>OY755249.1:54701449-55049849 GCA_963576725.1 Azorinus chamasolen
GTTTTCGGAAAGTATTTTTTCATTTATCAGTAACATGTATTGTATAAAAATAAGATCGTAAATATATTTTAGTTTATGTCATACTACTGTATATGAATAAAATATTCATTAAACAGTGCTACTTTGTGTCATTGTTTGCATTGCGGTTCATGTGTATTTGATCGTCACATAAATAATACATGAATAATACATACTCGAAGTTCTTCTTTCAATGGCAAAACCATTCATCGTGCAGTTATTATTATTTAAGATTGTCCAATATAATGCATTATTTATATTGTTAGAGAAAGAACCCTAACTGTTGGAGCAAGAATGCTTTCAGGGATATTTGAACGAGTTTTAAAGCCTAATATATACAGTAAAACTCCTCTAAACCGGAATTCTAGTAGAGAGGAATTCAGATATTTTAGGCAGGTGGCTGCTTAATGCAGGGTGATCAGAAATCTGCAAAAGGAGAGGCAGATGGCTGTTTAATGCAGGGTGAATGTCATGCAGAAAGCTCCTCTATGAGCTTTCTGCATGACTTTCACCCTGCGTTAAGCTGTCCCATGTCTCCACAAGAGCGATATTAAATTTAATGTCCGGTTTAGAGGGGTTTAACTGTACCAATGATACCCAGAACATATATCAAATGTCTCAATTATGTGTAAAGTCACAATGAGTCACAAAACGTTCATGTGTAACCATCTTGCCTCTTGGAGTAAATATGCAGATTGGAAGCAGCAAAATGGCGTGGCTAATTGACTGATTCATTTTGTAGTGACTTTTGTCACTGACCGTTCAAAGTCGGTACTTCCATCTTCCCCCTATTGTATGTTTGTTTTGTCTTTGTGCGTCTCTTGATGTTTTTATAGTTATGTACATTTGCTGTTTCCTTGTGTTGCTGTTCGGGCGACTGTTTGTTCTGTATGTGGTGTTTCCTGCAAGACTCATTTTTGTATTTTTTTTTGTAAATACTAAGCGATTGTATCAATACATTATCCGGTCACTTTCTCTGTAAACTGGAATTTAACACTTTCGCTGCCAAATATTGTCGTCTGCATAATTTGTGGTCTGTACATTTTTTTCTATTTTTGAATTTTATTTTTTTGTTTCAAAAATATTACCATAGCACCAAACAGTTTGTATTCAGATTAGTCGCCGCTCGGTACCCGTCGCATCATCTGGGCTGCAAATCGTTTTGCATAGTAATCACAGGTGCGGTACTGGCAGTGAAACCATTAAACGTCTGTCCTGTCACTTTGTCTCGTAAATTGTGAATAGCTATTTGTCCTGTCAATTACTGTCTGAGAAAAAACTGATAGCGAAATCGTTCATGTAAATGAAGCTTTAGAAGTCATAATTGGCCCATTGTGAAAAGGATACCACACGGAATGTGGGAGATCATTTCTGAAAGCAATTTACATGCAATTAATTGATTAAATATTAGTTCTTTGTCACACACGTTGCTGCAGCCATTTATATATTTGTCGCAGTCATTTAGACGTTCATCTGGTGGACTCGTTTTTTCACTATTGTCAGGTTTAGTCGACCTTAACCCGTCGCATGTTAACCCATTTCCCATATATAATATATTATAATATTTCCCATATATGAGACCTAGGCAAACAGTGTAGACTCTGATCAGACGCCGCATAATGCGGCGTCTGATCAGAGTCTACACTGTTTGCTGATAGGAATTTCAATATAAAACAAAAACGAAATTGAAAATTTAGGCCAGACACCCCTTAGGTAAAAAATGGACTAATCCAATATATGAACATGGGAGAATCCACTGGGAGCAAATGGGTGAAACACGACCTGGAAGACATTTGCAAAATACTTAATCCAGACGAGTCGACGAATAACTCATTGTCTCATCATCAGAGCTCTAGATAAGTTGCGAAAAATAAATCATTTTCAGGAATAACTTTTTTATTTCCTTCACCAAGCCCTATACTGTGAGACGATTCTAAAGACGATTCTAAAGAGTGGTCACAGTATGGAGTTTGGTGGAGAAATGACGGTTTTAGTATTTGGGTACGCACCTTTATCTGTAGCTCTGTGTGTTTTGGGTACATACCTTTATCTGTAGCTCAGGATCTATACTATTTGTCCCTCGCTCAAAAGATTTTCAAAAGTTTCACGAATCGAAAATAAGTATACGTTTGATATCAGAGGTTGGGAGGACATTATTTTGTCCAGTAGGCTAAGTCTTAATAAACATTAGCATATCGCATAATATGTAAACTCTTATTTCAAAGTTATACAGTCGAACCTTTCTTAAGCGGTCATCAAAAAGAGGTCTAATTATGGGTATGTTAGGCAGATGATAGCTTAATGCTGTCAAAAGTAATGCAGAAAGTTCCTATAGGAAGTTTCTGCATTACTTTAGTCATATATTAAGCAACCACCTGATTTTTAAGACTCCTGTGTTCAAAAATTTAATGGCACCTTAAGACAGGTTCTACTGTATTTCAAATGATTATAATCTGTTCATTGAGGATATGACATGTAAATCAATTAACTAGACTATACTAGTGTACTTATGCCAAACATCGCGTTTGACAAACATTCGATTTTAGTAAAAAATACGTCATGATTTCTTCGGTCTTTTGAAGTATAGAAAAATGCTTTTAGGCCACTGACATATACAACCTGTGATTGTTTTGTTTTATTCAATATTGGCGGAACTACGACAGAAAGAACTGACGTAGGTTTGTGAAGGCTTGATTTCAGCTGCATTCACGTATAAAATATGTGATGTACTGCTGTCTTGGAAAAATAGGTCAAGGTTTTCGAAGTCATATCGTGCGATGTTCCTACAACAGTCGTGTTAACCTCATACTATTGTCGCACAGTAAGTCTTGTGATGATAACTTGTCGTACAACAACCATACAATTACTACACGATTAGGTAATCGAACTGTCGCACGGTAAGTCTTGTGATGATAGCTTGTCGTATAAACAACCAAACAATTACTACACGATTAGGTAATTGAACTGTCGCACGGTAAGTCTTGTGATGATAGCTTGTCGTACAACAACCATACAATTACTACACGATTAGGTAATTGAACTGTCGCACGGTAAGTCTTGCGATGATAGTTTGTCGTACGACAACCATACACTTACTACACGATTAGGTAGTTGAACTGTCGCAATAAGGAATTATAGTGAGATTAGATGTCGTGGGTTTACACGTTACCGCATGAATGTGTATACAACATAACATGATTTCATGCATATTAATTACGATAAAAAATATTCTGGTATATCAACGCTTGAATGTTTAATCTCCGAAACAGGTAGCATATCATGTGGGCGGTCGTATAAAGACACAGTACAACCGTATTCTGTCATTAGTGCTGCCACACATAGCAAGGCAGTTGACTTTTAAATTTTTATTTGAAACAAACAAACAAACTCGAAATCAACACAGCAAATGCTACGAAACTAAAGTTAGAGAAACAGAGGCTAAATTGAAAGGTGATATATCGTTAATCTAGGTCCATGACGAAACCTAATATATATTGCGGTTGTCAAGAGCAAAATAGGCAAGATCGAAAACATAGCTAAACGACTCTTAGCATTTTGGAACCACGAGTTTGAGCTTTGACAGAGTGCATAAAATAAACTCAGATACGATACTGTTAAGTCATTCCTCTGCCTTAAACAGTGGGAACCAGTGTTGTTGGGAATCGGGCCAAAATATTTACTCGATCATTGGCACATGTTCGCGATCGATCATCGATGGAATATCAGGATTAAATTATAATACGGGTGCTTATTTGAGGTTCGGTAAAGACCAAATATGGGTTGTAGGTTTGCAATTAATTTATATCCGGACAAGTCGTTGTCTAAATCTTGACATTGTATAAAGGTTAACTCTGTAAAATCTTAGATTACAAAATGATTCTGTTAAGTTAAAACAATATGACAAAACAATGTGTAAAACCTTAACCAGATGTATGACCTTGCTTGGCTTTTACTGTTTGCTTAACCATTTCCTCCATAGATACGCCTTTCTACGCCTCTGAAAAAGTCACCCGTTGAAATCATTGTGATAAATAGAGCATTTGCTCCTATAGGAGCAAATGCTCTTTTTATCACAATGGTTTCAAACTACAAAATTCTAAAAGTGTCTTTTTCTCTATTAATGCTCCTTTTAGGTAGATTTATTCAAAGTGGTTTGATGTAAAATATCCTATGGGGGAATGGGTTAACTAAATGGCCTCCATAATGTTATGTATAAATCATCCACGATGGCTTATCTTTCGTCAACCATCACTTCGGAAACTTCACGACGCGATTGCCGAGTACTGCGACTAGGCGACACATTGCTAGTGGGAACAGATGGCAGAGAGACCGTATTCAGACTCAGATACACTTAAACCTGTGAGCTACAGCAGTGGTGTCGAGATACGCGGCGTACTAAAAGCGCTATAACAAGTCCAAACAACAGCTGAATTATAAGCTTGTTTACTACATAATCTGCGGCGTAGTAGTGCCGAAACATAGTGCCGTAAATCACAAAAATGCACTAGTGCATTTTATAAGCAGTTTGAATCCGGCTGATAATGATTCCTTAAAGAGAATACATGGTGTCATTTAACCGTTAGCCAATTGTAGCGCTGCGTCGTCTGTTGTATATATTACTACACTGTTTGTAAATAATGGCCGAAACAGCCGTCAGCAATAACCTGCTTCACTGTCTATGGCACTGTTTAACGGTTATGTGATAAAAAGAACCTTACATCGGTGTCCAATAAAGCTTGTGTCGTATTATTAAAGTAAACTCGTTTCATAAAAAAACAATGAACACTCGTGTAAGATCCTCTATAAATGACATAGTTTATTTACACCAAACTTAATGCATTTAAAAGCTGGCTGAAGTCAAGAAGCTATTGAATAATGGTTCTCGGTGCCTTGGCGGTATCGTATCTATGGATTGGATTTCATGCACTTCGTATTTAAATCTGAATATACAACATTGCATAGGCTAAATTAAATTAAATTTGAATATACAAGAAATTTATTCAAACACGACTCTCTATTAGAACCTAACCTTGAACTTATAAAGTTGCAATTTTTGCTCTCGGAGGGTGGGGAGGGGGGATCACCTCCCTTCAGAATTTATAATCTTCACAACAGCAGGTGTTAAGTGCTTGTGTGGCGGCCGTAAAACGTCGCCCCGTACTTCATTCTCAGTGTTGTTATACCTTTTTATCCTTCGATATCATGAATTTCAGTACTTCTTGTTCTGAAAATTGAATACCGCTTAAGCCGGTGCTAGGGGGCGTGAACAGTGTTGCATTTTCAGTTACTGCTCTTGAGCAGACTCAATAAATCCGAGTCTGCAATTTTCTCTTTTTATGTTGCAATTTTTGCTCTCGGGGGATCACCTCCCTTCAGAATTTTTAAAGGAGAACATATTCAAAATAGTCCTTATAAAGTTAGACTTCACATCATTTAGATAAAAATGCACATGCTGTAATTTAGTTGCGTGAGAAAATGAATTCCATATTATGCTGTTATAATCTAAGGTTCGAGAGCTAAAGAGTAAATATTCCGAAAGATATTGATACAATATTGAGTATATATTCGGAAACTCTGCAGAAATTTCAGAATAATCAAAGAGAGAATTACATGTTCTATACCAAATACTGTAAAATATATATGTACGTTACCAGAGCAACAGATACTCAAATACTGAAATAGTTATTTCTCCACCAAACCCTGACCACAATATAGGGTTTGGTGGAGAAATAAAGAAGTTATTCTTGAAAATGCTTTCATTTACACATCTTATCTAGACCTCTGCATTATGATATGAAAGTATATGAAACCCCGCTAATGCGACCACTTAATAAACGGCCAATGGCGTCGTTTAAAGCAGGTGGTTGCTTAAAGCAGGACGACAGTTATGCAGAAAGCTCCTATAGGAGCTTTCTGCATAACTTTCGTCCTGCATTAAGCTACCACCTGCCTTTGCCATCAAGAATTATGCCCTTTTTGGTGGTCGTTTTACTGTATATGATGGATCGATTAATTGCTATATCGAAATGACATGACCTGTTTAGAACTACACACTATTATTTTGTATAATGAGGCGGCACACATGTACTAGGTTAAGATATATGTATTTTCTGAACTACTAATACTATTGTGTCACATGTTAAAAGTTACTTGTATGCAGAGCATTCAAGACCAAATGAAATATAACAATAATTCTTAAAGTTTTCTCTGCCAGATCTGTCACCTGTAAAACTTTCGTTTGCTACACTACAATATTCATTTGTTTAAGGTATTTCCAGCAATGGCCGTTTGTTTACTTCCTTTCAATTTGACCTTCATATTAAAAAATGTTTAAATCTATATTGTTAATAATGTTTCAGCAATTATTTTAATACAGTTATTAAAGGTCCTAGTGTAGTTCATAAATGTTAAACAACGTTTTATTAAGAATCAAACAAAAACTTTATTTTTTACCTGAAAATATGCAAAAAGAGGTGTCATATAAATAATTTTATCAGATTTTTCTTTTAAAAAATTCAAATGTTTCCTTCCAAATATCTTCTTTAGTCCTGTTGGTGTATCAATAAGTCCTTATTATATGATAAATGTTTTTCCCAACACCACTATTTTCAATCATAGCAAATTGTCCAATAAAAAGCATATGTTTGTTATGATTGAAATATAGTGGTGTTTGGAAAAAGTTAATTTGGAACATTTGTCATATACTAAGGACCTATTAATACACCAACAGGACTAAAGTAGATATTTGGAAGGATACTTTTGAAACAAAAATGTTTTTTTAAAAAATCTGGAAAAGTGAGTCATATGACACCTCTTTTTCGTATATTTTCAGGTAAAAATTAATGTTTTTATTTAACTTTTAAAAAGTGTTGTTTAACAATTATGAACTACACTAGGACCTTTACTTAATAACTGTATTAAAATAATTGCTGAAAATTGTTAATAATATAGATTTAATCAATTTTTAATATGAAGGTCAAATTGAAAGGAAGTAAACAAACGGCCATTGCTGGAAATACCTTAATATGCCCCATGTTTCTTTTAAAACGTTATTACAGTAATAGACATTGTGCTCATGATACGACGCTGCGTTATGTTAATCGGTGTCCAGTCTGCACCCAAACTGTTAGCATATCTAATCACAGATGCGACATTGGCAGAGGCAGAATCCAGATAAGACGAACAGTATTAAATGTAAGCAATATATTTATCATCAAAGCTCATATTTATCCTTTCAAAGTATTACAGTTACAGTAAAGTCTTGCTAATGCGATTTCACAATTTCTTAACATATGACTCTGTAAAAGCAAGTGATTGCTTAATGCTGGACAAACGTAATGCAGAATGTTCCTAATTGAGAATGTTCCTAATGGAGAATGCTCCTAATGGAGTTTTCTGTATAACCTTTGTCCTGTATTAGCCTACCACCTATCTTAAAGATCCAGAACTATACTTCTTTAGAGTGGTCGTATTAGCTAGTCTTTACTGTATTAATCAGAAAAGTCTGGCAAACCAATCAAAAATACAATTATGACATATAATACGCTCTTTCGGTATGGAACGCAAAATATGAAAGAAAGACATCAGTGTATAATTACTCTTTCCCACACAAACAGGGCTGTTGGCGCCTTTGCAAATAAAGTAGACTCAGATCAGACAGCTCCTACAGGTGCTGTCTGGTCAGGATCTGCTCTATCTGCAAACTGATTAGTATAGACCTGATTCTGAAGTTTCTGACACCCAACCCAAACTTTCCTCGTTAACCCATTACCTCATAGGCTATTTTTAGATACAACCTCTTTGAATAAATCTACGGAAAAGGAGCATTAACTAGAGAAAAGGAAAATTTTAGAATTTTGTAGTTTGAAACCATTGTGATAAATAGAGCATTTGCTGCTATAGGAGCAAATGCTCTATTTATCACAATGGTTTCACAAAATGACTTTGACGGAGTCGTCAAAAGTCGTCAATATGAGGGAATAGGTTAATTTGCAATAATATATAAATTCCGTCCATGAATATTCACTCATTATAAATTCTTTACCCTTTACCTATTTTACATTAAATTCAAGATTTTTATGGAAACGGGGTTTATTTAACCAGCTGTAACACCATATCTATATAATTACTTAAGCAAACAGAGCAGACCCAGAGCAGACGCCTCCAATAGGAGAAGTCTGACCTTGGTCTACTTTGTTTACAAAGGCGTGAAAAAGTTTCTATAAAGCAAAGGATTAAATCAATATTCATGGAGGAAAGGATTAAATGCTTCTAGACACATGTGGCTTCCATCGGTAAACAATCCCATATCCTGGTAACTGGCAGTTTATCGACCGTCTGTAAAAAATGAAAACCTTTAACAAAGATGTTCTTGAAAGTATTGGTGATTTAAATCGATTAAAATGAGTCTTTTCTACTTTGGAAAGGTACTTGTCTCAAGGTTTTAACTTTTTCATCACCGAGATCGCCGGGTATCGACTCACAGGTTTCACTACAATGTGCTAATCTAGGGATAACTTTGCAAAGTGATAATCCAGGTGAGACGCCGAATGAGTTCCATCAGGGTCCATGCTTATAAAGCTTTTAGTTGAGTCTGAGTCCGTTCTCAAGCTTTTGATTGGTCAGATTTGAGTTCTCAAGCTTTTGATTGGTCAGATTTGAGCCAAAGGCTCAAATCTGACCAATCAAAAACTTGAGAACAAACTCAGACTCAACTAAAAAGTTTTATAAGCATGGATACAGGATCCAATCTTATTGATACTCCACTTATATTTCTGAGACAAAATTGAAAGGATTTCTACTCTGAATTTTAAAGCTGGCGACAGTTTTGCAGACCTGCAAAACTGTTAACGAGAGCCTTAATCAAGAATCTTAGTGAACAGTAAAACAGGACTTCGACAGAAATGGAACTTTCACTTTGATGTCAGTTATTTTAGTTTCATATTCCTGTGGAGTTTGAACACGGAACTCCCAAGTTCCATTTGCGACTGTCTCAATATCAAACACACGTCATTTAGTGCGTTGGTATCAAAGTTCGGGAAATTGAAATGCCTCCACCAGGTGAATAATCAATAGTGTCGTATCAAAGGCATCGGACAAACGAGTTGGTTTTGAAATAATTAATAGGCTTCCGATCCCATAATTGCATTTGGAAGACACAATTGGTATGTTACGGCTTGAGAAACTGCAATATTTTCAAGTCAATATTTTCAATCGTGCTTTGATAATAACAATCACGGTTGTATCCAGGTTAACCCCTTCCGTGCCACAATGACGGGTCTATGATATCACATGCGAGCAGTTTGGATCCAGATGAGACGCCGAGTAACTCGGCGTCTCATCTGGATCCGAACTGTTTGACACTCTGTTTACTGTTTTATAAAGAAAATGGAAGAAGTGCACACACTTACACTAAAAATAAACGAAACTATGCACAGCAGGCGACAGTGCTGGCACCGAAAGTGTTAATATAACGAGTAGATTACTGTATATTGTACATGTGTAATACAACACGCAAATGAAGTACATTAGAACCTGTCTTCAGTGGTCATTCATTTATTAAAACATGGGAGTCTAAAAAAGCAGGTGGTTGCTTAATGCAGGGCAAAAGTAATGCATTACTTTCGACCTGCATTAAGCTACCCACCACCTTACAGACCCATAATTATACCCCTCTTTATGGCTACTTAGGTTTAACTGTAAAGCAAGTCAGTCTGGTTGACAGCTGTAATTGCAGAGCACCTGTTTTTCTTGTTGATTTTGTGACATGAGATAAAAAGAATATTGCATGACTGTTCATTTACTATTAATTGTTACCACACGAGTTGACTGAAATAAATATGACATTAGGCAGGCCTCGTGTCATATTATGCAGTCGTTTGATAAAAATCAATAGTTATAACACTTACTAGTATAATATGCTCTATAAATGTGCTACAGTATGCAGTCTACATCTAGAAGACCTTGTCTCCATTCCAAATCATTGCCTCTACTTTTAACTTAGTACTTAATTGGCTATTTTAGACCCAACCTTTTTGAGTAAATCTACCGAAAAGCAGCATTTACTAGAGAAAAGGAAAACTTAAGAATTGGGTAGTTTTGAAACCACTGTGATAAATATTGAGCAAATGCTCTATTTATCACAATGGTGACTTTAACAGAGGCGTCAAAAGGCATCAGTATAAGAGACTGGATTAACTTTATCACTTGTCATCATACATAAGAATTACTATACTAGTAGTTTGGAAGTTCAGCTGTATTTTGGTGAGTTAGAAAAGTTCTGACGAGCCAAAATACAGCTGAACTTCCAAACTACTAGCATAGTACTTAATTCTTTTATCATGCAACTCCAAGATAAATGGAGAAAATGAAGAAAAAGAAAGATTGCTAAAGCGGTTTCGTCCCCTGAATGAAAATACATGCAAGTACGAATTACGTGACGTCATGTTAGCATGAAGTGACGTCATCGACTTTTACAACATAAACAAACTTGATTAATCCTTTTATATTGAAAAATAGTTGAGACAAAGGTGAGCAAATGTGTTAATTTGATGTTTATGTTTAATTATGCCTTTTTCGTCCTTTTGTTTTCCTCCTATTGGCTGAACCAAACTTGCATTCCAGTGGGGTCAGTACACATGCACTATACCTCACAAAATACAGCGTCGATGTGGAAAATATTATGCTAGTAGGAAGTGACTGTATTTGGTGACGTTGCATGATAAATATATTTGTATAGTCCCGCGATTATAAAACTTTCAGAGTTTGAGTGCGTTACCTCATTAGAGTTTCAGCTGAACTCCAAAACTGACTAACCAGATATCAGAACTTACATTAAAACAATAACAGTGTGCAAACATCGGAGCCTTGGTGTGTCTGGAATAAGTAATCATGACTATTTCAATCTTTTGTTTACACTTATTAGCTTAGAGTGGGTTTGAAAAAGTCCATCATCTGTAATAAGCTGAGATGACTAGTCCATGGGAAGAGAGTTGATGAAGCCCATGAAAGCAAGATGGGCAAGTACCAGGAACTGACAGACATTTTCAGAGAAAATGGATGGAAACATTTGTCTTTAATGTAGAAGTTTGAAGCAGGGATTTTCTATCACAGTCAGTGTGGAAGATAATAGCAGTTTTAGGAATAACATGCAGGAGCCGAAAGACTGCAGTCCACGCTCTTGGCAATGAAGCAGATAGAGCATCTAGTTGGCTCTGGGTCCATGCTTATAACACTTTTAGTTGAGTCTGAGTTCGTTCTCAAAATTTTGATTTGTCGGATTTGAGCCTTTGGCTCAAATCTGACCAGTCAAAACATTGAGAACTCAAATCTGACCAATCAAAAGCTTGAGAACGAACTCAGACTCAACTAAAAAGCTTTATAAGCATGGACCCTGGCTAAGACGCAAATAACAAACATGGTAGCCAACGTAGACGAGGTAGTGCCTGATCAACACTGCTTGCCCCACCACCTGGGGGATGTTCCGAGCATAAGGGGGCGAAATGTCTGTTGAAGAGTGGAGCTCAGCAGGTTAAAGTGGGCATTATCTCTAATTTATATGTCTAATCTATATTTATGGTGATCTACGTAACGAAGAATTAGTTCAAAATAGTTGCAACAAAAATGTCTGAGGAGAAAACGTGATAGAGCATCTGTCTGACACTGTTCGGGTTTTCAAAACTCGCCGAACAAGTCATGCCAATTAGTCATTCCAGAAAAATATGCTCATATTTGAGATGTGGTTTTTTTTGCCAAAAAAATTAAAAATAACATGTAAAACATGGATTAAACTTTACGGTGTTGGAGTTTATAACTTCTGATACAAAAAATGTCAATTTCATGTTTTTTTTTATATCTTTTATATCTGGGATCTTTATTTAATAATGTTCTGTGATTTGAAATGTTTGTGGACATTTTACGTACCAGTCTTGCAATTTTTCTTGGCATCTGAAAATTCCTTATGGAGTATACTTTATTTTTTAGGTTGTTGCCCTTGGCGACAAAACATGAAATGAAATGAGAAAAAAAAATCATGAGATCTTACCTTTAGGCACTTTCTGTCCAAACGAAGACATCAGTTTGCAATAAAAAACGTTTTGGTGAACCAAATTTGTAAATAAGATTACAATAATTTGGGTATAAATACTGTACATACGTCTGGCGACAATCATTTTGTTATAAAACAGGGAATATTTATGGCGAAGATTCGAAAGTTTCGCTTAGAAATTCTAAAATACATTCTGTCTTATAAAATATGACTATGTTATGATTTAATAATGCAACACATTCAGTTTAAGAGGTAATTGATTATAAAGCATCTTGTGGATCCATTAAATTTTGAAAAATGATTCAATATTTCTGGAATGACTGTAATACGACCACTAAAAAGAAGTCTAATTCTGCAATTTCAAAGCAGTATCTTAATACATGCCAAATGTTAAGTAGAAAACTCTCATAGGAGCTTACTGTATTACCTTTTGCCATGCATTCAGGAACGACCTACTACCTACATTTACAAACTCATAACTATGTTAATAAATTATGAACGAGAATCTACAATAGTTGGGAGTAGATTACCGTAAAACCTCTCTAAACTGGAATTCCAGAAGAGAAGTTATATATGTTTAGGTAGGCGGCTGCTGAATGCAGAGGAGCTTTCTGTATGACTTTCCCAATTCATTAAGCTGCCCCCAGTCTCCAAGACCGATATTTATATTACATGTAAAGTCCCGTTCATAGGGGTTTACTGTATACATGTTCTATAGTACATCAAATGTCGGACAGTGTTGCGTCAAAGGTCGTATCCATCGTGCGTGACTGAGTTACATTAATGTTTAACTTCACCAGACAAGAAACAAAAATGCATGCCAATGCTTCAGTGTTATTCGTAATGCCAGTTGCTTTTTACACGCAACACACACCATCAAGTCACGATCTTTGTGGCCTTGATATCTAGTTAAAATATTGGACTTTTATCTTACATTAATGCTTGTATCATATAAAATACACAGAGGTCCAGATAAGATGCGTTAATTAAAACATTTCCAAGAATAACTCCTTTATTTCTCTATCAAACCCTATGCTGTGACCACTCTTTAGGAGACAATCTAAAGGGTAATCACAGTATGGGTGTGGTGGAGAAATGACGCTTTTAGTATTTGGGTAGGCACCTATATCTGTAGCTCTGATACAAATTGTGGATTTATCGCGTCTTCGAGGGGGTGTAGTACCTTTTTGGTGTGCTACAACCATGATATTAAAGACGCATTTTAACCCTTCGCTTGCTATTCACGTCAATATACCTACCTGTAAATAGTGAAGACCCAGATGAGACAGTTCCTACAGGAGCTGTCTCATCAGGGTCTGCACTATTTACAAGATGAGTGTGCAACCAGTGCACTCCACAGAAGTGATTGCACAGCGAAATACTTGTACAGAGTGAAGATATATGTAATTATACAACAGGGCATGGGTAAAGAAGGAGAAATGTATTTTAAAATTCAGCAAGAGAAGGGTTAAGCCTTTACAACACATGTGCCCCTTTGTAATGACTTTGCAACCAGAATAGACCCAGATATGACGGATCCTTTAGGAGCCGTCGGATTAGGGTCTGCTCAGTTTGTTTATAAAATTATATAGATCTGATTCTACAGTTACTGTCAATGCTAAAATCCCCGTGTTCATATGTTATTGTTCAAATGAATCATCTAATTAGTATTAATGATGTATGAATATCTGTGGAGTAAAGGGCTAATGACTCTAATTTAAGTAATTACTACATGTATGCATGCATGCACCGTTACCGATCAGAGCTACATGTAACTGTACAGACAAGCACATTTATGTTTGAACGGTACAGTGCCATGTTATTGATTATCCTTTATTATCATTCTCATCTAATCAGTTCTCTTTATCTTTTCTGCTGAACAAAAGGTCCATTATAACATTTTCACTTTTCAGGGAGATGTTTACGATAATCACCGATAATATCCGCAGCAAATTATGATATAATATGTAATAGCACGCTAAAAATAGGTTGTTTTTCTGACAATAGAGTAGTGTGTTTGATTGTAGCTGTGTTTTACGTCTCTTATCCCATTACCTCATATGCTATTTTAGATACAACCTCTTTGTATAAACCTACCAAAAAGGAGCATTAATTAGAGAAAATGAAAATATTAGAATTTTGTAGTTTGAAACAATTGTGATAAATAGAGCATTTGCTCCTATAGGAGCAAATGCTGTATTTATCACAATTGTTTCAAAAGGTGAACTTAGCAGAGGCGTCAAAAGACGTCAATATGAGGGAATGGGTTCACATATTGACACCTTTTGACTCTCCTGTAAAAGGCACTTTTTTAAACCATTGTAATAAATAGAGCATTTGCTTCATAGGAGCAAATGCTCTATTTATTACAATGATTTCAAAACTACACAATCTTAAAATTTTCCTTTTCTCTAGTAAATACTCCTTTTCGGTAGTTGCGGTTGGATAAAAAAACCTTTAGGGTAATGGGTTAACAGTATTTCAGTTATACCACGACGTCCAGCTATAGGTATAGACATGTTAGGTTGCCCCCGTATGCAAGTGTCGGCTACATATGGTAAGTTTACCTCAAGAAAGTATCGGGTAATAGCTAAACGTATTTTAAGATGTCTATGCATGAATTATACCAGAGAAATAGCAAGACATTGAAAATTCGTTTTTATCTGATATTAACGCATTTTTACACTATTGCAAACAGAGTAGACCAAAATCAGACGGCTTCTGTAGGAGCCGTCTGATCAGGGATTGCTCTGTTTGTTTATGGAATTATATATATGATTCTATTGTTTCTATCAAAATAAATTAAGTGTGTGTCTTTATACAATTGAAATATTAAAAGATGATAAAACTTAAGTGATGCTATTCTAAATTCACGTTAAGAAATACGACAAAAAGATGCGCATGTACCTTTACAGTGCTCCATCCCTACAACGGCCCTCCCAATAACGATTCCCTCCTTACAACAACGCATGTCACTGTTTCCGAAACAACAAGGCTCCAGAAACAACTTTTTTCCATCGTATTTTATTTATGCCTCCATCAAACCCTATGTTGTGACCACTCTTTAGAATCGTCACTTTGTGACGATTCTAAAGGGTGGTCACAACATAGGGTTTGATTGAGGCATAACGGTTTTAGTTCTCGAAATAACCTTATCTGGGAATCTGCAAACAAGCTAATTATGTTTGATTTTCCCTCCCTATAACAACTCCCTCTGAACAACACATACAATCATCGTATCCCAAAGGGTGTCGTTGTAGAGAGGGAGCACTGTATGTAAGTATAATAGAATTTGTCTTTAGCGGTCATTCATTTATTGAACAAAGGAGTTGCACAAGTTGCTTAATGCAGGGCAAAAGTAATACAGAAAAATCCTATAAGAGCTTTCTACATTACTTTTTTTTGACTTGTAATAAGCTACCGCCTACCTTACAGACGACGGCTGCTTAAGACAGGTTTTACTGTATACAGTAGTACAGGAGGGTTTTCGCAGAATGTCTACGTTATACGACTGTAGTATTGAAACTAGGACGTAACTATGAGACACTCTCTGTGAAAAGATGGCTGTTGCATTGCAAATAGCGTAGACACAGACCAGTCGCCATGTCTCCAACACGGCGTGTGCTCTGAGTTTACACTGTTTGCAACTCATCAGACCCTTTTGTCGATTTGAGGTTAAGTTCCATTTTCTTAGAGAACGTCTCATATCCTAGGTACCTTTCATTCACACATATGGACATTTAAACCCTTTACCCGACGAATATTCATGTAAGAAATAATGACATCATAAATATTTTATTATATTAAATTTGACATTTGTATATCAACGCGGGCATTTTAGCCATGACAGAAACTGTAGAATCAGATATATATGATTTCGTTACGAGAGTCGTGTGATCTGGGTTTGTTCTGTTTGCTGCAAAGGCACCAAAAGGCATACGTGGTTAAACAATAACAGTATCACCTTTATTATGTCTCCCCCCATATTTATATGGGGGAGACATATTGTTTTCGTGAGAGTTGTCTGTCTGTCTGTCTGTCCGTCCGTCCGTCTGTCCGTCACACTTTTTGTCCGGACGATAACTTCAATATGCCTGATGCCAGTTGATTGAAACTTCATATATGGAAAGAGCATAATGAGAGGAAGTGTCATGCACAAGGTCCATAACTCTGGCTTCACTAATATAGGAGTTATTGCCCCTTGTAAAAAAATCACACTTTTTTGTCCGGACGATAACTCCTATATGACTCATGTCATTGGATTGAAACTTCATATATGGAAAGATCATGACGAGAGGAAGTGTCATGCACAAGGTCCATAACTCTGGCTTCACTAATATTGGAGTTATTACCCTTTGCAAAAAATATCACAATTGTTTGTCCTGACAATAACTTCAATATGCCTGATGCCAGTTGATTGAAACTTCATATATGGAAAGAGCATAATGAGAGGAAGTGTCACGCAGAAGGTACATAAATCTGGCTTCACTAATATAGGAGTTATTGCCCATTGTAAAAAAAATCACACTTTTTTTTCCGGACGATAACTTCTATATGGCTCATGCCATTGGATTGAAACTTCATATATGGAAAGATCATAACGAGAGGAAGTGTCATGCACAAGGTCCTTAACTCTGGCTTCACTAATATTGGAGTTATTGCCCTTTGTAAAAAAATCACATTTTTTTGTCCGGATGATTACTCATATGTGACACATGCCATTTGAGTGAAACTTCGTACATGGAACGATCATGATAAGAGAAAGTGTCATGCATAAGATCCTTAACTCGAGCTTCAATAAATTTAGTGTTAATGCCCCTTGTACATTTGTTTAATTCTTTCTTGTCCGGACGATAACTCCTACATGGCTCTTGCCATCGTATTGAAACTTCATACATGGAAAGAGCATGATGAGAGAAAGTGTCATGAACAAGGGCCATAATTCCGGCTTCAATACTTTTGGAGTTATTGCCCTTTGTTACATTTTTTGGCAGATCAATAACTCCTGTTCGACTGATGCTATTGGAATGACATTTTATTTTTGGAAAGAGCATGATGAAAGTAAGTGTCATGCACAAGGGCCATAAATCTGGTATCAGTATTTTTGGAGGTATTAGCTGTTATCATTTTCTTCTTGAAAAATGTAGTGTGGAAAGCGCATAATGAGGGGAAGTATCATTCATCAAGACCATAACATTTTTAGTGATTTCCCTTTACATATTGTTTTTATTAGAGGGGAGACATCCGTTCTTGTGACAAAAACCTCTAGTTAAATGTTGGTGTTAGCATTGTTGATACATTTCATAACATCTATGACTTAACAATGTATAGGATTATAGAGTATGTTGTCACAATGTTACTGTTCAGTTTGAGATACACTGTATTTATAAGAACAAATACTGAGGTGACAGTGCGTATTGTCACAGTTACATTACTGAAAAGGAATATGTAGGCTCAAATTATGGAAATGCGATATTACCTACATAGAATAGAGTGTATGTAAAACAGTAAAACCTCTCTATAACGACCACTAAATTACATTTAGTAGTTTGTGTTAAAGGCATGTGGTTGCTTAAAGCAAGGTGAACGTAAAACAGAACGCTCCTATAGGAGTGTTCTGTTTTACTTTCACCTTGCTTTAAGCAACCACCTGCCCAAAATACCAACTAATTAACACAATTTAATGGTCGTTATAGAGAGGTTTTACTGTAGTTGCAGGTATAATGCACGGCTGGTATGTAAGTATGACGTATGGGTTTATAATTGAAAAAAGGTACAGTTTTATAAATATCATGCTGGTATGTAACACAAAGCATGTGTTTCTAATTGAAAAAAGTAATCAGTGAGTACAGATATTTGCTCATACATAAGCGTGTGATGTATTTAACCCTTTACGTCATAGATACGCCTGTGAACACCTTTGCAAATAGAGTAGACCCAGATCAAACGATTACTGTAGGAGCCGTCTGATCAGGATCTTCTCCGTTTTCATATGGAATAATAAAGATCTGATTTTGCAGTTTCTGCAATGGCTAAACATTTCAGTGTTTATATGCCGTTGTAAAACCATCTAGTTAACCATATACTCAATAAAATTAATATTCATGTAAGAAATAATGACATCACGAATATTAATTAGATTAATTGTTATAATAGCACATGTACATACGAAGTTTTGGCTATGGTAGAAACTGCAAAATCATATCCATATTATACCATTAGCAAACAAAGCAGATCCTGATCAGACAGCTTCTACACTAGCCGTCCGATCTGGGTCTACTCTGTCTTCAAAAAAAGTAGAAAGGGTGTATCTATGGAGTAAAGGGTTAATATCTACTATGTCTAATTTCGTACATAAATAATCATGGAGCCAGGGTAGACATTGGCTTTGTTGATACAGAAATACATTATATATTAACTATTTGGCAAAGGTGTAGCACTTCCCTTGGATAAATATCTTATCATGTGATTGCCACTCTGTCAGATTGACAGCTAATGTTACAGGTATGGAGTTATGATACAATCCATGCAAAAGTTCATAACATAAGGCAAGTGCATCTTCACGAACTCATTAATCAAATAACATCAGAGTACAGTAGAAACTGTCTTAAGCGGCCGTTCATTTATTGAATACATGAATCTTAAAAAGCAGCTGGTTGCTTAATGCATGGCAAAAGTCATGCAGAGAACCGCCTGCCTTACAGACCCATATTTAGACCTCTTTTTGATGGCTGCTTAATCCATTACCTCATGGGCTATTTTTAGATGCACCCTCTTTGAATAAATCTACCGAAAAGGAGCATTAACTAGAGAAAAGGAAAATTTTAGAATTGTGTAGTTTGAAACCATTGTGATAAATAGAGCATTTGCTCATATAGGAGCAAATGCTCTATTTATCACAATGGTTTCACAAAGTGACTTATACAGAGTCGTCAAAAGTCGTCAATATGAGGGAATGGGTTAGGACAGGTTCTACTGCATTAAATAAGGAAACGTGTTATTTGATTGCTGTTTACATAACTATTCTTGCTGACTATTCCGCCATTGACTTTTACATATGCTTAATGTACGGAAATGAAGAAAATAAAAACCTTCTTTTTTAATGTTTCACCTCTGTTACCTAATCATTTGTTTAAGCTAAACATATGTATGCTTCAGACAAAAATGTAGATAAATCGTGTTGTGATATTTGACCTTTTCAGTGGTAGGAGTGTCGTACAAATTTGAAGACTGTTTGAGCAATGGACTAAGGATTAATTTCTTCAAGAAGCAGAGGCTAGCGGCTGTAACAAAATTGATTACAGCAGAACCTGTCTTACGCGACCATTAATATATTGAACATAGGAATCTTAACCCTTTACTCCATGAATATTCATGCCAGAAATAATGACATCATGAATATTGATTAACTGAATTTTTTTTTATAATAGCACTACATACAAAGGACATTCTCATCATGACAGCACCTATAGAATTATACCTATCTTATATCAGAAGCAATCAGAGCAGACCCTGATCAGACGGCTCCTGTAGGAGCCTTCTGATCTGGGTCTACTCTGTTTGCAAATGCGTAGAAAGGCGTATTTATGGAGTAAAGGGTTAGACGCATGTGGTTGTTTAATGCAGGACAAAGGCTTTTTTACATGCATTAAAAATTAACCATACTTCTTTTTGATGGCCGCTTAAGCCAGGTTGCAGTGTACTTATACGTCATGGGTATAATTGAACACTAATTACTTAGACAAATGGTGGTCAAAGTGAACTCGCTTAATCCATTAAGTCCCAATTAATTAAGGAAACCCCGTGCAGATATTATATTTGGACCCATTGATTTTCATGTTGATGGGTCACATGAAACGAAATATTGGCTGGTATAAGACATTGACATAAATGGTTTCAGCAAACAGTGTAGACTCTAATCAGCGGGCTCCGTTTAATGACCTATATACTTCTAAAAGACACTGGTTATAAATGAGGTAACGAAGTTCTGAGGACGCCTTTTGTCTCGTGACCAATCTCGAATATAAGAATCTTTATGCCGAAGCTACCCTTCGAATAAATGAGACAGACCCGAAGTTATCTTTTTACTTAATAAATACGCTGCTTCCTATTTACGCATTTGCAAACAGAGTAGACCCAGATCAGACATCTCCTGAAGAAGCATTCAGGTCAGTCTGCTCTGTGTGATTATGAATTAACTCTTTGCACGCTAGCTGCGAAACTGTGAATACCTATACAAACAGTTTGGATCCAGATGAGACGCCGCATAATGTTTGTCATTTTGACCATATATTTGCCGAAAAATGAGAGAAAGTTTATTTTAAGAATTGAAGCAGACGACAATTGTTGCAGACGAAAAATTACTTAGCGCGCAAAGAGTTAATACGTTGTATGATATATAGTTTCTGCCATTGTCTAAACGTTCCCTGTCCATATGCCATTATAATAAACCAGTTAAACAATGTCCATACAGTACTCATTTATTGCATGAATATTCATGAACTAAAGGGATTTTCTATCCAGAAATACACGTGAACAGAAAAGCACGTTATGTAAACAGTGCACGTACAGTGATGATCATACTGTAAGACCTCTCCAAACCAGACGTTCAATTTAGTATAAATATCGGTCTTGGACACAGCACAGGTGACAGCGTAATGCAGGGTGAAAGTCATGCAGAAAGCTCCTATAGGAGCTTTCTGCATGACCTTCACCTTGTATTAAGCAGCCACCTGCCTAAAAATACCTAAATTCTTCTCAGTTATAATTCCGGTTTAGAGATGTTAACTGCACCATGATTTGTTATGTACTACTATTTGCCTTTGGTTTCTAACACGGTCACATATTAAATTCACCAACAAGCAACATGAGCTTGATTTGCTATATCAGTCTGACAATTACTTCTATTACATTCAACACATACGCCTATAATCTTCTAATAATTATACTGTGTTTGCGCAATATGAAGCCGAATACCACCATGCGTTCACTGGGCAATACAGTAATACCCCTTTAACACATTACCTCATAGGCTATATTTAGATCCAACCTCTTTGAATAAATCTACCGAAAATGAGCATTAACTAGAGAAAAGGAACATTTTAGAATTGTGTAGTTTGAAACCATTGTGATAAATAGAGCATTTGCTCCTATAGGAGCAAATGCTCTATTTATCACAATGGTTTCACCAATTGACTTTTCCAGAGTCGTCAAAAGTCGTCAATATGAGGGAATGGGTTAAACCAGAATTCTAGTAGAGAAAAAATTATAAATTTATAGGCTGGTGATTGCTTAATGCAGGTTAAAAGCCAAACAGAAAGTTCCCATAGAGGAGCTCCCCGCATAAAGTTGCCACCTGTCTCCAAGACCGATATTTATACTAAATTGAACGTCAGATTTAGAGAGGTTTTACTGTAGTACAAAATATATCCAAGGTTACTCTATAAATCTGCATCCAAACTTCAATATTTACATTCGCCCTGCAACGTCCTTATATAACCTTATTCTAAAAAGAAAGTTGCATAACCTCATGAACACCGGAAGCGCGTCATTCATTTCTTAAGTATAAGAAATACAATGGAATATAAATATAAGAAATAAATGACGTGCTCCCGGTGTTCATGGGTTATGCAACGCATAGCTTTACGAGCAAAGATTCACGTGAAGCCCTTCGGGCTTCACTAACTTTGCTCGTAAAGCTATGCGTTGCATAATCTCATGAACACCGGAAGCACGTCATTCATTTCTTAAGAAATGTCATTCCCGGGTTGTTTTTCATTTGTTAACCCGTTACACCACAGATGTTCATGATAACATTTTTTTCTTGCGCGGATATTCATGAAGTAGATATACGTGGTTTAATCAGTGTCAAATCAATGACTACTTTGGGGATAAATTCGACCAACTCTTTTGGCGCCAATTTTAAAAATGTCGTCTGCAATAATAACTTCATATTAAATATAATTCTAACCTAAATAATAAAGGTATATTAGTAAAACATTTGTTTTTAAAAACCTGCATGCTTGGGCTAAAATTATACGGAAAACAGTGAAGTCCCAGGTCAGATGCCACCTTGGAAAGGCGGCATCTCACCTGGGACTGCACTGTTTTCAACAGGCGACATTGGTGCCGAAAGAGCTATTAGGGCTTTTGGCAATGTGCAAACGTATATGTGCTTATAGTTTCAAACACTTTGGACCCAGACGAGACGCCGAAAAAACATGGCGACAGGCGTATCATCAAAATCCAAACAGTTTGACACATCGCTTGTGTTTTAACCCATTCCCTCATAAGCTATTTTTAGACCCAACCTCTTTGAATGAATCTACCCAAAAGGAGTATTTACTTGAGAAAAGTAAACTTTTAGAATATTGTAGTTTGAAATCATTGTGATAAATAGAGTATTTGCTCCTATAGGAGCAAATGCTCTATTTATCACAATGGTTTCAACAGGTGACTTTTACAGAGGCGTAGAATGGCATATCTATGGAGGATAGGGTTAAAAAAAAAAGGTTAATTGAAAGAAAGTCCGCTCTGAAACTAAGACGAAAAGGTATTTGGCGCCAATAAGGCTTAATAAGACATTATCCTTTCACGCTTATTCGTGTTTTTTTTTTACTGAATTTGCACTGCTTGTTATGCAAACAGTAAAAAAACCTCTAAGCCGGAATTCTAGTAGAGAAGAATTAAGATACCTTTTAAGCAGGCGTTTGCTTAATGCAGGGTGAAAGTCATACAGAAAACTCTTAGGGGAGCTTTCTGTATGACTTTCACCCTTCATTAAGCTACTACCTGTCTCCATAACGATATTTATTCTTGATATAACGTCCGGTTTACAGTGTTTTAACTGTATCTATAATTCTATTTTCCTTTCGTGTAATGTAGTAATTAACTATTTACATAATAGTCTCGTCGTTGTACAGTTTTGAAAGAGAATAACTTACTCTCTGACTAGAGTACAGCCGTTGTACAGTAATACCTCTCTATAACGACCACTAAATTACATAAAGTATTTTGTGTTAAAGGCAGGTGGATGCTTAAAGCAAGGTGAAAGTAAAACAGAACGCTCCTATAGGAGCGTTCTGTTTTACTTTCACCTTGCTGTAAGAGGCCACCTGTCCTAAATACCAACTAGTTAACACAATTTAGTGGCCGTTATAGAGAGGTTTTACTGTACACCTTTGCAAAGAGGATAACTTACCCGAGCGCTTACCCGACTAGAGTACAGTCGTTCTACGGTAAAACCTCTCTATAACGACCACTAAATTACATCAAGTATTTTGTGTTAAAGGCAGGTGTATGCTTAAAGCAAGGTGAAAGTAAAAACAGAACGCTCCTATAGGAGATTTGCAAAGAGAATAACTTACCCGAGCGCACGGGTTGTCTGATTAGTCTGATTTGTATGCTTATATAATATAAGTGTCAATGTCTACTGTTTGTCAAAGTCATAGCTAATTAGAGTAGAACCTGTCCTGACCAGTCATCAGTTTATTGAACATATGAAACTTAAAACGCAGGTGGTTGCTTAATGCAGGGCAAAGGATATGTGTTAAGCTTTCTTTTACACCAATAATTAAACCAGTTTTGATGATCGCTAAAGATAGGTTCTACTGTACAAGAGTATTAGTAAATGTTTACTGGTTGTCATAGCAATATCATGATTATTCCTTAACCCATCTCTTGCTGAATTTTAAAACACATTTCTCCTTCTTTACCCATGTCCTGTTGTATAATTACATATAGCTTCACTGTGTACAAGTATTTCGCTGTGCAATCACTGATGTGGAGTGCACTGCTTGCACAATCAATTTGTAAATAGTGCAGACCCTGATGAGACAGCTCCTGCAGGTGCTGTCTCATCTGGGTCTTCACTATTTATAGGTAAGTATATTGACGCGAATAGCAAGCGATGGTATAATTCAATACCTATATTCATAATTGATGGATGATATTGCATGCACTGCATATTCTCTCTAGCACGATCACTCCAGAGAAGACTAATTCAAGGTTTTTAAAACATGAGAGCTTTCTGCATAACCTGAGCCCCGTATAAACCAATTCCGTCTTACTGACAACCTTTTCCGACTCTGTAACAGTAATTATTGAAACCATTGTGATAAATAGAGCATTTGCAAATGCTCTATTTGTCACAATGGTTTCAAAACTACACTCCTAACATTCGTCTTTTCTAGAGTCAATGCTCCTTTTGGGTAGATTATTTCAAAGAGGTTGGGTCTAAATTAGTCTAAGAGGGAACGAGTTTAGCAACCACCTGCTTTTAAAGAGCCATCTGTTAATAAATTATATGGTCACTTTAGCGAGACTCTACTCTTCTGTGAAATGTTAAAACGCGAGGAAGTACAAACTGCACAGTGACAATAAAGTCGATATATTTAGAATTACAAACTTGTTTAAAATTATCTACCTATTGCCCATTCCTCCTAAAAAGTTATAATTTCAAAAACACAAGCACTGGTGATTAAGAACATATTCTGATTTCAAATTTAGATTGGTCCTATTGTAAGAATTCATTCATGATCTAATTGCAATGAAAAAGGTAAGCGAATTCAACAATTTCAACAAGATTTTTATTCTCACTCTTAAGTCTTTACCTGCCAATTTTTGTCGTCTGCAAATTTTGTCTTCTGTCACAATTTACATAATTTAATCGCCTTCATTTTTGTTTCAAAATGCACAGTCACAGTAACAAACATTTTGGATTCTGATGAGACGCCAAGTTACTCGGCGTCTCATCTGGCTCCAAACATTGCATAGCTTATCACAGATGCGACATTGGCAGCGAGAGGGTAAAGTCATCAAAGTTACAGAAACAAGAACTTAGAGATAAGATACATAAATACTTGAACTGCTCTGATCTAATACTTGAACTGCTCTGGTCGAAATATTAGATCAGAGCAGTTCAAGTATTTATGTATTATATTAATTCCCTATTTTGGAATATTTTCTTCATTAGAGATAAGAGACAAACTGGCAATAACCCTTTTCCCAATGTCCGTGATCTGACTCGCATTTGCAAACAGCTTGGATCTAGATAGGAAGTCGAGTAACTCGGCGTCTCATTTGGATCCAGACTGCCCGGCGCCAGGTCAATAGTTTCTCACAAGCTTGGTCGAATCGAAAGTAGTCAACCTTGCCCGAATCCAAAATCGTGCAGACATTGTTCTATAACAGCGTAGTAACAGTTGGATAACTCAATGATTTCAGAGTGCTTCATTAGAGAAAGAATCTCATCTCTAGTTACAAATCTTAACCGAATTTTTAAAATGACCGAAAATATAGAAACCATCTATACACCAAAAATATAGAAACCATATCTATACACCGAACATATAGAAACCATATCTATACACCGAAAATATAGAAACCATCTATACACCGAACATATAGAAACCATATCTATACACCGAAAAATATAGAAACCATATCTATACACCGAACATATAGAAACCATTTATACACCGAACATATACAAACCATCTATACACCGAAAAAATAGAAACCATATCTATACACCGAAAATATAGAAACCATCTATACACCGAAAATATAGAAACCATATATATACACCGAACATATAGAAACCATCTATACACCGAACATATAGAAACCATTTATACACCGAACATATAGAAACCATCTATACACCGAACATATAGAAACCATATCTATACTCCGAACATATAGAAACCATTTATACACCGAACATATAGAAACCATCTATACTCCGAACATATAGAAACCATTTATACACCGAACACATAGAAACCATCTATACACCGAAACTACAGAAACCATATCTACACCGAAAATATAGAAACCATCTATACACCGAAAATATAGAAACCATCTATACACCGAAAATATAGAAACCATCTATACACCGAACATATAGAAACCATCTATACACCGAAAATATAGAAACCATCTATACACCGAACATATAGAAACCATCTATACACCGAAAATATAGAAACAATCTCTACACTGAAAATATAGAAACAATCTATACACCGAAATATTAGAAACCATCTATACACCGAAAATATAGAAACCACCTCTACACCGAAAATATAGAAACAATATCTAGAAACACAATCTCTACACCGAAAATATAGAAACAATTTCTACACCGAAAATATAGAAACCATCTCTACACCGAAAATATAGAAACAATATTTACACCAAAAATATACAAACAATCTATACGCCGAAAATATACAAACAATCTATACATCGAAAATATACAAACAATCTATACACCGAAACCATCTCTATCGTTTGCAACCGATTTGGATATAGATGAGAAGCTGGGTAGATAAGCATTTCATCCAAATTCTATAATGTTGTCACTTTTGTTATGCTCTCTGTAATTACATATGAGAATAACTTTGAAACTTTAACCTTTTACCTCATAAATACGCGTTTCTAAGCATTTGTAAACATAGTAGACCCAGATCAGATGGCTCCTGTAGGAGCCGTCTGATCAGGATCTTCTCTTTTTACTTATATGCCATATAGATATGATTCTACAGTTTCTTATTCAGCAAACATTTCACGTGTCAATATGCCATTTTAGAAATTTAATCTAATTAATATTCATGATGCCATTATTTCTTTCATGAATTTATCAGTATATAGAGGGAAGGGTTAAAGCACAATATGATCCTAACAGCACACTAAGGATTAACTCTTCGGAGCCTGTTACTTGCTCTATCGATATCTGTGTATGAAATCTGTTAAGCCAGTTAGACAAGCTGTGCCGACTATGCCCGCAGTTCTGTTTGCGTTTTGTGTTTGGTGTCTTTCAAATACTATAACGGTTCGTTCGTTATTCGATTGAATTGAGAGTTTGAATTCAACTTGGCAGATATACAACTTAATATAGATACAATTTAATATGAATATATAACAACTGGATTATTGTGTGGACCTGCAGATATTCTGTTTTAAAAATACATGCATTAGCTATTCAATGTATGAACAAAGTGGTATGTCTAATGCTGGGCCTTAAAGGCAGGCGGTAGCTTGATGCAGGACGGTATTAATGCAGAAAGCTCTTTGCATTACTTACGCCCTGCATTACGCAACAACCTGTTTTCAAATGCACCTATGTTTATTTATAAAGTAGCCTTAGTGATACTGTAACATAAATATACATTAAAACCCCTCTAAACCGGAATTTTAGTAGAGAAGAATTTAAGTACTTTTAGGCAGGTGGTTGCTTAATGCAGGGTGAAAGTCATGCATAAATCTCATAGAGGAGCTTTTTGTATAACCTTTTTCCTACATTAACCCTTTCCCTCATATAAACGTGTTTTCACGCATTTGCAAACAGGGTAGACCCAGATCAGAAAATATAGGAGTCGTCTGATCTGGGTCTACTTTGTTTGCTAGTGGAATTTGAAAGATCTGCTTCTTTTCTTTCTAAAATAACTACAATGTTCCACCTTCCATGTTTCATTATAACTATTTTCTCCATGAATATTCAGTAGGTATTGAAAATTGGAATAAATATAGAACAGGGAAAGGGTTAAGCTGCCACCTGTCTCCAAGATCGATATTCATACTAATTTGACCGGTTTAGGGTGTTTTTTTCACTGTGCCGCATTATCATAACATGAACTATAGTGACTAAATAGTGACTTGGAATCTATTTGTGAAAGTACTACTGATTAGACAGAGGGTGTCTAGTAATCAGAGGCGATGGGTATTGTGCAAGGAAAACTTGAAACTATAAACAGGAAGGAAAATAACAACACTAAAGTTAGATTTGATCCAACAATCCCTGAACCGGTTTTGACTGAAATAGAAATTAAAATATTAAAGGAAATATGGGCATCACTTAGAGACGATATATCAAAAGTAGGTGTCATAACCTTCGTAAGGTAAGTTGGTATCTTATACTTACGATTACTTATGTTTACGATTACTTAAACTGGTGTTTACTCATAGTAACAGCTACGTCTTCTAACGATTACTTATACTTACGATTTCTTAAATTTACGATTACTTATACTTACGATTTCTTACACTTATGATTTCTTACACTTACGATTTCTGACACTTACGGACCCGTGATTACTTAGCATGAGTGCAGCGTATAGTTAACTCTTTCACCACCAAAATTGCCTTAACCCTTTCCTCCGTAGGCTATTTTTGGATCCAACTTCTTTGAATAAATCTACCGAAAAGAAACATTAACCAGAGAAAAGGAAACTTTTAGAATTTTGTAGTTTGAAACCATTGTGATAAATAGAGCATTTGCTCCTATAGGAGCAAATGCTCTATTTATCACTATGGTTTCAAGAAGTGACTGTTACAGAGGCATAGAAAGGCCTACTCATGGAAGAAAGGGTTAACGCGACTCATAGGACTTGCTCCAAGTAATCAATCTGTGTTTACCTTTGGAACCGCGTCGTAGAGGTCCAGATACATGTAATATGTTTAAATTTAAACATTTTCAAGAATATTTCTTTTATTTCTCCACCAAACCCTATACTGTGACCACTCTTTAGAATCGTCTCGAAGAGACGATTCTAAAGAATGGTCATATCACAGGGTTTGATGAGGAAATTACGAGTTTAGTACTTGGGTAGGCACCTATATCTGTAGCTCTAACTTTGTATTCAGATAAGACATCGAGTAACAAGACGTCTCATCAGGATACACACTGTTTGCTACACCACTTACGTTTCAAAGAAGAAAATGAAAGCAAGTCCAATCTCAAAGTTTAAGCAGCCGATTTTGTTTGCAGGGGAAACTAATTTGGCGCCAAACGAAAGACGTACGATACTTACACGGTCTATTTATTTTAATCCTTCGCTTGCTATTCACGTCAATATACGTACCTGTAAATAGTGAAGACCCAGATGAGACAGCTCCTTTAGGAGCTGTCTCATCAGGGTCTGCACTATTTACAAGTTGATTGTGCAACCAGTGCACTCCACAGCAGTGGTTGCACAGCGAAATACTTGTACACAGTGAAGATATATGTAATTATACAATAGGGCATGGGTAAAGAAGGAGAAATGTATTTTAAAATTCAGCAAACGAAGGGTTAAAAAAAAGTGTTGGTCCTGTAAATCTTAATCAATGTTAAAGGATATACTCGTATGTACATGCACTTCATTATTACTGGATATTCTTCCGTGAAGCTTATGATGACAATAATGAATACTAATTCTTTAACCCTTCTCTTGCTGAATTTTAAAATGCATTTCTTCTTCTTTACCCATGCCCTATGGTATAATTACATATATCTTCACTGTCTACAATTATTTCTCTGTGCAATCACTGCTGTGGAGTGCACTGGTTGCACAATCAATTTGTAAATAGTGCAGACCCTGATGATAAAGCTCCAGCAGGAGCTGTCTCATCTGGGTCTTCACTATTTACAGGTAGGTATATTGACGTGAATAGCAAGCGAAGGGTTAAATGGATGATAAAACCAGTAAGACATTTCCATCAACCCGATACACGTTATACAATAGACTAAGTAAGGCTTTCGCATTTTGACTAAATGAAAGATAATACTTTAATGGATTACCGAATTAATAGGACATTCCCAGAAACAGACAATGCAATGCTTCTTATCCATATATACATGTATCATGTTGACAAATATTAAAACGTACAGTAAAACCTCTCTATAACGACCACATACTTATGTTAATTAGTTAGTATTTAGGACAGGTGGCTGCTTAGATCAAGGTGAAAGTAAAACAGAACGCTCCTTTACTTCCACCTTGCTTTAAGCAGGGCCACCTGCGTTTAACACAAAATGCTTGATTTAATTTAGTGGCCGTTATAGAGAGGTTTTACTGTACTTGATTTAATTTAGTGGCCGTTATAGAGAGGTTTTACTGTATAGTCAAGTCTCGCTAAAGCGACAACATAATTCATTAACACAGGAGTCTGTAAAAACAGATGGTTGCTAAACGATTTTAGCATATTTTTTGTCATAAACTACTTGCAACAGATGGTTGCTAAACGATTTTAGCATAATTTTTGTCAATAACTACTTGCAACAGATGGTTGCTAAAAGCTTTTTAGCATAATTTTTGTCATAAACTACTTGCAGCAGATGGTTGATAAAAGCTTTTAGAATATTTTTTGTCATAAAGTCCCCGCAGCTTGTTTTAAAAATGCCTAATAATTACAAAAAAACGTTTTATTTATATCCTGAAAAGAAATATTTCGCAGGAAAACCAGTCGAATAAACACCGAAGAAGACATTATTCGGCATTGTATATTATTTATTCGGTTCACATTTTAGTTTCGTTAACTGTTCGACCAAGGTCGATAATATTTGTTGTAGAACAAAAATTACAAAACAAGTATCGATGCCAATGGTTTATTTTGTATCACAGGGTCGTTTTTCTATAGAAGTTCAAATTGACAATCTTCGTAATAATGATTCAACATAACAAATACAAAGTTTTATTATAATATTGAAAATGTGCGTTTAATGTAGGGACTTCCTCTTTAAACAACCACCTGTTTTAAAGTCTTTTGACTGTTGTATCAGCGAGGCAAAGCAAATAACTGTATGGCATAAGAAAAATGGAATGAGTTGACCCAAAGGGAACCGTCGATAAACCAAATACAGAGGGTGGTGGGGAAGGGGGCATTCTTTTCTTCGAGACGAGTCTAAAGAGTGATCACAGTATAGGGTTTGGTGGAGAAATGACGATTTTAAGTATTGGGTATGCACCTTTATCTGTAGCACTGACTAAGTATTGGGACACCGAATCTCTCCATTCCATGAGTTTGTACATCTGAATACGTCAATTTTGTACCATTTTGATAAAATTGAATTAGACTGACAACACAGCAACTAGTGTTGCCAATGGTCCTTAAAGAACACTTTGATTTAGGTCTGGGCTATTTGCCTACGTTCGTTTTTCCTAATTCTTAGGGTAATTATAAAAATAATGTGCCAATAGACGTAAACAATACCAGTGAATAGGGGCACTTGTCATTGATGAACTTTAGCACATGCTGTGTGCATCTAACCATTTCCTCCGTTAATATTAATTTAAGAATCTATTACTAAATGAATATTCATAGACTGACATTTTATAAAAACATCTTCAGACTCAGATATATATTGTTCCATAAGCAAACAGAGAAGACCCTGATCAGATAGCCCCTGCACTGTTTGCAAGGTGCCAATGTTCGTATGCGTGAGGGAAACGGTTAAATACCATTAAGTTACCTACATCTTCATTATTCAGGCTTGATTGCAAAAACAGATAAATATTGATAATAATATAGACACAACTTAATCTGTAGCACAACGTTGAATATGTTGTAGTATTGTATAAATCCACTTTAAAATTGGTATTATTGAGTTTTATTTCATAGCAGCTTGATCAAGTTACACGAATATAATATTATTTGAAGACAATATATGGTTAACCCATTATCTCATAGGCTATTTTTAGACCCAACCTCTGAATAAATCTACCGAAAAGGAGCATTTACTAGAGAAAGAGAAATGTTTAGAATTGTGTAGTTTTGAAACCATTGTTATACATATAGCATTTGCTCCTAAGGGGCAAATTCTCTATTTATCACATAAAACGACTTTTACAGAGGCGTCAAATGGCGCAAGTGGGAGGAAATGCTTAAAGCCTGTTTTGTAATTGTCATGTGATAAAATATATACAAGGAACGACCTTAAGTATGTTAACCATCTATCATATTTAATAATTGAACTAATGGATCCCTAGTAATGTTAAATACTAGACAAATTCATTGAGCATTATCTCACACTCCTGTCTGTACTGTAAAACCTCTCCATAATGGCCACTAAATTACATCAAGTATTTTGAGTTAAAGGCAGGTGGTTGCTTAAAGCAAGGTGAAGTTAAAACAGAACGCTCCTATAGGAGCCTTTCACCTTGCTTTAAGCAGCCACCTGCCCTAAATACCAGTTAATTAACACAATTTAGTGGCCGTTATAGAGAGTTTTACTGTATTCAGCGTAAACCATTGGTAAAGGGTATCCGTCCATTGCTTATCAGGCAATGCATTATCCTTATATGTTGTCTGCAATCTTTGCAAGTTTGCTCAATTTCTCATAATATTACCATTTACTCTATATTTGTTTTAAACACAGATCAAATGAAGTGTCGAAACAATGTTTCATATGAAAATACGGAATTCTCAGCGGCTCGAATCTAAACGCTTTGCAATGTAATCCCCATCATGTCGTTAGCATGCAAGTGGTATAAAATGATGTAAAAGCACTCATGGATATCTGAAGATGAGTGTTTGTTATTGATATATCATGTTGTTTAGAAGATTTAAAGAGTCAAACAATCACCGTAACAGCTTTCGACTTAGAAATTTACTCTTAAGCGGCCACATAAAAAGTAGCTTGCAGTAGAACCTGTTTATATCGACCATCAAAAACAGGTGTAATTATGGGTCTGTAAGGCAGGTACATTGTGTACTAGTGCAAAAGTAACTTTTAGCCTGCATTTAGGACTCCTATATTAAATAAATGAATGGTCGCTTAAGACAGGTTCTACTGTAAATGTGTGTCTTAAAGACATGAGCTTTCTGTATTACTTTCGTCCTGCATTTAGTAGCCGTCTAGTTTTATTGACCCAACTATATGTTTATTAAGTGGTAGATGTAGAGGGGTTCTTTTGTATTTTGATTATTTTGATTGCCGCTTCTATATAAATAAAGGTGAGAATATAAAAAACAGAACACATGACTTATAAATGTTACCATATTCATGAAACATATTTATTCCTTATCTCAGTGACCGTGACTTAATCCGTTCCTTCATATAAACGCATTTTCACGCATCTGCAATCAGAGTAGACCCTGATCAGACGGCTCCTGTAGGAGCCGTCTGATCAGGGTCTGCTCTCTTTGTTAGTGGAATTTGATAATATGTTTCTTTAGTTTCTTAAATTGCTACAATATCCCACCTTCCATAATTCGTTATAGCTATTTAGTCCATAATATTCAGTTGGTATCAAAATGTGGAATAAATATAGAACAGGGAAATGGTTAAGTCGCATTGCAAAACAATCTGGATCCAGATGAGACGCCTAGTAACTTGTCACCTCATCAGGATCCAAACTGTTTTACATTTGGTCAATACAGTAAAACCCCGCTAATGCGACCTCCTAAAAGATGTTTAATTATGTGTGCTAGATGCAAGTGGTACATGTAGCTTAATGCTGGACAAAAGTAATACAGAAAGCTCCTAGAGGAGCTTTCTGTATTACTTTTTGTCCTGCATTAAGCAACCACCTACTTATAAAGACACCCATGTTTATTCATTAAGTGGTCACATTAGAGAGGTTTTACTGTAGTTTCTTAAAATCTTGTACCATGACACTTGGTCAATTATTCCTCAAAACTTTGATCGAGTCATAAGTAATAAAAATTGTATGGGATTCATGTTTTAGCAGCCATTATTTGTTCGCAGTGGGATAGGGCTAAATGTGCCATTATTTTACGGTTTAATCGGGGCAATTACCGATATATCCATTGCTTAGACGGCTACGTTTAACCTCTAACCTGCTAAATAATTAGAACTCCCTAACTGAATATTAACACATTACCCCCTAGTGACGCATTTTTGCGCCTCTATAAAATTCACATTCTTAAAGCATTGTGATAAATAGAGCATTTGCTCCATAGGAGCAAATGCTCTATTTTTCACAATGGTTTCAATTTTACACCGTTCTAAAACTCCTTTTCTATAGTTAATGCTCCTTTTCGGTAGATTTATTCAAAGAGGTTGGTACTGAAAATAGCCTAGGAGAGAATGAGTTAACTAAACAAAACTTGTATCAAAATTCATCTCTAAAGAATGTGATTTATATAATAAACGGTGTATATCCTGATCAAAGACCCCCCATGAATCATTTTATCTTGGTCTATACTGTTTGCAAATGTTTCACTCGGTATCCGTACTTAGAAAACCAACCAATCACCGTAACTGCCTTGGACTTATTTGATTCGTTTTGTTTTGCCACTAAATATGGCAAGCATATCAATCACTAAACATGTGACATTTGAACGGCGTCATATTCATAAAAAATATGCCTAATGTGCCATTATTCTGGTTTAATGGGGGTTGTTACCAATACAGCCATAGCTTAGTTGGCAGCGCTTAAGGGACGAACTGATATTAACCCTTTCGCTGCCAAACTCTGTCGTCTGCTAACTTTGTCGTTTGCTACAAATTTTCATTTTTTTGATTGTCTTCATTTTTGTTTCAAAAACATAGTAGCAGTAACAAACAGTTTGGATCCTGATGAGACCCCGAGTTACTCGGCGTCTCATCTGGATCCAAACTGTTTGCATAGGTAATCACAGATCCGGCATTGGCAACGAAATGGTTAATGCAAACATCATTTGCCATATTTCTTTGAAGAATACGAGCAATGGGTATTTTCTGTTTGCTCCTGTTATATCATCCATGTTTACATTACGCATCGATCAAAATGAAAATAAAAATACACCCACCAAACATACAGTAATTAAATGCAATCAGTAAGTGTTTCCATTTTGGGCACAATGCTACCGGTACATTGGATAAAGCACGACTCCAATAGAAATGGTTATTCTAATAACGTTCAAGAACCCAATGTACTGGAAGACATCGATATAACGCTAGATACTATCAAAAACATGATCTTATATTCATGACAACGCTGATATAGCATATTCGGAAACAATAAAACAATGCTTGTGTTGAGTGATGCAAGGAAATGACATCTAGTTCTTGTAATTCTAATCCCCTTACATAACTATTCAAATCACATGATTTGTATTAACCCGTCTCTTGCTGAATCTCCCTCTTTACCCATGCCCTGTTGTATAATTACATATATCTTCACTGTGTACAAGTATTTCGCTGTGCAATCACTGCTGCAGAGTGCACCCGTTGCACAATCAATTTGTAAATGATGCAGACCCTGATGAGACAGCTCCTGCAGGAGCTGTCTCATCTGGGTCTTCACTATTTACAGGTAGGTATATTGACGTGAATAGCAAGCGAAGGGTTAAGTTTTAATCATTTACCTGATATTGACGACCTTTTCATATTTGCAAACAAAGCAGACCCAGATCAGACGACTCAAGTTGGAGCCATCTGATCAGCGACTGTTTTGTTTGCTTATGAAGTTATCATCTCGACAGTTTCCATGGTAAACAATTCCCAGGTTTATAATGCCGTTAAAAGTACAGTAAAACTTCTCTAAACCGGATATTAATTTAGTATAAATATTGGTCCTGGAGACAGTTGACAGCGTAATGCAGAGTTAATGTCATGCAGAAAGCTCACAGCTTTCCGCCTGACTTTCACCCTGCATTAATCAGTCACCTACCTAAAAGTATCTAAGTTCTTCTCTTTCAGAATTCTGGTTTAGAGGGGTTTTACTGTATTCAGTTATATTCTTACTAATTCAATATTCAGATAACTACATTGATTCAGCTATTTTTGACATGAATAATCATGGTACAAAGGGCTAACAGCCCAATGATTAACTAAAACTTCTCTAGTAGTCCTTGATTTATGTCTACATTGTTTGGAACTGCCAATATGATCGTTTCCCGTTTTCAAAACGTTGAAAATCCTAAACATTCAACAAAGATTATACCAGTTGAACACATATACCGGCAAAATAGCCCGCATACACAATAAACTCGCGCAAAGAGATCTTTTGCAGTTTTGACCCGCCGCTGAAATGTCTATTCGTCATCACAGCAACACTAACTGTGGCTTTACAAACAATGTTTCCCTAGATCTATACTCTGCTTGTATTTTACTAAATCTATGGTGAATGGTGAATATTTACTGGTAGGTATATTGACGTGAACAGCAAGATAAGGATTAATACGATAAACGTTTGTTGTTAGTTTTAATATTTTTATATATCATAATTATTGTAGTTTATAACTCATATGCTAGTTGCCACAGTATCAGGTTGTGTAAGTACGTCAAACTTCGAGAGGTGAATATTGTCATTATTTGTATGAGTGCCATAAGATTGGAATTATGTTGAAATTACGTCACATTTTGTTCTAACAAGTCGTCTTAATTTAACCCTTTACTCAATAAATATTCATGTGATAAAAACAATGAAATCATGAATACAGTACAAACCCGCTAATGGGACCATCTAAAAGAGATACACTTCTGGATGCTAGATGCAGGTGGTAGCTTAATGTAGGACATAAGTAATGCAGAAAGTTCCTAGTCAGGAGCTTTCTGCATTAGTATTGTCCTGTATTAAGCAACCACCTGCTTATAAAGGCTGCCATGCTATTCTTTAAGTAGTCGCATTAGAGGGGTTCTACTTATTTTATATTAACTTTTTATAATTGCACATAGATATAGGAATGTTTGATCATGGCACAACTTGCAGAATCATATACATTTGAACTTCAATAATTCTAGCTTCAAGGGACCGTACAAATGCGTTCGAGATAGGAGGAGTTCGAGTCATCCAATTACTAATCTGAACGATTTCTCAATGCCATAGCTTAATACAGGTCTAAAGTAATACTGAAAGCTCCTGTAGGAGCTTTCAGCATTACTTTAGACCTGTATTAAGCTGTCACATGTGTTTTAGATATATGTAGCGATACATTTTAGAGCAGTTCTGTATTACAAGCTTTGGAAGGATTGAACGTTTTGTCGAGTTATCTCGAAATTCGAATTAACCGAGTTCGAGATATCGAATTTCAACTGTATATGGTACTTCATAGGCAAACAGAGCAGGCCCTGGTCAGACGGTTCTTGTAGGGGCCGTCTGGTCTGGGTATACTCTGTTTGCAAAGACGTGCGTAGAAAATTGCATTTATGGTGTAAAGTGTTGAACGAGTAGACAATTAGTTCTCCATCATATATCTGAGGTGACAGCAGTTCAGTTTATGTTAATTCCATTGATTTTGCACACTTTCTAATAATGAATTTTGCACTCGCTCTATTAATTGCAAACACATTACTAGAATACATGGATGATGAAAAAAGATAAGATAGAGAAATATACAAAGAATATAAGATAGAGAAATAGACAAAGAGGAGTATAGAAATAACTGTGGTCATCCACAATATTTATTTGATAAAAAATAGTTTTTTTCAAGAAATGGTGTAAAGATGTAAACATAACACGTTGATCTTTTGGGAATGCATTGAAGGTACTAAACTACAGCTTCAAGTATGAAGCTAGCCCAAAACACTTTCCTTCTAAAACTATTTAAACTATGAGGGGACGCAACATACACAATGTACTATAGGCACTTTCATTATAGATTGAAGTTACCAATAATGCGACTTGTATATAGTTCACGCTAAAGTGTCTTAACCTGATTTCTTTTGATTATCTGTAGTGTTCTGTTCATGCCAATAAACACACCAATCAACAGAATACATGGTTTCTCATTCGGACATTCCTTCGGTCCGATTGGTTTTTTTACTCCCACGTCAGTCCTTATCTTGTGCGCTATTGTGATACTACACCATCAGATTGACAGAGATTCACAGACATGTCTGATCAGGTCTTTTTGTCATATATTTACTAGCGAGTGGCAAACATTCGCCCTGAGGTCAATGGGAAATTTATCTATGAAGGACATACATCGTACAGATCACGTCATAGTTCCAGACCTATCTTCTGTGTAAACCATTATAATGCTAGAGAGTCACTAATGTCCCTTGCAAACAGTGTAGACCAAGATGAGAGGGATCCTATCTGCACTGTTTGTCATGTTACACTGTTCTTTAACCCTTTCGCTGCCAATGCCGGATCTGTGATTACCTATGCAAACAGTTTGGATCCAGATGAGACGCCGAATAACTTGGCGTCTCATCAGGATCCAAACTGTTTGTTACTGTAACTATGTTTTTGAAACAAAAATGAAGAAAATCAAAAGAATGAAAATTTGTAGCAGACGACAAAGTTAGCAGGCGACAGAGTTTGGCAGTGAAAGGGTTAAAAAACCTAAATATTCACCGTAAGTTTGACCTGTATGAGTTTGGATAGAGCCCATTCGAACATTATTCATTGTGATGATTAATTTTTACATCACCGAGTGTCCAAATGAGCCCTTCCAGATTTGACATTAAACTGTCTCATTCTACGAGTAGTAGGGGAATTGTCCCATGAATTGTAAAATATAACAAGCGATGCAGACTCTGATCAGAGGGACCCATCTGGTTTAGGTCTATACATTCAAGGGCTATTTAACACAGCTCCGCATTATAACGGTTAAGTACATTTTACTATGTAGACCTTTTCCCAGAATCAGCAAGTTAATGTTGTATTGCTATGTAATACATGAGTCTCCCGGCGGATTAAAAACCTCCTCTGACTCACCCACCCGTGGTGTAGTTGACCATGGTATATACATGACAAATCTGAATGGTATTTGTAAAAATAATAAGAAAATAAATGTGAAAAAAGGGGAATAACTAAAAAAATATTGATGCTAGAGTTGTGGCTCTTCTTTCATCATGCTTGTTCCTTATGTGAAGCTTGAAATTAATTGAACCAGTAGATTTATTGTTATTGTAAGAGTTATTGTCCGGACAAGAAAATATGAAAAAGGTGAATTGCTCCAAACATATTGATGCTAGCGTTATGGCCCTTGTGCATGTCACTTCCTCTGAGCATGCTTGTTCCATTGTGAAGTTATATATTGAATTTAGCTTACCCTTTTAGGAGATATGGCCTAGACACAAAGCGTGACAAACGGACGGACGGACGGATGGACGGACGGGCGGACAGACGGACGGACAGACGGACGGAATCGAGCAAACCTATAGTCCCCCAACCGGGAACCGGTGGGGGACTCATAACCAGTTTTCGTTCTAGCTAAAGCTTTACTACGTTGAAGAGTACACAGTAGCAACCTTCTAAACCACCTCGTAATGAACAGACGTTGATGTCGTTAACCCTTTACTCAATAAATATTCATGTCAGAAATTATGAAATAATGAATATTAATTAGATATTTTTATTATAATGGCACATATATACATGGAGTATTTTTGGCCATGACAGAAAGTGTAGAATCATATCTATGTTATTTCGTAAGCAAACAGAGCTGCCCCTGATCAGACGGCTCCTATAGGAGCCGTTTTATCTAGGTCTGTCCTGTTTGCAAAGGTGTTGAAAGGCATTGACAGCGTGTGATTGTTTATATACGGAATTAAACTAATGTAAAAAAGTACTGTATGGGTTTTCTGTATAACCCTTCACAGCATAGATATCCATGTATGATTGGTTATTCATTAAATGATGAATATTAATTAGTTTACTGTTTAAAATGGCACATAAATAAGAAAAGTTTGGGCCCCGTTAAAAGCTGTATATTCAGATCTATGCAATCCGGGTCTGTTTGCCAATGGGTTACGATATGTATCTATAGAGTAAATGTTTAAGCTTCAGCCTGGCTTATATGCCCAGAATATGCATCTTTTAGATGGTCGTTAAAGACAGGTTTAACTGTATTAGAATCGATTTATTATTTGGAATAATCAGCAAAACAGTACTTATAATGTCAGCAAAAAGATCTTTTCCAGAAACGGTCAATTACATTTTACTATGTAGATCTTTTCCCAGAATCAACAAGTTAATGTTGTATTGCTATGTAATACATGAGTTCCCCTCCTCTGACCCACCCATCCGTGGTGTTGTTGACCATGGTTTATACATGACAAACCTGAATGGTATTTGTAAAAATTGATTGTCAAGTACATTCACCAAATGCACTTGGTAATTTCATCAGTTGTAAGTTTTCTTTGAATGAAAATTTCTTTGCAAATGAAAATTGCATTTCAATTCATACCACACAAAAAAGAATCAGATGATATGTTTCATAGAGCATATTTCTAGGACAGCCATTCAATGTATGATTAGTTTGCATTTACTTTACAAAAATATGCCAATCCTGAAAGATTTACCAAACTGGTACAGTAAAACCTCTCTATTACGACCACTACATTGCATCAAGTATTTTATGTAAAAGGCAGGTGGCTGCTTAATGCAAGGCGAAAGTAAAACAGAACGCTCCTATATAGGAGCGTTCTGTTTTACTTTCATCTTGCTTTAAGTCTATAGGAGCGCCCTGTTTTACTTTTACCTTGCTTTAAGCAGCCACCTGCCCTAAATACCAACTAATTAACACAATTTAGTGGCCGTTATAGAGAGGTTTTACTGTATCTACAATTAATGCTTCTAAACTGGATTTTCGATAAGGAACAGTGAAATGAAAACAAACGCTTTCAATTGTAACATATTGAATGATAATGTTTCGCCGTTGTGTGAAATTCAGTTATTTGCAACTGTGCAACATTTTATTGCGTTGCAGTAGCCGAGTGTTAATTTCGACGTCAACTTATTGCACTCGTGACATGAAGAACAAACAAATATTTCACTCAAACAAAATGAAAGGCTGGCCATAAAGTTTGTTTTCATAACGCCTTCTGCGATAAACGGGGTGTATGGGGAAACACGCCAAACATGTGTGATGTAAATTCGATAATGTTAAGGCTGTATTTGAAGGGTTACATTACAGCAAATGCTTTGTTTTAATGTGGCACACCTCACACTCAGACATAACATTATTTCTTTATCTGACGATCTACTATGTCATGTTTTATTTCTTTATCTGACGATCGTGTTTTGTTTTTCATCTGATGACCCACTTTACGATATTTTATTTCTTTATCTGACTATCGCCGCTGCACGCTTTATTTCTTCTTTTTTCCCTTTACCATGTTTTATTTCTTTATATGACGATTCTTTTTATCATGTTTTAATTTTCTTCATCTAACAATCCCTCATACCATAGTTAATATTTCTTAATCTAACGATCCATTTTACCATGTTTTATTTCTTCATCTATCGATCCACCTTAACTTTAAAAAATCCCAAAACCTTTGTTTATTTTCATTTATTTATAATACGATCTACTTAACGATGTTTGTTTCTTTATCTGACGATCTACTTTATCATGTATTATTTGTTAACCCTTTTCCATGTTTTATTTTTCCATCTGACGATCACGTTTACTATGTTGTATTTCTTATATATGTAGGTAAGTAAGTAAGTAAGTAAGTAAGTAAGTAAGTAAGTAAGTAAGTAAGTAAGTAAGTAAGTAAGTAAGTAAGTAAGTAAGTAAGTAAGTAAGTAAGTAAGTAAGTAAGTAAGTAAGTAAGTAAGTAAGTAAGTAAGTAAGTAAGTAAGTAAGTAAGTAAGTAAGTAAGTAAGTAAGTAAGTAAGTAAGTAAGTAAGTAAGTAAGTAAGTAGTAAGTAAGTAAGTAAGTAAGTAAGTAAGTAAGTAAGTAAGTAAGTAAGTAAGTAAGTAAAATAAGTAAGTAAGTAAAGTAAGTAAGTAAGTAAGTAAGTAAGTAAGTAAGTAAGTAAGTAAGTAAGTAAGTAAGTAAGTAAGTAAGTAAGTAAGTAAGTAAGTAAGTAAGTAAGTAAGTAAGTAGGTACGTACGTAAGTAAATAAGTAAGTAAGTAAGTAAGTAAGTAAGTAAGTAAGTAAGTAAGCAAGTAAGTAAGTAAGTAAGTAAGTAAGTAAGTAAGTAAGTAAGTAAGTAAGTAAGTAAGTAAGTAAGTAAGTAAGTAAGTAAGTAAGTAAGTAAGTAAGTAAGCAAGCAAGCAAGCAAGCAAGCAAGTAAGTAAGTAAGTAAGTTAGTAAGTAAGTAAGTAAGTAAGTAAGTAAGTAAGTAAGTAAGTAAGTAAGTAAGCAAGTAAGTAAGTAAGTAAGTAAGTACGCAAGTAAGTAAGTAAGTAAGTAAGTAAGTAAGTAAGTTAGTAAGTAAGTAAGTAAGTAAGTTAGTAAGTAAGTAGGTAAGTAAGTAAGTAAGTAAGTAAGTAAGTAAGCAAGTAAGTAGTAAGTAAGTAAGTAAGTAAGTAAGTAAGTAAGTAAGTAAGTATGTAAGTAAGTAAGTAAGGAAGTAAGTAAGCAAAGTAAGTAAGTAAGTAAGTAAGTAACACGTGCATTACAACAATACATATACATGTACACATATCAATGTCTTGTTAATAAACGGATAAAATAAGCATCCGACCCAATGGACCTATTTGTCACGTGTAAAAATCATCTTATATGACGCCCCCTTTACCATGTTTTATTTCTTTATTGGACGATCCCCTTTATTATGTTTTACCATTCTTGATTCATGCATTGTAATTATTTTGTAATAGATTGCAGGTTAGAAGCAAAGTAAATTTGCTTAAAGCTTAAAAATGATCTGAAATGATTGTACAAGACAACAACGCTACTATATAATGGAGGGAGATATTGAAAATGTCGTGAATTCACTACTGTACTTCAACATTTAGAGTACAAGTAACACCGGTGTATCTTATTCACAATGGGATTGACAATGTTATACAATATTGAATGGCATCGCAAAAATAAATTCTGGGTTTATGAGAAGAAGCCTTATATAGAGCTTGTAATCAAAATGAAAACATGAAATTCAGCACGTGAGACACATCTCATTGTAAAGTGGTACGTTCGACTTTAGTGTTATGTTTAATGGGAACCATGCGCTAATAAAAGGTTTTGCGCTCTCGCCGCCATGTCATGTCGTGTGCAAAATTTGTCGTCTCCTTCAGTTTTTCATTTTCTTCCAGTTTCTTGAACCGTATACTCCAGGGATATCCGTGAAGGAAATGATTACATCATATTAATTAACCCTTCGCTTGCTGTTCACGTCAATATACCTACCTGTAAATAGTGAAGACCCAGATGAGACAGCTCCTACAGGAGCTGTCTCATCAGGGTCTGCACTATTTACAAGTTGATTGTGCAACCAGTGCACTCCACAGCAGTGCTTGCACAGCGAAATATGTGTACACAGTGAAGATATATGTAATTATACAACAGGGCATGGGTAAAGAAGGAGAAATGTATTTTAAAATTCAGCAAGCGAAGGGTTAAGACTAATTTACACAATGGCAAATGAGCACAAGAATTTTGCACTGTAGAATCATATCTGTATTATTTCATAAGCAAACAGAACAGACCTTGAACTGGGTATACTCTGTTTTCATGGAGTAGAAAAACGGAGTAAATGTGGAGTAAATGTGTTGACCCTTCTCTTGTTGAATGTTAAAATACATTTCTCCTTCTTTACCCATGCCCTGCTGTACAATTACATATATCTTCACTGTGTACAAGTATTTCGCTGTGCAATCACTGCTGTGGGGCGCACTGGTTGCACAATCAACTTGTAAATAGTGCAGACCCTGATGAGACAGCTCCTGCAGGAGCTGTCTCATCAGGGTCTTCACTATTTACAGGTAGGTATATTGACATGAATAGCAAGCGAAGAGTTAAAGAAACATAATCAAAAACGGTGTGGAACCTAATGAGACGCCACGTTACTTAGCTTGCCATCTGGATCCAAACTGTTAGCATATCTGATCACAAATTCTCAATTAGTTGCGAAAGAATATATGCTTGATTCCTGTTAACAGAGGAAACGACCCTGTCAACTGTGGAAACGAATCATCTTTTTCAATGATGGATGTCGTAGCATCGACATTATGTAGAATATGAAAATAATCCAATCGCACATGCATGTGCATATCGGAAAAAGTCGAAGAAAGCTTATTCACAAGAAATAGTGAATCTATACGTTGGTTATATATCCAGTTATCTGTCTGTTCGTTATATATCCATTTATCTATCCGTTGGTTATATATCCATTTATCTATCCGTTTGTTATATATCCAGTTATCTATCCATTCGTTATATATCCAGTTATCTATCCGTTCGTTATATATCCAGTTATCTATCCGTTCGTTATATATCCAGTTATACGCTTGTATGTCCATTTATCTATCCGTTTGTCATATATCCAGTTATCTATCCATTCGTTATATATCCAGTTATCTATCCATTCGTTATATATCCAGTTATCTATCCGTTCGTTATATATCCGGTTATTTCTAACCATTTGAATACTGGACCGATTGCACCGTCATTTTCAAACAGTGTAGATCAAAATCAGATGACTTATATAGGATCCCTTTGATCAGGGTATGCACTGTTTGTCATTCAACATGATCTAGCAGGTTTAACCCCTTCAACAGAATGGACTCTACCTCTAATCCTTTACTCCATGGATATTCATGTACGAAATAATGACATCATGAATATTAATGATTGTACTTGAATCATATCTATATTGTATCATAAGCAAACAGGGCAAACCCTGATCAGACAACTCCCATAGGAGTAGTCAGTTCTTGGTCTTCTCTGTTTGTGACGTTGACACATTTGTAGTGACTTTGAGACACTTGCAGTTACTTTGACACAGTTGTGAGCTTGACACTTTTGTAATGACTTTGAGACACCTGTAGTGACTTCGACACATTTGTAATGAGTTTGAGACACTTGTAGTGACTTTGACACATGTTTTTTTTCTAAAATGGTGACTTCGACACATTTGTAATGGCTTTGACACATTTGAAGTGACTTTGAAACACTTGTAGCGACTTTTTTGACATATTTGTAATGACTTTGACATACTTGTAGTGACTTTGACACGCGTGTTGCATAAATACCTCACTTTTCGTGACCTGGCTTGCATTCACAAACAGCTTGGTTCCTGATGAGACGCCGAATAACTTATCGGCTCATCAGGATCCAAGCTGTTTGGCACTCGTTCAACAGATTCTCTTGATCTGATTCGGAAGTAGTCAATTTTGCACCAGGGTCCATGCTTATAAAACGTTTAGTTGAGTCTGAGGTCGTTCTCAAGTTTTTGATTGGTCAGATTTGAGCCATTGGCGCAAATCTGACCAATCAAAAGCTTGAGAATTCAAATCTGACCAATCAAAAGCTTGAGAACGAACTCACCCTCAACTAAAAAGCTTTATAAGCATGGACCCAGATTCAAGTTGAGCGGACATTATTTGCTTTATAGCGGAGTAAACAATGTCTTCAGACAGTAACAGACAATAAAGAACAGTTACTTATGTTTCTCAATAAATGAAATGTCAACTGCAGGACAGATTGAGAGTGCTTTAAACAAATGTTTTAACGACAGGATGGGAGTGTCGATTCCCAGAACAGCCATGTGTTTTTCCTGTTTACTGCAACATGAGTGTTTGATTGCAAAACTATGTTTTGATTGATTTCTTCTTTCGTCTCATATTTTCTATTATTTTTCAGATTTTAATCTTACTTATCTCTGGATTGTCTTCAAACTTCTTGTCGGATTAATATTATCAATTCAAGAGTTGTGTATCTAAAAAGATGATAGATAATGGAAGTGATTGAAGCAAGTCAGTCATGGCTGAGAAAAACAACAACATTAAAATAGATGTTTACTGAATACAAGCATTAATCAATTCCTTTTTATCGCGTTTAGTTTGATTTTATTTGAGTTTTGACACTGTCGGATATTCGCTGTCGGATATTCGCTGTCAGATATTCGCTGCCGACAATAACCCATTCCCTCATATTGACGACTTTTGACGACTCTGTAGAAGTCACTTTGTGTTTTATCACAATGGCTTCAAACTACAAAATTCTAAAATTTTCCTTTTAATTTGTTAATGCTCCTTTTGGTCGATTTATTCAAATAGGTTGTATATAAAAATAGCCTATGAGGTAATGGGTTAATCCTTATCTCGCTATTCACGACTTCACTCGCATTTGTAAACAGTTTGGATCCAGATGAGAAGCCGAGTATCTCGGCATCTCTTTAGCATCTAAAGCTTGATCGAATCGGAATCAAGCAACAGTTTCACCAAATCGGAATTTGAGAAAGCATTACCCAGACCATCAGATAAAGGTGCGTACTCAAATACTAAAATCGTCATTTCTCCACCAAACCCTATGTTGTGACCACTCTTTAGAATCGTCTCGAAGAGACGATTCTAAAGAATGGTCACAACTTAGAGTTTGGTGGAGAAATAAAGGAGTTATTCTTGAAAATGTCCTAATTTTCGCATCTTATTTGGACCGCTGATTACAATGTAAGGGTTAAGTCTAAAATACTTTTTACATGCCTCGCGGGTGTGATAAACATTTTTCACACAGCTGCTTATTTGCTTTTTTGCGAGATATCTTAAATTTCATATCCGATACACTCCCTTTGGGAAGATATATGAAAAGAATTCATTTTTTTTTGTATTTACATTATCTCAGCGATAATGGTTTTGCATTTTGTTTGTTAGCTGTTCTGTGCAACACTGTAACTATGAAAAAGGAATGGTTTTATACTTTACAAAATGTTTACACAAATCAACCACCAGTTTGAAAAGAAAAACAAGTTGGTAATTGTCTCAAAATCATCTCCAACCACTGTATATATTACCTAACTTGAAAGCTGTGTTGACCTATCAAGACACCGCGCTTCATATACAACATGCCATCGTAAGTGGGACTACAATGCTGCTATTTTTGGAGTGATTTCTTCAACCTTAATCTTTGCCCCCCCCCCCCCCAATCTCCCCTCTAACCGCGACATGACTCGCACTTGCAAACAGTCTAGATCCAGATGAGACACATAGTAACTCGGCATCTCATCAGAATCAAAGCTGTTTGACACTTGTTTAATGGTTTCTTAAAAACTGGTTCGAATCAGTCGTTATTTACTTTTGCAATACAGTATCACCAGTCTTAAGCGGCCACGCATTTATTGAGCATAGGAGATATAAAGGGTAGGTGGTTGCTTAATGTAGGACAAAAATAGTGCAGAAAAAAATTATGGTAGCTTAACCCATTTGCTCCCACGATCCACGATGCGGCGTCTGATCAGAGTCTACACTGTTTGCTAATAGGAATTTCAATATAAAACAAAACGAAAATGAAAAATTAGGCCAGGCACCCCTTAGATAAAAAATAGACTAAACCAATATATAAACATGGAAGACTCCACTTGGAGCAAATGTGTTAAGACAGGTTCTACTGTAGATCCAGATTAAGGAGACACTACTTTAACAGTGCTGTTAAGGGTTGACAATGACACTGTATTTTTCTAAGTTAACCCTTTCCTTCATATAAACGTCTTTTCAAGCATTTAACAAACAGAGTGGACCCAGATCAGACGGCTCCTACAGAAGCGGTCTGACCAGAGTCTGCTCTGTTTGCTTATGAAGTTATAATAGATCCGATCCTATAGTTTCTGCCTGAGCCAACATGTCACATGTGTTCATATGCCTTTATAAAATAATTTAATCAATATTCACGATGTCATTACAGTAAAACATCTCTATAACGGGTACTGTATTGTGTTAATTAGTTGGTATTTAGGGCAGGTGGCTGCTTAAAGCAAGGTGAAAGTAAAACAGAACGCTCCTATAGGAGCGTTCTGTTTTACTTCCACCTTGCTTTATGCAACCACCTGCCTTTAATTGTAATTTAGTGGCCGTTATAGAGAGGTTGTACTGTTTTTCTTACATGAATACTAACTAGGGAAATTGTTAACTCGGTACATGTAAAAAATAGAATAAGTGTCGTTTTCTCTACATATATACAGTAGAGTCCAATTTATTATGCGACTATATAATTTATTGACATAAAATAAAGGAATAGTCTTCTTTTGACTGGTCATACAATGTATTAGCGAGATTTTATCATATTTGACTTTGTTCGTTGTGAAATTGTAGCAAAACATCAGACAAAATGTTCATTTTTATGAATGTCATGAAATTAAAGGTATACTAGTAAAAGCTTACTATTCACGTCAATATAGCTACCTGTAAATTGTGAAGACCCAGATGAGACAGCTCCTGCAGGGAGCTGTCTCATCAGGGTCTGCACTATTTACAAGTTGATTGTGCAACCAGTACACTCCATAGCAGTGATTGCACAGCGAAATGCTTGTACACAGTGAAGATATATGTAATTATACAACAGGACATGGGTAAAGAAGGAGAAATGTATTTTAAAATTCAGCAAGAGAAGGGTTAAGCACACATTTGAATTTACTACTGAAGCATTTGTTCATACGCAAGTCGTAATGCTATAATACTTAACGTTTATTCTGCCAAGTGCGACTTGACTAACCTTTTAAGTAGCAAGGAACCAGCAGAGATGCTGGCAGGAATATAACAAACCTCGCGCAACAAAAGTGGATGCGTTAAGTCAAATTTCAAGTGTAATGCGACGTTAAGTACAATAAAACCCCTCTAAACCGGAATTCTAATAGAGAATTACTTAGATACTTTTAGGCAGATGGCTGCTTAATGCAAGGTGAGAGTCATGCAGAAAGCTCCTACAGGAGCTTTCTGCATGACTCTCACCCTGCATTAAGCTACCACCGGTCTTCAAAACGGATATTTATACTAAATTTAACGTCCGGTTTAAAGAGGTTTTACTGTACTGTCGAAACACTTGTAGAATTCTATCGTAGAGTTTTAAACATCTTCAAGAATATTTTAGCATCGTACGACAACCGTGCTGTCGATGTTATTTTTTTTTAATTATGTTCAATATCTTATTTCTCCGAAATTGGTGTTGGAAGCGCGTATGTATGAATGTGATATAAATTGGTACATATAGTATTGAACATAATTATGGAATTTACATGAAAGGAAAAGTTTATTAACAAAAGGACGCGTGTAGAAGAAAAAACACGCCAGAATATAAATAAATGAAAAGGCATGTTGAGCACTTTATACACCCATGTTATCTTGCCACAGTGGTAGACATGTTGTATGTTGAACATACGGTAGTCGTATAGCAACCGTACGACTGCCATACAATAGCATAGCATTGTACTTGTTACAACAACAGTTGTACAAGTTATTACAACTGTTATAACTACATATACGCAGGCACTACGTCTATCGGAGAAACATTGAAAAACAGTTGATGTTTGAACTAGAGATCAAATTGTTGGCAGTCTACGTTCAGCATCAGGTGATTTGCTTCTGAACGCCTGAGGTGTGTGTCCATTGTCAGACGCAGCTGGTGGGGAAATATTTGATTGAAACTTAATATTAATTGTTCGATGATAATATACGTGTACAACTGTGTTGATGATAATTCTAATTATATTCCCTTTCCCACAGGCAGTTTGAAAATCATAGAAATAAATAGATATTCAACTGTATTGTACTCTTGTGATTCAGATAATAAGGATGGTAATTACGGGGGACACAGAGAGACATAAATATAGGAAAGGCATACGGAGATCAATCATGGTATATATATAGAGAGAGAGAGTGGAGAGAAAGAGAGAAGAGAAGAGATGAGAGAGAGGGAGAGAGAAATGAGAGAATAGAGAGAGAGAAACAAGCAGTGCGATAGGATATATAAGATTCGGTTGGTTAATTATGAGTATTGAGTGAGTACTGTTGCACTTTTAATTACTACTCATGAACAGACTCAATAAAACCGAGTCTGCAATTTTCTCTTTGTGCATTTCTACTTCTGCTTTCGAGGGATCACCCATTTTCAGAATATATGTACTTCACAACAGCAGGTGTTAAGTGCTTGTGTGGCGGCCGTAAAAAGTCGCCCCGTACTTCATTCTCAGTGTTGTTATATCTTCTGGTCCTTCGGGATCATAAGTTTTGATGTTATTAGTTTTGAAAATTGAATACTGCTTAAGCCGGTGCTAGGGGGCGTGAGTAGTGTTGCACTTTTAATTACTACTCATGAACAGACTCAATAAAACCGAGTCTGCAATTTTCTCTTTTTGCATTTCTACTTCTGCTTTCGAGGGATCACCCATTTTCAGAATATTAGTTATAAGCTACATTTTTATTATCGCACACAATATTCAAAGTGGAATTGCCCATCATTGTTTAGCTATATTTTCCATTCAGAACGCAAGGGTATACATTACAAGAGTAATCGGAATGAACGTTAAACAGTAAAGACCTGACCAGAGGACCAAACAGGGACCCCTCTGTTCTGGGTCTACATTGTTTACAAATGCAAGTATTACTCGTTTCCCGGATTCAAAGGGCTGAATTCTAGTAGAGAAAATTGAGAGACTTTAAGACAGGTGACTGCTTAATGCATGGTGAAAGTGATGCAGAAAGCTCCTAGAGGAGCTTTCTGCATGACTCTCGCCCTGTATTAAGCTGCCACCTGTCTCCAAGACCGATATCTATTCTAAATTGACCGCCCGGTTGAGAGGGGTTTTAATTTAGCTGCTTTTATTTTGCTAATGTCTGATCTATTGGCAAACAGACTGGATCCTCATAAGATACTTAGCCACCCATCGTCTTCTAACTCTTTGTTTCATATAAACACAGTTGCAAACAGAGTATACCCAGATCACTAGGCTCCTGTAGGAATTGTCTGATCAGGGTCTGCTCTGTTTGCTTATAAAATTATCCTAGCTCTGACACTGTAGTTTCTACCAATTCCAAAATATCATGGGTTCATACCCCGTAAGTAAATTTCAGCTATTAATTATTAATGATGCCAATATGGCTTACATACATACTCATCAGGGAGAGGGATAAGACACCAGGCTGTATAGAGGTATAAGACGAGTCCCGATTAAACATTAGCCTGCTTTAAACAGAACAACAGATAACGGTGCGTACTCAATCACTAAAATCGTCCTTTCTCCACCAAATCCTATGTCGTGACCAATCGTCTCTTTGAGGCTATTCTAAGTAGTGGTAACACAGGGTTTGGTGGAGAAACAAATAAGTTATTCTTAAAAATGTGTCAATTTATGCATCGTATCTGGGCCTCTCAAATGAGGTCTACTCTTAACCCTTCGCTTGCTAATCGCGTCAATATACCTACCTGTAAATAGTGAGGACCCAGATGAGACAGCTCCTGCAGGAGCTGTCTCATCAGGGTCTGCACTATTTACAAGCTGATCGTGCAACCAGTGCACTCCACAGCAGTGATTACACAGCGAAATACTTGCACACAGTGAAGGTATATGTAATTATACAACAGGACATGGGTAAAGAAGGAGAAATGTATTTTAAAATTCAGCAAGCGAAGGGTTAATCTACTATATATGACAGTGTTCCCTTATTTCCTATTCGTCTAGGCTTTTGAGAAACTATTGACAGAGTGACAAACAGTTTGGATCCTGGTTAGTAGCCGACTTACTCAGTGTCTTATTTGGACCCAAGCTGTTTGTAATTATCAGTTAGGTTGCGCTCAAACAGGCAAAGGGTTAACCCTTTATTTCGCGTTTGATAGAATCAACGGTTACATACTCTTTGTCCGATGTGTAGTTTTAGTCGAACGATTCTAGGGTATGCACACATAGTTCGCCTTTGATAACATTAACGGATATACCATGGTTATATTAAGACGCGACTTATCGCCTCATTTACCGACTTTCTGAATTTGATTAAGACAGACAGGTGGTTTTGACGTTTAACTACATTGAGATGACAGGGGCCATTACTCTTCGCCTGATGTGTGGAGTTATTGCTGTTATATACGGGCTGATGCCATGGTATTCCGGTTGGCGTAGTTATATTCCGGTTGGTGTCCTTATATTCCGATTGGCGTCGTTATATTTCGGTTGATGCCGTTATGATTTTTCTTGTTGGTTAAACATTGTATTTGTAAATAGCTGCATGAATATTGTGATGATAACACAGAGGCAAAAGGATGGAAACGAAAGCAAGAATGCTTATTGTATTTCTCTCCCAACACCGAATTTCTTAGAACCGTTGTGTGGTTTGGATAAACCGATGTACAGCTTCGACTATAATGATGTTTGTATCATAATGTAAATGAGGGTCGCCAAAGAGAAAGATAGAAAGGGACGGATTAGTTAATCTGGCAACTTAACTTACTCTTTTGTTGGTATATTTGTAACAACTTAACAAGAAGTGCGATGCGTTCTCAACGAGGCCACATGCACATAAAGCAGTGTCAGAGATGTTCTTTGAGAAGAAGTCATGATTTAAGGAACTGCAGTTTGTACGATGGGAAACCACGTGGCTCGGAAAAATCCTTCGTTGATTACAAACAAGCAAAAACGACATCACGGACAACAGGTTTAAAAGCGTTTTCTCTATGACGAATATCGTAAACCTGACGAACATGCGCATCGAGATCTAAATTGCTTTTGGCAGACTGTAAGATCTAAAACGGGGATAATAAAGGATATAGGGAATGAAATAAATTCTGAAAGGGGGTGACGAAGTTTAACGAAACGGTATATCATAATACATGTACAAAGTCTATCACCGAGCAATGGAAATATTACTTTGAATCATTATAAAGTTTTTCAAATAATTCATATAATGACTCAGACTGGGAGGAAACAGTAAACACTGAGGTTGAAAATATTTGTTTATCACTGGAGCAACCGTCTTCTGAAACAGTTCATATAAGTTTCAATAATTCAGTGAACGACTGAAATTGAGTAAACGCGGCAAAACGTGTGGTTACGACAATGTGTATTATGAACACATAATGTTTGGCGATCAAATTTTACATTGGTCCTTAATTGGGCTGTTTATTCTATGGTATCGTTTGGTTATAAGTTGAACAAAGGTGTAAATGTAACGTTACATAAAGGAAGAGGTAAACGTAAAGATGAGACACAAAACTATAGAGCTATTACGCATACGTCCTCTATACTTAAATTATTTGAAAGTATTCTCCTTCTACGCGTTGAACAAAACATTTTAGAAACACTTAGTCCTCAACATGGCAGAGTTCAACGAAGCTTAGGGTGCATCATGGCTCCATTTTCATTAAAAGAGTCTATCAATTTTGCGCGGGAAATAACAATAAAATCTTCGTTGTTTTTCTCGAATGCTGTCAAGCATTTAATAGGGTATGACAAAATGGCTTTATTTATAAACTTAATGAAATTGGTCGTGGCAGTTGTATTCTTAGAAGCATAATAGATTTATATAGATCTTGGACAAGTGAAAAAGTAATGTTGACCACTTTCAAATTCACCACAAGTGCAAAGTGGCGAATTACCAATATTATTCTAAAAGAGGGCTAGGTTTAAAGCACTTGAACTCGTTCGAAAGCGATAGTGACGTATCTGGGCATTTCTATCTCCCGTGTAATAGTACGGAACTTTAGAATGAGACTTATCGTGGTTGATTAATCGTTTAACCATTTCCCTGGTCTATGTTTATTCCAAATTTCAAATGGTCACTATTCATGGACAAAATAGTTAAAATGAAATGAGGAAGGTTGGAAATTGTCGCCATTTTGGAAATTAAAGAACCAGATCTATCAAATTCTATTAGCAAACAGAGCAGACCCAGATCAGACGGCTCTTCTAGGAGCCGTCTGATCTGGGTATACTCTTTTTGCAAATGCGTGAAAACACGTTTATATGAGGGAAAGGGTTAAAAGACGTTACAGTATTTGAATGTCTGGTTTCTAAGGATAAAGCATTCCACTCGCGAGAATCATGGTACAGTTGTGTTCTAGCAGGCATATATTTAATGTTATCAGCGTTTCGGACAGGATACCTGGATCCCAATTAATGTAATTATTATTCTTGATGTCATTATTTCTTACATAAATATTCATTGAGTAAAGGGCTAAAATGGCCATACAAGTATACCCCATAGATTGGTGATATATTACTGTACAGTTATTAACCCTTACACTGTGGGGCACGAAACATTAATGTCCTTTGCAAACAGTGTAGACACAGGTGAGAGGGTGGGCTACTACAGGATCTCTTTCAACAGGGTCTGCATTGTTTTTAATTCTATATGTTTCTTTAGAAAAATCCCTAAATATTCAAGCTTTGCCTGTTTTAATTTTGAAATAGCCCATTTGAAAGTTGTAACGGTTAAGGTTTAGGAAAGCATACACAGTCTGACTATCAATCAAATATGACATAACATTATTAAAGTCTGTCTCGCAATAATGGTTACGAATACACAAGAGGATAACACGATTGTATCATTTGTCGTAATGAGTTATTATGTTAGAGGTTTCTCGTAAATCACAAAACTGAAATGTACCGTTTGGATTTCCATCGACGTTTTGGGATCTGGAATGACTTTTTAATTATTCCATAATAAAAGGTAGTAAATGAACTGTAACATAAAAACGTGTTCATTTGTTATGCAAACTGCGCAAACTAATGTTAGACAAAGCCCCAGAGGCATGGTGCCTCATACGAGTCTACACCGTTTCAAACAGAAATGTTGCCTCAAAACGTATATTCTGGTTTTACTTGAAAACAGTGGAGACGGCTGATCTGGACAGACCCTGTGTGCAGATATTGTATGGACATGTTCTTATGGATTTACTTATGGTCCAGTTACTATTTGTATATACAGTAGAACCTGTCTTAAGAGGCCATAAAAAGGATAATGGTGGGTCTGTAAGGCAGGTGGTAGCTTTATGCATGTCCAAAAGTAATGCCGAAAGCTCCTGTAGGAGCAACTTTCTGTAGTACCTTTGCCCTGCATTAAGCAGTCACCTGTGTTTTAAGACTCCTATGTTCAATAACGAACGGCCTCTTAGGACAGGTTCTACTGTACTTACAGTTTTAACTTTTAACCTATTTAAGCGTTTCCGTTACTCGTTTAAACCACTACCAGATATAGACGATTTTTCATGTCTAGGCAAACAAAGTAGATCCAGATTAGACGACTCCTATAGGAGCCGTCTGATAAGTGTCTGCTATTTGTGCGTATGGAAATGTATAAAACTGATTATAAAACTGATTATAAAATGTCAGACATGGTCATAACTCCTGTTTTCAGATACCATTAAAACTTCAGCTACTACATATTCATAATGCCATTATTTCTTACTTATAACATAACTCGTGGCTTCAGTGTGACGTAACACTATCATTTATTTTTTGATAATCACGGGCATATATTCACTAGTGAATAACATTCGAACGACCGAACTTTATTCATACGCGCTGTCAAAACAAACAAACTGGCGGACGGTGATCGACCTATTATCCGTAAGGTTTGACCTGGCACTCATCACTTTCCGCTGACTTTCGTCGATGAAAAATCGTGACACATGTTTCACGTGTGTGTTCGGAAGGATAAAAACGACTTACGGAAAAAGGCGGAATATTCATGCAGTGCCAGGTCAAACCTTATCGACAATACCTGTCAACGATTGAGTCACGATAGATGGCAAAGGATTGTTGGCACTTGCGCCTTAATTTCGATAAAATAATACAAATTGTAATCGCTGTCAGTAATTATATACAAAATGTATGCCAAAAAGACCTACCAGCTACTCTGACCCATACATTCCATTCTACATAGAAAATGCCTCCACAACTTTGCATTTTCTTCACCGCATGTCCTTTTGTTTATGCAGATTTCTACTCATAAAAATATCTCGCCAATCAACAACTATAGTCATCTGAATCCAGCACAGCACAAACAAATTTCAAATATGCTATACTCAGCTGATCGCGAAAATCTTCCTCCTGTTCCAACACATTTTATGCAGCAGTTCGTACTGAATCTTTTGTCCATTTCAAACATTTTCACTGATCTTGAATCGAGATTTTTTTTCTCGGTGGAAATCTCCATGTCCATGTGTATACATACAACACTAATGAAGGGCTTAATATACCAAAACGAAGGCGCATTTCGAATCCCATTGACAGTGAGTGTCGGACGTGTTGGCGACTGTATGTGGGTCTTCATGTAAATGGCGCGCTTTACATAGACACATGTTGTGTACAATGATGTCATAATGTGACGTGATTGTAACTATGTATGTCAAAACTGTAACTCAAAATTTATTTTGACGTGTTTCTGTATGTTTTTGTATCATAAACTATCACAGTTAAATTGAATACCAGAGAGGTCTGAATTAGATCCTGGTTGATATGACAGTAAGTAAAAAAATATTTGGAAAATTTGGACCTACTTTGTCCCAGTTACCTAGCGAACCTAATAACACCTTTCATTCATCATTTCTATATGTAAGGAGAATTTATAACAATCCACGTTACTGCTGAAATATTGGCTTTAAATAACATTTGTCTGTGTTATGTTATAAATAGGATCTTGCATTCGTGTTCATGATTATTGGATTTATTATTAAATTCGTCTTTTTAAAACGATAAAAAAAACTCGCTAAAGCTCGTTTTTTATCATTTTAAAAAGACTCATTTAATAAATCCAATAATCAAGAACACTCATGTAAGATCTTCTATATACATATTCATGAGATGAAGGTTAAAAACGGCAAGACTTGCTCTCCTTCCTTTGTGATTAACCATTTACTGAATGAATATTCATATGAACAAAATATGATAGCATTAATATTAATTTTTATCATGGCATATTACCAAAGAAGAGTTTGGTCGTGGCAAAAACTGTAGAATCAGATTTATATAATAAGCAAACAGAGCAGACCTTGGTCGGACGTTTTCCACAGAACGCGTTTGGTTAGATTGTACGCTCGTACTATGTTCGCAAAAACTGCCACAATGCGTTTCTTTCAAGTAATGGGTAAAGTATTTTTGTTGAAACATACGCGTAATTCGAATTGTGATCGTCGTATGTTAAACATAAAGACAATTTCAGTCGTACGACTTTTGGTAAGACGGACTCATGATCACGGTTACACGTATGAACTCATTAAGTCAATTGCTCAACTGAGTTTCAATGTTTACTATATTTCAAACCTTTATTTTGCAATTAAGTTCAGTATTAAGTGTGTATTGAAACTTCACCGCAGATGACATGCCTATCATTAATATGCAATCACTGACACGTTTGATTTAGTAAAGAAAGTGTTTAAAAGAAAACATGCACCTCAACGTCAATAAAGTTAGATTTTGGTTTGCCTAGAACGAGCGTCTTCCAAAGAGTGTTCTGTTTTACTTTCACATTACCTGCCTTTAATACAAAATACTTGATGTAATGTATTGGCCGTTATAGAGAGGTTTTACTGTAGCTCCTTTATTTATTCACCCAAACCTATATTGTGACCACTCTTTAAATTCGTCTCGAGGCGACTATTCTAAATAGTGATAACAGTATACTGTTTGGTGCAGACTACAGATAAGAGGCGTAAACATTTTCATGAGTAAAGTAAAACCTTTCTATAAAGGCCATTAAATTGTGTTAATTAGTTAGTATTTAGGGCAGGTGGCTGCTTAAAGCAAGGTAAAAGTAAAACAGAACGCTCCTATAGGAGCGTTTTGTTTTATTTTCACATTGCTTTAAGCAGCCACCTGCCTTTAATACAAAATACTTGATGTAATTTATTGGCCGTTATAGAGAGGTTTTACTGTAGCTCCTTTATTTATTCACCCAAACCTATATTGTGACCACTCTTTAAATTTGTCTCGAAGAGACTATTCTAAATAGTGATAAAAGTATACTGTTTGGTGCAGAAATGACGATTTTAATCTTTTGGTACGGCTCATTATCTTCTCAGTACCATGCATTGTTTTCCAGTGGCAAAACCTTTTATTTGTATTTCAGCATAAAGGGCATGTTTTAAAGGTGATAACATCAAGCATTACTAAATAATTTGAAACTGAATATAATACTGTAATTACAGATAAATGCAACTTCCAGCGACTGGTTCAGATATTTATATTTTTCTTGCAAAAGAAGTCAGTACAGTGTAAATACCAATTAACATAATATATTCCTTCGGTAAAAAGCATAATGGCATCTCTCCATCTCGAGTATTTCGTTATACATTTACGAGTATGCATGCATTATTGTCTCTGTCTTACTAAAGTGTGTCGTTTTCATCTGAATATAGGTTACAGAGAAGTATGTGAACAGTTCATGAGATACCATACATATACATGTATAGTGAAAATTACAAACACCACTTGCCGGATTTTATGTCTTTTCCGTTCTTCATTTACCTGGTATTCAGCAGTACTTACTGTGTTACTGTGCCCATGACGATAATCTGCAAAGACTTATCTACAATATCAATATCACACCCGTGTTACCTATATATACTATATAGTATCCCCTATAGAATCCTTCACGTGACAATTGATTCAGTAATAACATTATCATAAACTTCATTTTAATATTTAACCTGCTGGCAAACTTTTATTACTAGAACATGTCATCGACTTCGGTTGTCACATTTGATCTGATCTATCTTGCATTTCTTTTCAATAACATGGTCAGAGTGTCAAACAGAGTGGATCCTGATTGGTCACATATTTACTCGGCTTGGCATCTCATCTGCATAGGTTATCACTCATCCGCTCCCAGCATGCTAATTGTTAAACTAAATCTGGCGAGAATTCGCTGGCTATAGTCACGACAAATGTTGACCTGAAATGACCGAGATGGGGACTGGGAAAAGTCAAGTCAGACAGGAAAAATATAGGGTAAACAGTGCAGAAAACTTGAATTTAAATGACATTGAACCCGTATATAGCGAAAAGGATAAAGTCTTGTTAAAATCAATGTGGAAACTTCTGACCGTTAATATAGCCAACGCAGGAATACTTTCATACACCAAGTAAGTAAATAATACATCTTAGTTACACAGTAACACCCCTCTAAACCGGACGTTCAATTTAGTATAGATATCGGTATTGGAGGCAGGTGGCAGCTTAATGCAAGATGAAAGTGACACAGAAAGCTCCTCCATGACTTTCACTATGCATTAAGGATTAAACAAACTTATCTAAATACTTCCTTTACTAGAATTCCGGTTTAGAGGGGTGTATTAGGTGTATTAGTAATTTTAGTTTATAAGGCCAAAACTGTTCATTCTGGTTAACCCTTTACTCCATGAATATTCATGTAAGAAATAATGGCCCCGTTAATATTAATAACGATGTGTTTTAATAATGGCATATGAACACATGAATATTCAGCCATGGTAGAAACTGTAAAATCTGATCTACATACTACCATAAATCAAACAGAACTGACCCTGATCAAACGTCTCCGACAGGGACTGTCTTATCTAGGTCTACTCTGTTCGCAAATTCGTTGTAAGGCACATCTACATACAAGTCTATTAAACAGAATAGAGATAATAATGTGATCAGTGTAGTAGCCTATCACATAACATATACAGTTCTAAGAAGATTCGAACTCTTACGTGCCATTGGTGTCAATGTATAAATACAATGTACAGTAGGCACCGGGTACATATCGCATGATATCTTTATAACTGTACAGGCGTGTTACTGCAATAAAGACTAGCTAATACTACCACACAAAAATAGGTATATGGTAGGATTTTAAAACAGATGGTAGCTTAATGCAGGACAAGAAATAAAGCAGAAAGCTGCTATAGGAGCTTTCTGCATCACTTTTGTCCTGCGTTATGATTAAGTATCCACCTGCTTTTATAGACTCATAAACTTATTTTAATAAATTATGCTGTCGAATTAGCGATCCTTTATATGTGACACAACTGCAATTTCAGAACTATGTACGTTACCTGCAAACAGTGTAGGCTGGGTCTACATTACTTGTATATAACACTGTTTGACCTACAGGGGTAAGACACGTTTGAGTCAGTATATGTATATATAGAAAGATGGGATCCGACTTCAAAAGGTCCAAATTGCCCACTCCTCTACTTTAAACCCTTCGTTTTGCAAGAAATGCACCGATTTCGATCAGATAAAAAGCTATTCCGTAAGCAAAGATACTGTTTTATTCGAATATGCAAATATTTTCCCGGTCAAATTAGGAATAAACTTAACAATTTACCAGAAACAAGAGCAAAATGGCCAAAATTAGTTCCCGAGTGCGAACCGCTGACAGTCTTGAAACGATTACTAATACCTCAAACCACAGAGCAAATGTTACGTTTTATTGAGAATAGTGATACATTAATAAATTATTCAACATGGATAGATTCTATTATTGGACAAGAAAACTGTGTATCTAATGGATCACAATATGTCTAAATTTTATTAACCCTTCTTTGCTGAATTTTAAAATACATTTCTCCTTCTTTACCCATGCCCTGCTAAATAATTACATATATCTTCACTGTGTACAAGTATTTCGCTGTGAAATTACTGCTGTGGAGTGCACTGGTTGCACAATCAACTTGTAAATAGTGCATACCCTGATGAGACAGCTCCCGCAGGAGCTGTCTCATCTGGGTCTTCACTATTTACAGGTAGGTATATTGACGTGAACAGCAAGCGAAGGGTTAAACATTAACTAGTTAATTAAGCTAGATTGTCTGATAGATCTAGATATATGCCTTGTGCAAAGAAACAGCTTTAATCTACTTGGTTGATGACCACCTGCATAGTGCCAATTATTATTATAGAACAAGAAAAGTGTGTATCTGTTGGGTCACAATGTGTCTTAATGTTACCGAGATCAACTAGTTAATCAAGCTAGATTGTCTGATAGATCTAGATATATGCCTTGTGTAAAGACACAGCTTTAATTCACTTAGTTGATAACCACATGCACAGTGCCGACTGTGCAGTCACCGAACATCTGTGCATGTCGTCGAGCGGCGGTGTTGACAGTAATTGTTGGCTGGTCGGAGAAAAAGTCTGAGAAAAACTCACCCAGAACAACACGTTCAAAGGTTTCGAGGCTGCTGGCTGTCTCCGAGGTACAATTTTAGAACATTTGCCGATCGTTTGTCAGACTTTTCGGTGTTCTTTTAAAATACGATTTGCCCGTCTTTATTTTCATGATCACTGTGCGACACAAACCTTTTCGCCATTGTTCACATTGAGCGAGCAGCAGACGGTGGCATTTATCTCCTTTTTAACATGCAAAATACCAGTAAATTTAACAAAATCCTCTATATATCTATATTTATTTTGTATAATCGTGGAATTGCATTAAATTAAGTTTCAATTCTGCTAAAAATCGGAATATATATGCAGGTTTTATGCCATACAAAACAATAAACAACATTGCGATTCATTTCTTTATTTACATCTTAGAGCTGTAGAGCTATATATAAGATGTGAACACTGTTTAACTTGGTTACATAGACAGACTGGAAGGGTAAAACTATATAACGCGCGTTCAGTACTCCTGTAGCAATAAATCCGAAAAAAATGTTTGTGGAAATATAAAAAAAACATTTCCCCCCGTTCATTATCGACTATTTTATTCGAAATCAGTCCAGAGAGTAAGGACGACATGGAATTTCGAATCGATGATAAAAAAAACCAAAATGGCCGACATCATGTGACTAAATTGAATTATGTATACCCCCTCGAATACGATCCTGTAAACCCTGCAAATTTTGGCTAATTGGCCAATCAAATTCCAAGGATTTACTCTCACGGGTAATAACATTATTTCTTACATGTCTTTTGAATATTCATTAGACAAAGATTTAACCCATTCCCCTCATATTGATAACATGGGACATATCTATAGTAACACCTAACACAGTTGCCTAACGTGGGGCAGATCTATAGTAATACCAAACACAGTTACCTAACACGGGACATATCTATAGTAATACCTAACACAGTTGCCTAACGTGGGACAGATCTATAGTAATACCAAACACAGTTGCCTAACGTGGTACAGATCTATAGTAATACCTAACACAGTTACCTAACACGGGACATATCTATAGTAATACCTAACACAGTTGCCTAACGTGGGACATATCTATAGTAATACCAAACACAGTTGCCTAACGTGGTACAGATCTATAGTAATACCAAACACTGTTACCTAACACGGGACATATCTATAGTAATACCTAACACAGTTGCCTAACGTGGGACATATCTATAGTAATACCAAACACAGTTGCCTAACGTGGGACAGATCTATAGTAATACCAAACACAGTTACCTAACACGGGACATATGTATAGTAATACCTAACACAGTTGCCTAACGTGGGCCAGATCTATAGTAATACCAAACACAGTTGCCTAACGTGGTACAGATCTATAGTAATACCTAACACAGTTACCTAACACGGGACATATCTACAGTAATACCTAACATTGTTACCTAACGTGAGGCAGGTTCATAGTAATACCAAACAACGTTACTTAACATTGGACAGATCTATAGTAATACCTAACACTGTTACCTAACACGAAACCAGGTTTGGTAATACTTCCTACGGAACAGGTCTATGGTATACATGTAATACTTCCTACGGAACAGGTCTATGGTATACATGTAATACTTCCTACGGAACAGGTCTATGGTATACATGTAATACTGAACACGGAACACATCTATAATTTTGTTAACATGGAACATTTCTAGTACGGTAATAATTAACACAGAACAGATCTATGCTTATATTTAATTCGGAACACATCTGTAATATCTAATGACGATCAGTTGAATGTTATAACTAAATACGATATGGACCACATGGAACAGATGTATAGTAAGAGTTTATATTATTGAACAGATCTGATCTGTGATAACACATAACACAGAACAGATATGTGGTAATTCTTGATATGGACCAGTTCTACTATAAAACGTCACACAAAACAGATCTATGATAAATGATATCAATGCTGGTGAGGTTTTTGTTATTAGTTTGAAAAGTGGTTCGATATGCTTACATGGCGATGCCATTTATTAGAGCCCGTTGAAATCTGATGTTTGCCATCAAACTATACACGGAAGTGAAATAACAAACAGACCGGAGCAATACAATCAGGTTGTAAAACCACTCTCATGTTTGGACCAACAACATACATCAGCGTAATGGTATAAAAGCAACAAGGACACCGAGAGACTATGTCAACCCATGCATATGTTTGTTTTGTTTGTGTTGATTAATTGTCGTTTCTGTGGACAATGGGCTAATTGGTCACCACAAAGAGAGAGAAGAGATGCAGAGAAACCCGGGTGCGATGCCCTAAATCTATCATCGACATAGTTTCTCCGGTTCTTTTAGATGCCCTGTGTAAATCACTGATACATCGGACATCGGTTTATAGTCCATATGTATGTAACCATGACCTCATAGGTTTGTTTTACCATTACACTAAAACCCCTCTGTACTGTATTAGTATATGTCGGTCTTAAAGACAGATGGTACATAATACAGGATGAAAGAGCTTTCAACAAGACTCAAACCGCTTCCTTAAGCAGTCATCTGCCTAAAAAGATTTAATTTCTTCTTAACTAAAAATCCCATTTAGAGAGGTTTTACAGTCTTTTATAGATGCATGTTGTAACGCGTTTGCAATCAGAGTAGACCCATATCATACGGCCCCTATGTGAGCCGTCTGATCAGCGTCTGTTTTGTTTTCCAATGGGATGGTATAGATCTGGGTCCATGCTTATAAAACGTTTAGTTGAGTCTGAGTTCGTTCTCAAGTTTCTGATTGGTCAGATTTGAGCCTTTGGCTCAAATCTGACCAATCAAAAGCTTGAGAACTCAAATCTGACCAATCAAAAGCTTGATTCTACAGTTTACTTCATTGTGCTAATTTATCTTCTTAACCCTTTCGGCGCCAAATTTCTAATTGTCGTCTGCAATCCAAGTTTGTTAAATCATTCAGTAAAATAAGGAAATGAGATAAATAAATGCAAATTTCAAAGGAATAAAGCACATATTATAGAAATAGAGATTGAGACAAATAGTGAAGTCCCTGATCAGACGCCGCCTCTGATCTGGGACTGCACTATTTGTCGTGGTGCATTTATGAAAGGGTTAATAATGCTATTATACGAATAATGTATTTAACTAATCAATATACTGTAAGTATTTCTTATTAAGGGGGTAAAGAGTTAACTGTCATGACTCACCAATATGCCTGATAATGGAGATTTCTGTATTGTTTTATCCTGCATTAAGCTGTCATACAGACTCTCATGCAAACGTTATTTTCATTCTTTGCAAACAGCGTAGACTCCGGGCAGATTGTTCCTATATGAGCCGTCTGATCAAGGTCTGTCCCGCTTGCTTATGAAATTATAATCGATCTGACACTTGGTGACCCAAGTGAATAATTTAGAACTAACATCGCACTGCTGCTAGTAGAAATTATAGAAGTGTTTTCTATAGAAATGCACATCAAATAAAAACAAGTTAATGATGATAGTGTTTGAATATGAAATATGTAACGAGTAAAGTAAACTTCGTTAGTTCAAGCACAATGAGTTAAGCTTACACTGGACTTGTTGAAATGTTTCCATCTAGTCTATTTGTAGTTAGTGAGGTCAATTTCTTACTTATCTCTTTACCTGGCAGGGACTTGCAAACAGAGTTGACCAAGATCAGTCGGCTCCTTGAAGGGAATGTTGTGTTTGCTTAATATCGAATAATATAAATCTCATTCTGCAGTTTCGGTTAAGGCAAGAATGAAATATGCCATTGTTAAAATCCATCCATTAATATTTATGATGTCAATATTTCTTTCGTAAATATCCATTAACCTTTAGCCTGCTGTGCAAATTATTTTTACATAATATTTCACCTACTGCATTTTCAAAATTTAAGTTATAATCAATGTGTCTACCAAAATACAATTAGGATGTCTCGGCGTCTTATCCGGATCCAAACTATTTGCATGACATTCACTCATCCACCCATAGCAGGCTAAAGGTTAAGTAAAAAGTCACACGATACCTTTTGCTGTATACATGTTCGATTGCATTGATCACCAACGTGTCTCATTGAAACTATGGTCATAGGGACACTGTCCTAATGTGACAGGATATTGGAAATCGGTGATAAAACAACCCGCAGTGGTCGTATTACCGGGCAAGTAATTTCAGAATATACAGCAAAACCTCTCTAAAACAATCACTTAATGGCTGAATATATGTGTTATTTAAAGCAGATGATCGCTTAATGCAGGTAAATGTAATACAAAAAGCTCCAAGGCAAGATTTCTGTATAATTTTCGCCCTACATTAAGCTACAGCCTGCCTTCAAGACACAGGTTTATAACTTGCTTTGGTAATCGCATTACAGGGGGTTTATTGTACAGTAACACCGCGTTGAACCGGATGTTAAATTTAGTATACAAATAGATCTTGCAGACAGATGACGGCTTAATGCAGGGTGTAAGTCATGGAGAACGCTCCAAGAGGAGCTTTCTGCATGACTTTCACTCTGCATAAAGCAGCCATCTGCCTAAAGATATCTAAATTTTTCTCTAATAGAATTCCGGTTTAGAGGGGGGTTACTGTAATTGCATTGATTTATCCGGCATTGGGGTGATATTTGCTTACATTGGCTACAGGTAGATACTATCTGACAGAGATGTGACGCCACTGAGGGAAACTTAATTAATAATTAATACACATGTTCTTAGCCGAGCAAGGATTCCATATCGTCTGTGCTGTTGACACATACATTTATAAATAATTAATGGAATGGTTTAGGATCGGTTTAGCTCAACAGTTCAAATTTTTAGTATAAACATAAAGCTTTCATTTCGTTGTTGGACATGGGTTCGGTGCAAGGAAAAGAGGGAAGCAATAGGAAGGACAATAATAATTCACGAATAAAGTTTGATCACAATGATCCAGAGCCAGAAATAGGCGACAAAGATCAACAACTGCTCAAGGATGTATGGGAGCTGTTAAAACAAGATATATCAAAGGTTGGAGTTCTAACCTTTGTAAAGTAAGTGCCAGATTACTAATATACAATTGCGATTAACTCTTTTGGCGCCAAACAAGTTTGTAAACAATGTCGTCTTTCCTTCAATGTCTCCTCTAATACGTAAATGGTGTGTAAAACAGTGTGTATGTTTATGAGACACCGAGTTACTCGGCATATCGTCTGGATCCACACTGTTGGCAAAGGTAATCACATAGTATCTCTATGAATCGCTTTCCGGCGATTTCGGATGCGACAGAGTTAAGCCCCTTTACAACAGGATTAACCCTTTCACCGCCGCAGTCGCATAAATGCACCACGACAAATAGTGCAGTCCCAGATCAGACGCCGCCTTTTCAAGGCGGCGTACGATCAGGGACTTCACTTTTTGTCTCAAGCTCTATTTCTATGTATTTGCTTTATTCCTTTAAAATTTGCATTTATTTATCTCATTTCCTTATTTTATTGAATGATTTTACAAACTTGGACTGAAGACTATTTCTTCACTTAATCAATATCTGCTTTTAATTAGGCTAAAATAGATTTACATGATCGTTTACAAAGAAGCCGCGTCAGGAGCAAAGCTGTCCACAGACTTTCCTGTTTATAATTACTTAACGAAATTTCTATTATAAAAAAGTTAGGTTTATAATAAAATTAATATCAATATTTTACTCTTTAAGTTTTTGTCTCAGTCATAAACTCGAACACGGGGAACTCTTTGTTGATGATATAGGTCCTGAGTGTGTTTCCAGCCTGATTTTCGCACCCTTGAATGTTTCGATAACAGAAGAAATAAAACTCACACGTATTATACATATATTCAATCCATTTGTTATATAGTGTTTGGGCAAATGTATTTCAGTATGCTAAGATGAATTATTGATATTGAAAACACAATAATTTTACCCCTCAGAGTGTGATCACAACCTTTAACCCTTTACTCCATAAATACACTGTTCTACGCCTTTGCAAACATAGTAGATCTAGACCAGACGGCTCCTGTAGGAGCAGTCTGATCAGGGCCTGCGCTGTTTGCTAATGATATACAATAAAACCTCTCTATAACGGCCACTAAATTGTGTTAATTGTTTGGTATTTAGCGCAGGTGGCTGCTTAAAGCAATATGAAAGTAAAACAGAAGGCTCCTATAGGAGCGTTCTGTTTTACTTTCATCTTGCTTTAAGCAGCCACCTGCCTTTACCACGCACTGTTTAATGTAACTTAGTGGCCGTTATAGAGAGGTTTTACTGTAATATACAGTAGAACCTGTCGTACGCGACCATCAAAAAGAGGTCTAATTATTGGTCTGTAAGGCAGGTGGTGGCTTAATGCAGGTCAAAAGTAATGCAAAAGGCTCCGATAGGAGCTGTCTATATTACGTTTGTCCTGTTTTAAGCAATCACCTGTCTTTTAAGATTCATGTGTCTAGTCAGTGTAAGGTCGCCTAACCCTTTCCTTCATATGAAAATATTTTACGTATCTGCAAACAGAGTAGAACCAGATAAGACGGCTCCTATACGAATTGGATAGATCTATTTCTTTAGTTTCTGAAATGGCTACAATGTTCAACATTCCAAATTCCATGTGTCATCTCCATGCATATTGAAATTTGAAATAAACGTAGAATAGGGAAAGGGATAAGACACGTTCTACTGTATGTATATTTATGAAATAGTTTCTGCCATAGTAAAACTTCATGTGTCCATGTGCTATTATAAAAATTAATCTGATTAATATCCATGATGTCATTATTACTTACATACATATTCCTGGTGTAAAGTGTTAAAGGATCTCACAATAGTGTCTGATCATAAACTATTACAGCTGCCATCAAACACAGGTCGAATTATGTTTTAAGACTCCCATATTCAACAAATGAACAGGTTTTACTGTACTTAAGTCAGACATCAACCGTTTACCTGGTAATACCGTCTATTTGCACCTTTACAGACCAATATCAGAGTACACAGTCAATTTGATCAAGGTCTTCTCTTCTTGCTTATATGCCTTAGTCATAATTCTCTACTGTTTGTCATGGGAATATATTTCTTAACTCTATTGCTGACAATGTTGCATATGAGGGTACATATGCAAGTAGTGTGGATCCAGATAAGACAGCGAGTAATTCGGCATTTCAGCAGGATCAATACTGTTTAGTACAGTGAATATATTTTTTTTTTTAAAAAGAAAAGAAAAGAAATACGACCAGTTTGCAGACGACAACATTTGGAAGAAAAAGATTTTAATAATATAATTACTATCGGAATAAAATTAGTTCATACATGTGTACATAATTAACATAGCCGTGCGTGAAAATTCATCAGAAAATGGTTAACCCATTACTCAGTGAATATTCATGTAAAAATAACAGAATTAATTTTTATAATGGTAATTGTACACATGAGCTTTTGGCCATGTCTAAGACTGTAGAGAATCAGATGTGTTTTATTCTACAAGCAGACCCTGATCAGATAGCTCCTACTGGAAAAGTCTGATCTGGGTATACTCAGTTTGCAAATACATGTATCTACAGAGTAACGGGTTAATAAGGTTTTCATCACAACGAGAAACGGTCGGTCACAAATTTGCCATATGGTACCGATATTTGCAACACATGTCCTTGGTCTGTGAACAAAATAATGTACACTACTTTCTTTACTAACTGTGTTAGTTTTGCAATTAGGGTTCACCTAGAATATCTAGTTCTGTATCATAATTATACACCATTAGCTTGCTTTGTTCTTGGTTCAGACCAGTGAACCCATCTCTCACCACCTGTTATAAGATGTGAAGCATTGTTTTCAGTATATTGTGCGTATATTTTCAGTAACTGTTTGGCATTCAGAACTCCGTTGCAAAGCTGGTTCTCAAGTAAATACAGAATCCATCGTTATTAACGTTCAGGGTCCATGCTTATAAAGCCTTTAGTTGAGTCTGAGTTTCGTTCTCAAGCTTTTGATTGGTCAGATTTCAGTTCTCAAGCTCTTGATTGGTCAGATTTGAGCCAAAGGCTCAAATCTGACCAATTAAAAACTTGAGAACGATCTCAGACTCAACTAAAAGTTTTATAAGCATGGACCCAGAACTCTCTTAAACTGAAATTATCATAAGCTTTTACGACCAGCTTACTGTCGAACATACATTCAAACAACTTATTTCCTCAGTATTCTCTTTTGTGATCTTCGTTCTTGGCCTACCATTGTTTTGCTGTTTTCCAAACCCCATTTTGGCCGACTTTATAACGTTTAACCGAACAAGTAACACGTCTGTGTGGCACTTCATTGTTCCTATAAATGTCACACAAATTATTGAATATTTATTGTGCACTTAGGCCAAGTTTAATCCACCTTTCAAATAAGCCTAGATTTCAGCAACATTTACCATGCTTATACCGTGCATAGATTTGGTTTCTAACCATTTTTTCCTGTAGGGCAATGACTACGTGTACTTTGAATTGTCACTATGACTACACGATTCAAAGAAATTTAACCCTTTCTTTATAAAGACACATTTTCACACATTTGCAAACGGATTAGACCTAGATCAGACGACTCCTATAGGAGCCGTCTGATCACGGTCTGCTCATTTTCTTATGACACAATATAGATCTGATTCAACAGTTTTGTCAGAGTAAAAACTTCACTTAGAAATCTTAGATTATAAAAATCATCTTATAAACATTTATGGCGTCTTTTGTTTTCGTATATAAGTAATGGACAGGGAAAGGGTTAAAGGCAGTTTACATATTGCTGAATACATTTAAACGTGTACGTGCAAATGGGTACACGCAAAAACATGCGGCACTCGAGATAAACACTAGAGTTGCATTTCTTTTCGAACGCCCCTCGTATCAAACCGATATATCTTGATTAAAATCTGATTGATATTTTTTATAAGTGGAATTCCTTGTTCCACTAATTTATTGAAAAAAGATGCGTCTTATTTAACCCGTACCCCACCGAAAAGAATATCTGTTTAAACTTGATATGCCGTAATGTATACGTATTTCTGATTCGCTAAAGATTTTGAGTAACTATAGACCAGGTGTCAAACAGTATGGATCCTGATGGTACGCTGATGTAATCGGCCTCCCATCTGGATCCAAGTTGTATGCAAATGCTTAAATGCTTAGCAGAAAAAGGGTTAAACTGAAAAATATAAAACCGCAATAGCTCAAGTTAAAATATTTGTTTTATTTATACAAATCAACTTCAAATGACAACAAATGTATGAAGAAATAGATAAATCAAGTAACGGGCATATGTAGTGAATACTGCGGAAAATGACAAGTGACAGGGATGAAATCAAGAGAGAGTTAAACAAATATTTACTCTTCACCTCGAGAATATGTATGATTTCATGAATATTCATTAACAGTATTTTTAAATAACTTATGGATGATAGAATTGTTTGGTCAGGGCAGAAACTATACGATCAGATCTATTTTAACCCATTCTCTCTTACCGAAGCCTTTTAATGTCCCTATAAAGGTCACCTTTTGAAACCGTTGTGATAAATAAAGCAAATAGAAACAAATTCTCTATTTATCACAATGGTTTCAAAACTACAGATTTCTATTTATCTCCTTTTCTATAGTTAATGCTGCTGTCTGGTAGATTTATTCAAAGAGGTTTGGTCTAGAAATAACATACTTTCAGGAGGGAATGACGCAAAACTATCAGACCCTTATTAGTAATACAGTAAAATCCCTCTAATTCGACCACCAAAAAGAGGTATGATTCTGGGTGCTAGATGCAGGTGGTAGCTTAATGCAGGACCAAAGTTATGCAGAAAATTCCTAGATGAGCTTTCTGCATAACTTTCGTCCTGCATTAAGCATTAAGTAAGCACCTGTTTATAAAGACAGTCATATTTATTCATTAAGTGGTCGCATTAGAGGGGTTTTACTGTACTCTCATTTGAATATACACTAGGTAAAGAGTTAACAAATATAATGCTTTCAGTTACGTTTACACCGCTGAAGCCGGTGTTATGGGGCTTGAGTAGTATCACAATTTTGATAAATGCTCATGAACCCTTTCGCTACCAATGCCGGATCTGTGATTACATATGCAAACAGTTTGGATCCAGATGAGACGCCGAGTAACTCGGCGTCTCATCAGGGTCCAAACTGTTTGTTATTGTGTTGTTATACCTTCTGATCCTTCGAGATCATGAATTTCAGTACTTCTTGTTCTGAAAATTGAATACCGCTTAAGCCGGTGCTAGAGGGCGTGAGCAGTGTTGCACTTTCAATTACTGCTCATGAACAGACTCAATAAAACCGCGTCTGTATTTTCTCTTTTCGCATTGCTGCTTTTGTTTTCGAAAGATGCCCTACTTTCAGATGTTTATTGTATAATGCAATTTCCCAGGCATTAACCATTACACCAATAATTGTGATTCTGAGGATACCGCTGGATCTGGCCAGTAATTATCAGTCCACGGGGTATCTTTATCAGCTAACAAACACCCATAAACAACATGCCTACTTATACTGTACACTACATTATCCTTAAAAGATACTATTAAGATATCTATATAATTACTCTATTTCAGAGCCTAAATACAGGATACAGTAGATGAAGCTTGACAGTACTACAGTAAACTCGCTCTTAACCAGACTTCTAATAGAGACATATTAAGAAACTTAAGGGCAGTTAACTGGTTAATCCAGAGTGAAAGTCATGCAAAACGGTCCTAGAGGGGCTTTCTGCATGAATTTCACACTGCGTTAAGCTGCTACCTGCCTCCGCTACCGATATTTATACTAAATACATTGTAAAACGTCCGGTTTAGAGGGATTCTACTGTACTACAGGAAACCCCCGCTTAGCGTATAGTAGATAAGAATTTAGTTATTTTCATGACAGATAGCAGCTTAATGCATGGCGAAAGTCAGACACAAATTCCTTTATGAGCTTTCTGGTAGACTTTGACCCTGCATGAAGTTGGCACTTGTCTTAGAGACCGACAATGGAGCTATACTTAATGTCCGCTTTAGATTGATTTACTGTGTTTGACCTGATACAGGATACACTTAGATAAAGTGGTACTTTATGTTCTTACATCATTCAGTATAGTACAGTAGAAACTGGATATGTTGACCATATAATAAATAAATATGAAGTACGATAAGAGCAGATGGCTGCTTAATACAGGACGAAAGTAATGCAGAAAGCTCCTAGAGGAGCTTTCTGTATTACTTTGGTCCTGCATTAAGCTACCATCTGTTTTAAACCCCAAGAACTAGACCAAATGTTTAAAGGTCGTTGTGGACGTATTTTACTGTAATTTCATAGACTCTTTCTGACGATGATGGAATATAATGTACATAATGAGGTACTTTGTTTAATTAATACTGTTGTCGTATGTTAACCCATATTTAGCTATGTGCGACCTGGTTTTCATTTGCAAACAAATTAGATCCAGGTTAGACGACGAATATATCGGCGGCTCATCTAGATCCAAGCTGTTTGGCACTCAGTTAATAGATTCTCATACACTTGATTGATTTGAACGAAGTCAAATTGCACCAGATCATATTTGAGAGGACATTATTGTTTCATTGCGGGATAAGGTTTAAGAAAAATATATTGCTTTACGGCACGAGCGTCGTAAAACTTCTGGTTTTTATTTTTATGTCTATTTAGAATAAAACAGAACCTCTTTAACCCTTTCGCTGCCAAACTCTGTCGTCTGCTAACTTTGTCGTCTGCTACAAATTTTCATTTTTTTTTATTTTCTTCATTTTTGTTTCAAAAACATAGTAACAGTAACAAACAGTTTGGATCCTAATGAGACGCCGAGTTACTCGGCGTCTCATCTGGAACCAAACTGTTTGCATAGGTAATCACAGATCCGGCATTGGCATCGAAAGGGTTAAAACGGGTCCCTGGCAGAGTTGACGTTGCAATTTTAACCCTGTACGTCATATCCATCAGACGCATGTAATTGTAGTAACCAATGGAAACAGTAGATGAGACGCCGCGTTACTCCAAACGGTTTGACTCTCAGAACATTCTGATTCTCCAAAAGCTTAAATATTTATGAATGAAATATTAGCAGACGACAAACGTCGCAGACGAAAATCTTGCAAACGACATTTGTCAGTTGTACGAAGGCCTTTTACGCATTTGCAAGCAGAGTAGACCCATATCAGACACTCCTATATTATATGTTGTTTGCTTATGGAGTACATGTAAACATATCTGATTATGCTTATGTTGCCTGGAACAGAAATTTCTTTGTTCATATGTCACTATTAAAACCCAATTAATTAATACCCATGACGTAATCATTTCTTACATGAAGTAAAGGGTAAAACACAAGTGACTGCTGCTTACGGAACGAAATAAATACAGTAAATCCCCGCTAATGCTACCACTTAATGAATAAACATGGATGCCTTTATAAGCAGGTGGTTGCTTAATGCAGGACAAAAGCTTTCTGCATTACTTTTGTCCTGCATTAAGCTACCACCTGCATCTAGCACCCAGAATTATACCTCTTTTAGGTGGTCGCATTAGCGGAACTTTACTATACATATAGTCGTTTTGCAGTTTTCTGCAGTATGTTTCCATATTCTAATTGCGCTCCCATTAAAAGAGGAGGGGCATTGTGCTTTGAACCTTTCGGACCGTTCATTCATCAGTCTATGTGTCCGTCGGTAAACCAAATGACTTCCAATCATCGACCATTTCAAGAGTTCTAATATTTCAAAGGTGGTTTGTTGATGATAAGTAGTCGATACATATTAAATAAGAGTGGGTAAAATGTTCAGGGTCCATGCTTATAAAACTTTTAGTTGAGTCTGAGTACGTTCTCAAGCTTTTGATTGGTCAGATTTGAGCCTCTGGCTAAAATCTGACCAATCAAAAGCTTGAGAACTCAAATCTGACCAATCAAAAGCTTGAGAACGAAACTCAGACTCAACTAAAAGCTTTATAAGCATGGACCCAGGTCATTATGTGTTTGAACATTATGTTCAGTATCCGATCAGAAAAAATAGCCTTATATTTGGTTGGGAGGTCGGTCATGATGATCTAATGGTGATCATCAAATGACAAAAATGAAATATTACTCCCTTTGTGGAATCGGCATACAGTAAAACCACTCTAAATCGGATTTTTAGTAGAGAAGAATTTAGATAATTCCAGACAGGTGGCTGCTTAACCCTTCTCTTGCTGAATTCTAAAATACATTTCTCCTTCTTTACCTATGCCCTGTTGTATAATTACACATATCTTTACTCTGTACACGTATTTCGCTGTGCAATCACTGCTGTGGAGTGCACTGGTGTCACAATCAACTTGTAAATAGTGCAGACCCTGATGAGACAGCTCCTGCAGGAGCTGTCTCATCTGGGTCTTCACTATTTACAGGTAGGTATATTGACGTAAATAGCAAGCGAAGGGTTAATGTAGAATGAAAGTCACGCAGAAAGCTCCTGCTATTAACTTTGCATTAAGTTGCCACCTGTCCCCGCGGTTGATATTTATACTAAATTGGTCGCCGATGAGAATGTGTACTGTAGTCCTCGTATACATATTTTGGAAACCCATTTATATAGTTTAACAAGTCCCTCGACAAGTCTATTATCACCATGGATATTGCTCTACATCCTCCGCCTTTCAGCGCATCTGAACCCATTTCCATCCCCCAGTTACTCTGATATATATTGTCAGTTGTTCCTGATATTTATATTAGACAACAGGTGTTTATGGTAATCAGCTCTGGTGAACGGCAGGTTAACAAGTCAGTCTACTGTGACAAATATGCATACAAACAAATCATATTCAATCCCATGAGATCGCTCAGTCATGTTTTCATTAATAGTTAATACGTTGCAATGGAAATTCGTTTGCAGCTGAAACTAAGGTCATCTGATCAGTCGTTTCAATGATGTCGAAGATTCGCATTTTGGTTGTGAGTCTTCCGACGGCCAGATAAAGAACGTTTACCGACTGTCTGCCTTCACACGTCAGTATTTTTTCAGGCTCTGTCAAAGAGCACCCATTTTATTATCATCGTGAATAATTGATGTGTGAAGGCAGATCGGAGAACCATCCCTCGTTAGATATTACACTACCACAGATATTTAGTATTCGTATTATATAAATACTAATGTAAATGTCTACCCTTGACCCGTTGTGAAAAAATAATGTCTCCTTAAATTTGGATCTGGTGCGAATTCGATTACTTCCGACTGGATTAAGATTTCGAGAAACTACTGAAACAGTGTCAAACCTTTTGGCTCCAAGTCTAATCAAGATCCAAGCTGTTTGTATTGAACCCTTTCCTCCATAGGCTATTTATAGACCCAACATCTTTGTATGAATCTTCCCAAAAGGAGCATTTACTAGAGAAAAGTAAACTTTTAGAATTTTGTAGTTTGAAACCATTGTTATGGAATAAAAACACAATCGAGTCTTCACTTAAAAGCTGAATGTAAGAAATATTGATCTGAAGCTCATACAAATTCTCCTTTTATATGGTGCTCTATTTATCACAATGGTTTTAAGAAGTGGTTATTACAGAGTCGTAGAAAGGCGTATTTATGGAGAAAAGGGTTCAGTGAGTCCGGTCGCGAGTGGTTTGATAAGGGTGAAAGATTACTGAATATAGAATACGAATTCATATCTAAGAACAAGAAATATCAAACTGTCAACACATTGTTGTACTAAAACAGTAAAGGGGAAAACCAAAACAAATGATAATTTCAAGTAACAAGATAAGTTATGAATGTATAAACCCAATGGTTACAGTTATTGTCTTGATGTTTTTCTCCACAGATGATAGCATCTTTCTTGTACAGTAGGCCAGTACTTCACATTTATCATGCAGCTTCTCATCTGTGACCAAGTGTCGGAATAAACCTTTTCCTACTAACCCAATAAAGTCCTAGATATGGTTTCAAAGACATTACTTAATTGGTAAGCAATTGTCTAGGGGGAGTGAGCCATACATAGCCTATGAATAACCAAGATGGCCACCATTTTGATGGCCATCATTAATGCAATTCTTGTAATCTGGGTTTCCGAGGTTTATACGTGGCATGCTTCTTTATTACAATAATGAGACGTCAAATTTACTTTTAATTGTTTAAAATGTATTCAGCTTGAAAGTCAATAACAAAACAGGGACTAACATATACAATAAATTGTTCTGAAATAAAATGATGTAACAAGACATCTTCAGATTTGTAGGATGGTGCCTTGAAAAGAACTTTCTTAAAGTACATCGATACTGTATTATGGTCGTAATATGTCGAACTGCAGAAGTTTTACATACATAATGACCTATCTCAGCAATACCCTCTCAGTCTCTTTGTCTTCCTCGCTCAATCGCTCTTGCTTGCTCTCTCCCCCACCCTCTCTCTCTCTCTCTAACAAGTGAATTATAAAAACGCTATATATCAAATGAAAATGAGGCAGATTTGTCACGTCACGGTAGATCTATTTCAGTCCATTAAGCTGCAAGAAAAAGGCTATTCTTAGATACAGCCTCTTTGAATAAATCTACCGAAAAGGAGCATTAACTAGAGAAAAGGAATATTTTAGAATTTTGTAGTTTGAAACCATTGTGATAAATAGAGCATTTGGTCCTATAGGAGCAAATGCTCTATTTATCACAATGGTTTCACAAAGTGACTTTTACAGAGTCGTCAAATGCCGTCAATACGAGGGAATGGGTTACGCTGCAAGAAGAAAGCACGAATAATTAACTATCCAAAAACTCTAGCAGTTTGAAAATGCAATTGTTCTTCAAATGAAAGTTAAATATCAGTGCAAAATGCTAAACGTGCATACATATATCAAACAAAAGAAATAGAATTTTAAATGTAGGCAAACATCCATAAATGTGCATGTCGGTGAACAGTTTAGATGGCCATGCAAACATAATGGCATAATTTTGAATTGAATCGAGGCGGAATGCACGTGAATGTATTACCCCTAGCCACCAAACAGGAATAATGGTATAAAATAATATTTTCTGTCATAGGCTGTAAGTATACACATATTGCTTAACCCATTCCCTCATATTGACGACTTTTGACGACTCTATAAAAGTTACTTCGTGAAACCATTGTGATAAATAGAGCATTTGCTCCTATCGGAGCAAATGCTCTATTTATCACAATGGTTTCAAGCTACAACATTCTGAAAATTTACTTTTCTCTAGTTAATGTTCCTTTTCGGTAGATTTATTTAAAGAGGTTGTGTCCAAAAATAGCCAATGAGGTAATGGGATAAGTTGTTTAATTTATTGCCGCAAACGGGATTCTTTTAAGCTGAATGAATGTTAAAACTGCACAAGCTTTTGATTTTATGCTATTAATATATAATTTAAGAACGTCACACAATAAAGCAATTATTAGGTTAGCAACATGGTCTATTCGGGATTACATGGCCCTTGACACCCTATGCTCCCTAACACTCTCCAACTTAACACGAATATACCAAACTACTAACCTAATAATTCTTATTTCTGTACTGGAATATTTGCATCTGTTTAATACGAGTAATTATGTTTAAATTCTTCACTGTTTCTAAATTATTACATTGTTTCTAAATCAAAATAGCTTAATTCCGGTATAATTTCTTATTATAGTTTGATTGTTTTGGACAAACCAAAAAAAAATCTAGAGTGTTTCCTGCTCTTTTGTTTACTGAGGTTTTACCTTTCTTTAACCCATTGCCTCATAGGCTATTTTTAGATACAACATCTTGGGAAAAAAAACTACCGAAAAGGAGCATTAACTAGAGAAAAGGAGAATCTTTAGAATTTTGTTGTTTGAAACCATTGTGATAAATAGAGCATTTACTCATATAGGAGCAAATGCTCTATTTATCACAATGGTTTAACAAAGGGACTTTTACAGAGTCGTCAAACGTCGTCAATATAAGGGAATCGGTTAACAGTGTCTCAGCTATTTAGCGACATCCTGCTAATTTCTAGCGGAGTTAATTTCGTCCACGGACAAATTGCATTGTACCGTGTACAGAAAGTAACACCCGTGAAGAACCACCGAGCTACCGCAAGCCAGTTGGAAAATGATGTAAATAAAGGCCTATTGTAACATTTGATCTGGAATAAAAAATAAATTATTCCAAGAATTCGATCTCATCAGAATTCAACCCATTCGGCGCTATCCTTTTGAATAAAAGGCAACAATGACATTTGGCGACATATATATTTGTAGACGGCAAAACGTGGTAGCAAAATATGATAATTGCACGTGTGATTAGAACCTGTATGATAATCATAATACACCATATAAAAGGGGAATTTGTATGAGCTTCAGATCAATATTTCTTACATTCAGCTTTTAAGTGAGGACTCGGTTGTGTTTTTATTCCATAATAAATGAGATAACTAATGCTCAGATTGCACTCGCATATTGTTTTTCACTCAGAGGAGGTCTTAATCGAATTGTTTGTAAGTAACAAATGTTCAGTACAGCGAATGCCAGCTTTGAAATATGACTTCAGAAAAATCTCTTTGAACCATTTGAAATACAATGATGATTTAAAAGGTGGATAATCTTTCTCATTTTCATTCTGGGTGTGGTGTTTGTTATTTAGTTGGTAAAACCTAAATCAAGGGCTTGGTGCAAAACTATTGTAACTCCTTCACAAAATGAAGGAGTTACAATAGTTTTGCACCAAGCCCTCGAAATGCATCTACGCCAAAACGTATTGCTACATACTTTAGACACCCAAAACACTACAAACGGTGTCTTCTACAGTAAATCACTTTACCACGCATGCGCGAAATATGGCGGTCGTTATTTGTTTTCTTATGCTGTGAAAAGTGAGGATTTTTATATAGTACATGGATTAAATGTTCATCGTTTGGTGGAACTGTTTTGCCAGAAACTGTAATCTTGTTTGCTGAAGACTAAAAGTACATGTACGAGTCATGCAGGAAACACCGCATACAAAACACACAACCGCCCAAACAGCACCACGACTACAAACAGCAAATGTACAGTATATAAAAGACACAAAGAGACGCACAGACATAACAAACAAACAATAGGGGGATGATGGAAGTACCGCCTTGGAACAGTCAGTGACAAATGTCACTGGGGGGGGGGGGGTAAACCGGTTTCGGGGCGCCCAACCTCACACTTATTCCATCCCCACCAAAGCCAAGACTTTCTTCTAATAATTGCGGAAATCTACCCGAGAAGAGATCAGCCAAAATTCCACCTATAACATTGTCACATTGAACATAGTCGTGCATATGACTCGCAAATCCTCGAAGTCATTCAGTCTGTCCAGTCCAAACTTGATTAGAATATAAAAAGTGTTCAAACGCAAATTGAACATCTTTCTCGTGAATGCAATAAGGTTCATAAACTATATGAGGATTTGTTGGATATTCGGTGCATGACAATCTCCTTTTATGGGGTTTCCGGAGTGTAACTCAAGATAGCAAAGGCAAACTGAAAACTGTGTCAAAACTATATTAGACTTCCGTCAAAATACGTTAAAGATCATCGATTCACACATACCAATTAAAATTGAATGAGCCCAAAGAATTGGCAGATTTAATCGTGAACAGAAACGGTCCATAGTCGTGAAATTCAACCATTACCCCGACATACTGATGATAAAAACGTGCGCCAAAGGAACTCAACGATACAGTTTACCGTGTTACGGAGCAATAACCTAATACAATTTAAGACAGATGCAAAGTTTTATTTGACGCTAAGAAATAGGACAGTTTGCAGTTTAGTTGACTATTGAATGTGTGACCCGAATCGGCTTAAAAAATTGAAAAATTGATAAAAAAAATTAAGTTCAAGGGCCATAACTCTGGCAAAAAGTATTCAACCAGACTGAGATTGGGAATTAAGCTGTAAATCATCTAGATTTAGCTTTATGCCAAAAATAAAGTTAAAATCTCCAACCAATTCCAAAAACGTCTGGAAAATTCAAAATTTGAAGAAAATAATTGAACTTCAAGGGCAATAACTCTGGAAATAATTATTCATGCGGACTGAGGCTGGAATATAAGCTGTAACTTATCTAGATTTAGCTTTGTACTAAATATAGAGTTGATATCTCCAGTCACTTCCATTAAAAGTCCAGAAAACCGAAAAACATTGGTAGAGGACTAAAAGGGGGAGATGACTCCTGAAGTAATGGTCCGATCATAATGGAAATATGCGGTGCACAGGTTTATATGGTCATATGGCTATACATGAAGTTTCAACAAAATTGAAGCAAAACTGTAGAAGAAGAAGGCCGGACAAAATGGTGTCCACGGACGGACAGACGGACAGACAGAAGGACGGACAGACGGACAGACAGAGACAGACGGACAACCTGATTCCAGTATAACCCCCCCAACCTTCGTTGTGGGGGATATAGAAAGTCAGTCACACTTTATTGACACACAAGCTGTAACTTTGATGATAATGCAGATAAAGCTTCATTGATGCCAAGCCGTGTATCGTTGCTTTTCTTTGCACTGTTTTCAATTCCATATTTAATTCTTGTATATCTCCTGGGCGGCTACTGGGGCTATTGTTCCGATATTTAAAAAGGTGACAAGTGAGATCCATCAAACTACAGGGGTATAAATGTAGTAAATATTACATCTAAGATATTAGAGAGGTTTTGATTCCTTACTTGTATGTGTACGTATACGTGTAAGCCTTTTTGCGTCATCATTTCGGAGTGTAAATATCACCAGCCTTTGACGTTCTCAACGTGTAGGATTGCTTCTAGACGTTTCAACAAAACGTGTAAGGTTGTCATCGTTTAATGCATATTTTCACATGTTTCTAGTAAAATGTGTTTATAGAATGATAGTGCGATAGTGCCAATCCTTATATTCGTGTCATAACAGTTAATTTACCTGAGAAGTGAATTTTAAAGGTGTTTAATATCATATTTCGTGACCCAGTTAAAAAGTTTATCTGAACCGAATCATGGGTTTTTTTTGTGTCAATTTGGTTTTGCACTAAATTTGTGTATGCTTCGCATTTATGATTCTGTCTGACTGTCTGTCCGTCCGTACGTACGCCCACCCACACCTCTATCTAACCATCTGTCTTTCAAATCTGTATGTCTGTCTGTTTGCGATCTTATGCTTATTTTGCTGTGATTGTTCAATGCTGCTCTTATGCTAATGCAATTCTATGTCTGCTGTATTGTGTATGAACTGTCGGTGTTAAAAGCTCTGTCGAGCTTATGCTATTTGTTAATTCTGTACCGACTTGTAAATAAATATTACTTGACTTGACTGCCTGTCTGTCTGTCTGTCTGTATGTATGTCTGTCTGTCTATCTGCCTGCCTGCATGTCTGTCTGTCTGTCATTATGTCCGTATACTGTCTGCCTGTCTGTCTGTCTATTTATATATTGTCTTTCGATATGTCTATCTATATGTCTGTCTATCTGTATCTATTTGTCTATCTGTTTATCTTTCAGTCTGTCTGTCATTTAATTATCTATCTGTCTGTCTATCTATCTGTCTATCTCCCTGCATGCATGTCAGTCTATCTCATGGTATATTTATTTTCTTTCAATGGCGTGGCCTAATTCTCCTACCTTATGCAATTTCTAGTTCTTCCTAATGTCTCGGCAAGAAGTCGAACGAATGTATAACAAATTATCCGTACGCGTGCACGTTATCTGATTTCGAAACATGATTTTGAAAATTCCGGAACGTGTACGTGTAGACACACGTATACGTACACGTACAAGTAAGAAATCGAAACATCTCTATTCTCTTTAATACTGCTAAACCGCCTGAACAAATGGAATGAGAACAATTATCTGTTTCCAAATTGTCCTTGGATTCCGTGATGATAACAAGTGTAGTTTCTGCTGACGCGATATTTCTACTGCATGTACTCATACAACACGTTTTAGCGAATACATCTAAATTTATGGTGTATATTTAGCGACTACCACAGGGCGTTTGATAATGTTAATCGGGGCGCTCTATAGTATAAATCAATCCAGTCAGGCATTAGTTGTAAATTGTTAACACTTCTCTTGCTGAATTTTAAAATACATTTCTCCTTCTTTACCCATGCCCTGCTGTATAATTACATATATCTTCACTGTGTACAAGTATTTCGCTGTGCAGTCACTGCTGTGGAGTGTACTGGTTGCACAGTCAACTTGTACATAGTGCAGACCCTGATGAGACAGCTCCTGCAGGAGCTGTCTCATCTGGGTCTTCACTATTTACAGGTAGGTATATTGACGTGAATAGCAAGCGAAGGGTTAAATATTATAATGTTTATTTACGGTAACGTGTAAATCTGATTGTAATATATATGGATCTTTCAACGTCACGATAGGCTTAAAACAAGGTGACCCGTTAGCACCTATTTTATTTCTCATTTTCCTGAATGACATCGTTGTTGATCCCGATTTTCAATTATTAACTGATAAAGATTTTGAATTTATTATCAAAATATCTAATTTTGTTTGCTAACGACATTGTTTTGTTCAAAACAGATGCTGTTGTTTGCGGTCACAACTTGATAGTATTTACCAATACTAAGTTAAATGGGGTCTAACAGTAAATGTAACAAAACAAAGGTTTTCATTTTAGAATAACGCAAAAGAAATCATATTAATGAGGTTTACGTAAACGGAGAACAAAAAGAAATAGTAGATATTTTTTATATATTTAAGCATCACATTTAATCGCGTTTGAACAACTTTCACTGATACTGTAAAATGTTTGCAACACCAGACTCTAAAATCTTATTCAATATATTCTGAAAGTGGGTGATCCTTCGAAAACAAAAGTAGCAATACCAAAATAGAAAATAGCAGACTCGGTTTTATTGAATCTGTTCATGAGTAGTAATTAAAAGTGCAACACTACTCACGTCCCCTAGCACCGGCTTAAGCAGTATTCATTTTTCAAAACTTATACCATCCAAACTTATGATCCCGAAGGACCAGAAAATATAACAACACTGAGAATGAAGTACGGGGCGACTTTTTATGATCTCTATTTGACAAATCTATATCTGGTCTCTTATATCTATTTGACAAAATATATTTTAATGTCAAGACCAAACATTTTCTGTTCGAAATGTTCGGTTGTTCCAATTTTATTATACGGGGCTGACGTCTGGGGAGTTTATATTTTGAAAGAAGTTGATAGGTTACACCTAAGATTTTGTAAGTATCTACTTGGTGTTAAAACAAACACCAAACTCGGCCTTGTATGGTGAATTGGGAAAGTTTCCATTGGCGAAAAGAGTCATGTTTTGGTGACTGAAGTACTAAGCTTGTATCGATCAGTTCAATAGTGTAACCAGTCCTTGCTGTGCAAAAATAATTCATCTTATCATTATCTCTGACTTATTATTGTACGGCTAGATTTAGATTTCGATACTAATTATGTATCATTATTAGAGAGGCGACTGAGAGACCAGTTTATCCAAGACTGGAAATAAATCAATTGATTCGATGCCAAAATTAAATCCATATTGTAAATTTACAAATATAGTTTGCTTTCAAGAGTATTTGAATAAGATATTGAATGATAAATTGCGCCAAATATCCACTCGTTTTAGACTAAGCTCCCATACCCTTGATGCAGAATCTGACTGTTATAGAGGAATTGAAACAGAACATAATTTTTGTAAACTTTGTAATCACAACATGGTTGAAAATAAGTATAATTTCCTTCCTATTGTGTTGCCCTAAATCTACAAAAATCCGTAAAAAGTACTTTGGAAACATTCAATGGCCAACTGTTGACAAGTTTGAAAACAAAGTAATTTTTACACTGCTAACCTTGGATATTTGGCTCCAGACAGTTTCGTCGACTGTCAGCCGACTTGGTCACTGGTGAAATGTGAGATATGCTGTAAGGGATCACTTCCCCTTTTCGCCACAGGGCTTTGCCAACCGTTTGCATATGATTACACAAATACATCTTTGTGGCAGTGAATGGGTCAACAGACATATAGCAGTGACACTGTAATAAACCAAGATATAACAATACCGTGTGGGAATCTACGAGGCACTGCAGAAAATCCATTAATCGTCGAGTTAGATGAAGACCATATAATTTCCTAGAGTAGCGCACCTTAAACCTTACTACTGACAATAGACAGCTATAGCCAGAAGTGCTATGTCTCTTTGATTTACCAAACTAGTTCAAGCTGTTCTTCATATGCTGTATTTTTTCACAAGCATTCGGTGTGTGGGATGGGGATAATACAAACTAGAAACAAATGATCTCAAGTTTGTGTGTTTGATTTATTTGCATCATACTTATAAACAAGCTTGCCATTAAAAAGTTCGTAAGCAATCAGTCCATGTATTAATGGTTGTTTTCAAGTCCCACGGACGATTTGACATCACAGGCTACCTAGCAATAAGGTCATCGCAAAATTATCTATTCTGTCCTTTTTCCGCGCATAGCCGGTACAACGCCAGCACGTTTTGGCAATAATTGTGGACATAACACCAATATACTTATTAATTAGTTTATGTTTCAAAATGTCATATTTACAAGAAAATATATGACCATGACAAAAGCAGTATATGTACAGTAAAATGCCTTTAATTTGATATATGTAGACATGCGACTGGCTGCTTAATGAAGGCTAAAAGTCATACAGAGAGCTTCAAAAGGAGCTTTCTGTATGCTGTATAACGTTTACCCTGCATTATTCTGCCACCTGATATTGTATCGACTGGTAGTGTTACTAACTGTTGTAACAATATTCATTTATATTTCCTTATTGTAATCATTTACATTTTATTATTATAGCCACATACCCTACGTCTCCTTATCACAGTCACTTACATTTCCTTATTACAGTCACTTACGTTTCCTTATTATTGTTGCTAAGATTTGTTTTATTATAGTGATCTATATTTCCTTATTGTAGTGACTTACAATTCGTTATTATAGTCACTTACGTTTCCTTTGTATAGTCACTTACATTTCCTCATTATACATGTAGTCACTTTCATTTTCTTATTATAGGCACTTACATTTCCTTATGAAATACGCGTATGCATACCCTGCGTGTGATGTGCTTTAAATGTTTTCTGTAAACGAATATGGTTGCTCATCTGGATCTGAACCGCATGACAGTTTAGTCATGTATTTTAGAAATAAATCGATAGTTTGCAAAGGAAAATGAGATCATTTCTTCGAAACCACAGAATAATGTAGCCCCTTACAGACTCTTGAAGTAGCAGTTTGATATGAATCTGCATTTTTCTAAGTCTGTTTGTCCGAATACTTTAGACAATAAGCGCATCTGATAGCATTCAATAACAGATGCTTATCAAAATGATTATAACGGTACAAATACTACATTCAAACACACATTCATTCTGTGCAGGCTACATGAGTAAAATTGATTATCTTGCTGTTTTCTGATTGAACTGTCAACATAAAGAGCAATGGGGATTCCCTTTTCAAAATAATTATTCACATTATCTCTTTCGCTGCCAAGGTCGCATCTGTGATTACCTATGCAAACAGTTTAGATCCAGAGTAACTCGGCGTCTCATCAGGATCCAAACTGTTTGATACTGTGGTTGTTTTTTAACCCATTACATCATCTCTATATATATATTAGGCTATTTTAGATACAACCTCTTTGAAAAAATCTACCAAAAAGGAGCATTAACTAGAGAAAAGGATTTTTTTTAGAATTTTGTATTTGAAACCATTGTGATAAATAAAGCATTTGCTCCTATTGGAGCAAATGCTCTATTTATCACAATGGTTTCATAAAGTGACTTTTACAGAGTCGTCAAAAGTCGTCAATATGAGGAAATGGGTTAAACAAAATGAAGAAAAAATAAATAAAATTGTAGCAGACGAAAAGGTCTGTAGACGACAAAATTTGGCAGCGAAAGAGTTAAGTCGTGTATATTCAGTCACAGATATACGTTCAAACGTTTTGGAGAAATTACCATACTAATGTGTTTTTTTTATGTAACATGAAAATATCGTTCACGAATAGATAATCATGCAGTTTGAATATGCAATGCAGTAGGCAGCACACTAGATACATGTGTGTATTCAGTTACATTATGTACTAAAATCGCCATTTCTCAATTAAACCCTACTTTGTGACTACAGTTGATTACTTCGATATCTCGATCTCAGGATAACTCGAATTTCGGGATAACTCGAACAAAACGTTCAGTCACTTTCAGTCCCTGCAAAACTTACAATACAGAATTGCTCTAAAATGTATCGCTACATGTATCTAGAAACACATATTACAGCTTAATACAGGTCTAAAGCAATGCTGAAAGCTCCCACAGGAGCTTTCATCATTACTTTAGACCTGTATTAAGTTGTAGCCTTGAAAAAACGTTCATATTAGATATCGGATGACTCGAACTTCTATTATCTCGAACTAATTTGTACGGTCCCTTGAAGTTCGAGTTATCGAAGTTCAACTGTACTTAAAAAGTCAGATGACAGCTTAATGCAGGACGACAGATATGCAGAAAGATCCTGCAGTAACTTTCTGTCTTACTTTTGACCTGCATCCACCAGACATCTGCTGTTTTAAATCGGTAATTGTTATTTATTAAGTGGTCGCATTAGGGAAGTTTTACTTTATAAAAATGGTTAGTAAAGACTGCTGTCATTAAAGCGCTTAATACTCCGTGAATATTCATGTAAGATATACTGATATCATGAATATCAAATTAATTTGTAAAATTGCAGAAACTGACGAATACGATCTATATTATCCCATAAACAAACAGAGCAGACTTTGATAAGAGGGCTGCTATAGGAGATGTCTCATCTGGATCTTTTCTGTTTGCAATGACATAGAAAGACGTATTTATGATGTTAAGGGTGAAATGCCGTTTAGTCAAATACAGTTGCACTTCGATATCTCGAACTTCAAGGGATCATACAAGGTCCTGCAGGAGCTTTCAGCATTACTGTAGACCTACATTAAGCTGTCACGTGTGTTTCTAGATATGTGTAGTGATATATTTAAGAAAACATCCTGTATTGTAAATTTTGGAAGGACTGAACTTTTAGTTCGAGTTATCCCGAAGTTCGAGTTATCCGAGTTCGAGATATCGAAATTCAACTGTATAGATTCTAGCCTATTAAGAGTGAAATAATATTCTATAAAGTGATAACTGATATAATTACTCGGAAAGCCATACATGTACCTGTTAATATGGTGTAAATTCCACTCTTGATCTAATAGTCCAATGATTAGCAGACAAATTATCATTTGCGAGTAATTATTCATATACATCTGTACAAAATGGTACAAAACAAGTTGCGACATTTACCGTCAATGATTGAGTCATAAATCGATGTGAATTAGTTTGGAATCGACATGGAAATTATGTTGGAATATAGTCGTTCTATTTTGTGTTTGCTGTGCAGTTATTTGGTTGTGATCATGAGATAGGAATACTAATCCATTTTTGTATATCATTATTGATGTTGGCACTACCTTTGAGTCGATGCATTCAGTCGATGACGTTTTAACCCTTCGCTTGCTATTCACGTCAATATACATATCTGTAAATAGTGAAGACCCAGATGAGACATCTCCTGCAGGAGCTGTCTCATCAGGGTCTGCACTATTTACAAGTTGATTGTGCAACCAGTGTACTCCACAGCAGTGATTGCACAGCGATATACTTGTACACAGTGAAGATATATGTAATTATAAAACAGGGCATGGGTAAAGAAGGAGAAATGTATTTCAAAATTCAGCAAGCGAAGTGTTACATGTAACGTTGACATTCCTTCAATTTCTTTTCTTGAACGTAAGTGGTGTATCAAACAGTGCATGGATACCGATGAGACAACGAATTATTGGGCTTCTCATCTGGATCCAAACTGTTTGTATATGTAATCAGAAATTGGCCCATTGCAGAACTCCTGTTGAGTCGCTTTCCAGCGACTTCGGAGGTGAAAGAATAAAGAACTTAATCAAGTTCTCAACCCAGTAGATAATGACATATTATTTAAGTCCGTTTAAATTCATTTCAAAGGTATTATATCTATATAAATTTGTTCTTGACCCCGCAAATTGGATGCAGTTTTATGCAATGGTTGAAGTTGATGTATTACGAATTATGTTAACCAGTTATTAGTTATACAACTAGTCCAGTAAAGTGCATTTGACCTTCTCGTCATATTACTATTGTCTTTAAACATTGATTTATCAACACTGTTGTGTAATTAGGTTTGTACCATGAATAGGTAATTAGGTAATTAGACATTGGCTCTTAATCGAATGTATCTGCTTGAATCAGCAAGCTTTGATTTGCCAACGAGTCATCATGTTGATTAGTACCAGTCCTTAGACTGCTGTACAAATGAGGTTAGCACTACAATGATCTGTTTCAATTTTCACTCGTTCAATAATTCTAAGAAACGTTTGACTGGATGGCACTCAGCTTGGACCCTTGTAACCCTTTCCCTGTTTAATATTCATTTACGAAATGATGGCATCATGAATATTTATTAGCTCAATATTAATAATGTTAGCCTTTCAAGGTAAAATTTTGTTCGACCAAACAGCTGTCGAATCAGAGCTATATCATGTCAAAAGCAAACAGAGCAGACCCTGACCAGACGGCTCCTATACGAGCCGTCTTTCTGGGTCTACACTGTTTACAACTGTATGAAAAGGGTGATGAGGGAAAGGGTTAATCGGGGTATCATCTGGATCCAAGCTGTTTGCAAATACCAGTCATGTGTCGATTAGCAGACAAATGGTGAACTATGTGTATTCGTGTCATCAACATAACATTGGCATATATATGGACAGTACCCATTATGAATATGTTTTGTAAATATTTTAAGATATTCAAAATATACGTATATGTGTGTAGTTGACAATGGCAATGAGGTACATGTAATGCTTTTTGGGAATAAAGTGTATTTCGTTCTTTCTTTCTATCTATCTGTCTGTCTGTGTATGGCTGTGTCTGTCCGTCTCTGTCTGTCTATGTGTGTGTATGTGTGTGTGTGTGTCTCTCTCTCTCCTCTCCCCCCTCTCTCTCTCTCTCTTTCTCTCTCAGCTGCGTCCTTTCAGTGTTCTGCTAATTTGTCTTTTGTAAATAAAAGGCTATAAATTATTTAAAATTATGGATCGGAAAAAGACAGATCATGGGTTAATGCAGTTTTCTTAGAAGATAACAGCGGTTGTAATACACAGGCATTGTGTTGCAAAGAAATCAGATATAAACAATGTATTGAATTATTAAAGGCAATCTATCGATTATTAATAATGCATTTTGAAATATATCTCATAATCATCGACATAATACGATTTCGAACATTTTCTGAACAGCTTAATGAAGCATATGCGAATGAGTAATAAAAGTTACATCGACACTCGTAATTTCGTGTTCTAGAATAAAATTTTAGTGCGTTATAACGAACACGTACGGAACCAGTCGCAACACCTCGGTCGGGAGACCAATCAGAAAACTGACAAGTAGTTACTATTGATGCGGAAAAATGCACAGGAATTTTGTCTAAAACGCGGGCGATTAACATCGGCAAAACCAATATTCTAACACGAAACTCACACTTTTAAGTAAGAGTTTGTTATTTTTACACTGTACTACGTCTCATTAAACAAAGTACACTCTAATTCCATATTTATTTGCAGTAGAACCTGTTATAAGCTTTCACTCATTTATTGAACATAGTAATCTTAAAAAAGTAGGTGGTGACTTAATGCAGGGCAAAAGTAATGCAGAAAGCTCCTATGGGAGCTTTCTGCTTTACGTTTGTCCTGCAGTAAGGTACTTCCCGCATTACAGACTCATAATTATTTCTACTATATTTAGGAATTTGTAGGTATGTAGGCACTTCCAAAACGAGTTATTTATAAACATAATGCATTTAGCCCGTTACTCCATATATACACCTTTCACCGCTTTTACAGATAGAGTAGACCCACATCAGAGGTCTACTGTAGAATCTGTTTGATCAGGGCCTCCCCTGCTTTGCCTTAGGAATGATATAGATCTCATTTTACGGCGTTTGCCAAAGCTAAACAATACGGTGTTATATTATATATATATATATTCTAAACTAAAACTTCAGCTAATAAATATTCATGATATTGTTATTTCATCCATTCATATTCATGACATAAAGATAACCTCACATGCCTCTTATGAACTTTGGCCAAAATTGAGCAGTTCCGTAAGGAAGCCTTACTGGTATTGTTAACCCTTCGCTTGCTATTCACGTCAATATACGTTCCTGTAAATAGTGAAGACCCAGATGAGACAGCTCCTGCAGGAGCTGTCTCATCAGGGTCTGCACTATTTACAAGTTGATTGTGCAACAAGTGCACTCCACAGCAGTGATTGCACAGCGATATACTTGTACACAGTGAAGATATATGTAATTATACAACAGGGCATGGGTAAAGAAGGAGAAATGTATTTTAAAATTCAGCAAGCGAAGGGTTAAATGTAACTAAGTCTTGTGAGTACCGCTAGTAAAATTGGGGAATCAAGATCAGGTTGTGAATAAATCGCAAGTGGTGTCTCAATTAACTTCTCTATCGCCGAAATATCAAGATCCAAACTGTTTATAAACAACACTTACGTTTAAGAGAAGAAAATGAAGGAATGTCAACTCTGAACTTATAGCAGACTACATTGTTTGCAGACGAAAAGCATTTGGTGCCGAAAGAGTTAAAGGATGTTTCTAAACCACGAGGGACAGGTGGTCTTTCCTTATAAGTCTTTAATAAGGAGATGCAAAACAACCAATAGCAAAATATGAGTGCAAAACAAAGACGGCACAATATATTCTATCAATATTAAATTAATTGAAATAATAGTAAATTAACCCTTTCCCTGATGAATATTCATGTAAGAAATAATAACGTCATGAATATTAATAAGACTACTTTTTTATAATGGCATATGAACACAGGACATTTTGCCTCGGGCAGAAGCTGTAGAATCAGATCTATATTACACCACAAGCAAACAGAGCAGACCCTGTTCAGACGGCTCCTATAGGAGCCATCTGATCTGGGTCTACTCTGTTTGCAGATGCGTCAAAATGCGCTTGCAAAAGGGAAATGGTTAAGTTACTAATGTTAAGCACATGTGATTTTGTTCATTGTAGCAGTTCAAGTTATGCGCATAATATCCACAAATAACATTTGATTGTTTTTTCGGGAAAAAAAACATGTAAATAAAACAAATAGTGTATATGTTGCAAAGAGTAACCATGTTTTTGTAATACCAGCAGGAATATTATTGTAAAGGAGTTCGCTAGATCAACCCCAATCATCTTATAGTTACTATGCTACGAGAGTGTAATTAAGATATAGCCTTATCTAATGACCATCTCGAAATGTATAAGGTTTCTGCAATGTAAATGACCGTGCGAATAAATTCATGTCCATCAATGATAATTACAGGCAGTCGCTTTGATTTGTCATTATCCTTCTGGACGCATTGCTCGAGGCTGACAAGGTGGAATATTTATGATGGAACAAGAACGCGGATAATATTTATTTACAATGTGCCAACCCACTGTGGGGTTTTATGCGTCAGATCATTAAATGCAAATTCGAAAGGAATGAACTGCAGACATAAAACTAGAGGTTTAGACAAACAGTGAAATTCCTAATCCGATGCCGCCTTGAAAGATGACATTTGATATTGGACTGCGCTGTTTGTCGTGATGTAATTTGTCGACATCGGCGGTGAAATTTGTTTTTTTATCTGTCTATTTTTCGTATAAATTAATCAACACCATACGCTGTTCACATATTCATATCATTAAAATTCATCAAAATAATACTTACAGCCAATTTTCAAACAATTTATATACATAGTCAGATAACTATTAACGGTATCTGAATATTGTTAAAGCCTTAGAGAACCGCCGACTTTTTAAGAAACGGAAAACTTCGTCAATTACACGGAAATCAACGGACACATTCGGCAAATCTACGATTTCGGAAAACCTCTATGAATAGTAATTCGGCTTTTACAACAATAGCTGATGTCAGTTGAAAGAGTAAACTGGTAAAAAGAAAATGCGTAGTGTGTAATACTGCACCTATATATACATCTAGTGTGTCCGTAACACTTGATTGATATTTTATGACATATCCTGTGTATATAGGACGTGTTTCCGCTGGTTTCCGAGGTAAACATGCTCTTTTTATACAAACAATGCGTTTTCTTTCCATGTGCTTTAGCACTAAGCTAGTTTCAGATAATAACGATTCCGAGTCTGATGCTATTTTATTACTTAAAATTGGCGAAAGTATTAACAGAGTACAACTTAAGACGTAAAAGAACCCATTATAGGCATCCAAATGGTATTTGAACAGTATATGAACTTCACGATTAACCGCTTGTTTAATGAATGAAATATTGTAGGACAGTAACACCAATTCTATGTTTTAGTCCTATTATATTTATTGTAATCAGATTGCATTAGCCAGACACGGTGGAGGGTACAATTTTAATATTCCTGTGAATTATAAGGAATTTTGAAAAGAGTTATAGATACAGGTGCGTATTCAAATATTAAAATCGTCAATATTCCACCAAACCCTATGTTGTAACCACTCTTTAGAATCGCCTCAATTAGACGATTCTGAAGAATGTCACAGCATATTGTTTGGTTGAGAAATGACCTATTCTTAACAAAACTTGTCTATTCTGTTGATTTGGAGGTGAAGGTCGGTCGTAAAGTCAATTTTAGAACAGCATCTACTGGAATTCGATTTGAAAATCCACACAACAACAGCAAAAAACCCAAACATTTTCATCCTCCTTCATAAGATACGCAGTTCAATGCACAGAACAACTTTAAAATGGGAAGTGTTCATGGTAAAGAAATCAAACTGGACGATGAAATAACAAGTGAAATATGGATAACAGACCATGAAATAAAACCAGAACCAATTGTAAGCAAACTAGATAAACTGTTGCTGAGAGAGGGATGGGGCTTAATAAGTGATGTGGTTGATAGAGTTGGAATTATAACGTTTATACGGTAAGAGTTGTGTTATGATGTATAATAACAAATGAACAAATGTTATGCAGTATGATGACAAAATAAACGAATGTTATGTTGTATAATAACAAAATGAACAAATGTTATGTTGCGTGATTACAAAATGACAAATGGTATGCTGTATGATAACAAAATGAACAAATACGAGTATTATGTTGTATGATATCAAAATTAACTAATGATATGTTGTCATCCGCCTGATCATGGTCTACCCTGTTTGCTGATGGAATACTGCAGTCTGCCAAGCCCCAAAATATCATGTTTTTATACACCATCAAAACATCTCGGCAAACAAATGTTCATGATGTCAACATTATTTGCATGAATATTCATGAGGTAAAGGGTGAACATATGTAGGTATTACGACAGGCGGTAGCCTTGTCTACAGTAGAACCTGTCTTAACCGGTCATTAAAAATGGGTCTAATTATGGGTCTGTAAGACAGGTGGTAGCTTAATGCAGGGCAAAAGTAATACAAAAGGAGCTTTCTGCATTACTTTTTCCCTGCATTAAGCAACCACCTGCTTTTTAAAACTGTCATGTTCAATGAATGAATGGACAGATTAGGACAGATTATGCCGTGCCATATAATAGCCGGCTCCATTTCGTATTGGAATAAGCATATTTGTATAGAAAATATAAACCAACACCCTGATCCGAGATTCTTAAGTACCATTCGGACTCAGACTAAACTCGGAACCCTGAGACTACTTCTTACAGTTTACTCAGATATATCAGTGGGGGCTAATCGTATTTGTGGTTTTACATTTTTTTGTGTTACTAATCGTTTATATACGAGTATTATAGTGGTTATGTATTATGAATATTTTTGTTTATTGTGACGGTGTGGCATCATCTGACGGACGAAAATTGATGTAAAAGGGATAGTGAGAAACTAAATACTTGTAATGCCATATTTTTTCGAAGTTATATACCCGTTTTACACCATTCTTTTCCATGGAAACCAAACAGAGATAATCGAGGAGAACTTAGAAACCGGATAGAGATATCCACCTGAGAACTCCATCCGTCAACAGCTCCGCTCCCCCAGTTTTAATATTCATTGGCTCAACATGAACTATAATAATCATCACATTATCATCATCATCATCATCATCGTCATCATCATCATCATCATCATCATCATCGTAATCATCAACATCGTCGTCATCATCATAATTCATTAAAATTATCTTATAATGATGATGATGATGATGATGACGACGATAATAATTATTAGTTTCTCCGGTTTTGTCTCGCTATTAACCAGCGAATATTAAAAAACAAGACATTGACCTTGACCTTGATCTCAATTTTATCAAGGTTTGTCAAGATATGTGTCTACAGTGTAGAAATGCCGAGGACAGTGTACGATGGGGATGATTTATTGCTTGGCACTACTTGCTTGTTTCGTAGTCGTTTAACCCTTCGCTTGCTGAATTTTAAAATACATTTCTCCTTCTTTACCCATGCCCTGTTGTATAATTACATATATCTTCACCGTGTACAAGTATTTCGCTGTGCAATCACTGCTGTGGAGTGCACTGGTTGCACAATCAACTTGTAAATAGTGCAGACCCTGATGAGACAGCTCCTGCAGGAGCTGTCTCATCTGGGTCTTCACTATTTACAGGTAGGTATATTGACGTGAATAGTAAGCGAAGGGTTAAGACAGGTTCAACTGTAGTACGTAAATTGTATAATTTTATTACCTTTGCAAACAGAGTAGACTTAGATTAGACTACTCCTATATGAGCTGTCTTATCAATGACTGCTCCTTTTGCTGTTTTTCAACTAATGTGATTTGCTCTACTGTTTATAATAACAATAAAACAACGGAGTCTTACATGAATAGACTTTGACCGAACACTTCCAACAGGAGCTGTCTGGTCTGAGCCGACTCTGTTTGCAAATGCATACATATGCGGACCTAACAGCAATCCACTAGTTTAGTTAAAGTATATTTTATTTCCGATATGAGGAATAAATCCATTGTATTACCCATTTTAGCATGGTCTAATCCGAACAATTTTGTCTGTAACAAATTGTTACAGACCAGCTGTTTTTTCTATCATCCGCATCAATTGTCATTACTCACGCGTCTGCAGAAAGGTTTTGTAAAGATGTTTCAGATAAATCGCCAGCGAACGTGATCCATGGATAAAGTTTCCTCTAATGTTGATTCCATTAATAGAGTTCACTTTGAATCTGTCCAGATATTCATTTAACAATTTATTATTATTAATGCTTTGCTGAACCTTGGAATAGACACACTTATTAATCCGTTCAACTATTTAATCACTAAAATTATAGTGTGTCATAGTTAAGTCCTAAGTTGCCATTCATTTATTGAGCACATGAGTCTTAAACAATAGATAGGTCTGTAAGTCAGGTGGTAACCTAATACATGTCAAAAGTGAGGCAGAAAAAAGCTTTCTGCATTACCTTTGCACTTAATTAACCTTTAGCCTGTTATGGGCGAATGAGTGAATACCTATGAAAATAGTTTGGATCCAGATGAGACGCCGAGTAACTCGGCGTCTCATCAGGATCCAAACTGTTTGATGCCATGATAGTATTTTGGTAGACTAACTAATTATAGCTAGAATTTTGAAAATGTAGTGGTTGAAGATTTCTGAAAAATAATTTAAAGGTTAAGCAACCCCATGTCGTTTTTGTTCAATAAATGAATGACCGATTAGGACAGTTTCTACTGTTTTTATTTAAAGCTGAACTTTAAACTCTATAGAGACGCATTTTAACACATTCCCTGATGAATATTCATGTAGCAAATAATGACGTCATGAATATTAATAAGATTATTGTTTAAAATGGTATATGAAGACAGCATATTTTGGCTCAGGGAGAAGCTGTACCATCATATCTATGTTACACCATAAGCAAACAGAGCAGACCCTGATCAGACGGTTCCTACAGAAGCTGTCTGATCTGTGTCTGCTCTGTTTGCAGATGCATCAAAATGCGTTTACATAAGGAAAAGGGTTAACACATTTGCAAAAAGAGTCAATCCGGATGAAATGTGCCATTGAAGAACCAGTCTGACCAGGCTTTGCTCTGTTTGCTTTTCATATATCTGATTGTACATAATACACAAATATCTTAACCCTTCGCTTGCTGAATTTTAAAATACATTTCTCCTTCTTTACCCATGCCCTGTTGTATAATTGCATAATATATTCACCGTGTACAGGTGTTTAGCTGTGCAATCACTGCTGTGGAGTGCACTGGTTGCACAATCAACTGGTAAATAGTGCAGACCCTGATGAGACAGCTCCTGCAGGAGCTGTCTCATCTGGGTCTTCACTATTTACAGGTAGGTATATTGACGCGAATAGCAAGCGAAGGGTTAATGCCTACAGTAGGGGGTCCTAATTTGGGTCTACTCTGTTTGCAAAGGAGTAGACAGCCGTGTTTATGGAGTAAAGGGTTGAATAGTCACAGAACTGTTCAATTTCTCAAGGTGCGACTAAAATTCACAGATTCTATCTCTGTTCTCTTTTCAGTTTATTTGAGACACACCCAGAAGTGCAGGATGCCTTTTTACCGTTTCGGACACTTGATCTAACAGAGTTGGAGTATAACAGAATTCTCCGCTCACACGCCTTAAGAGTGATGGGCACAGTTGATAAATGTATATATAGACTTGACAACCGGGACAAGCTCAGAGATCTCATGACAGATCTGGGAATACGTCATAAGAATTATCCGAAAGTCAAAATGGAATACATCGATGTACGTATATCAGTTAATTATTACTGTAGAACTTGTCTTAAGTGGCAATCAAAAAGAGGTTTAAGTATTGGGTCTGTACGGCAGATTGTAGCTTAATGCAGGGAAAAATATATACAGGAATCTGCTATGTGAGCTTCGTGTATTGTTTTTGTCATGCAATAAGCAACCACCTGCTTTTTAAGAATCTTATCTTCTATAAATAGATGCTCGCTTAACCCTTTACCTGATAGAAGCGGCTTTTAGCGTGTTTGATTTATTCCTCCGCTGAAGAAAATAGTTCAAATTCATACAGTCATGAACATATTGCATACTAAATATTTTCTATATCCTAGTAGGTGGTAGCTTAAAGCAGGCTGAAAGTAAAGCAGAATGCGCCTTAAGGCGCATTCTGCTTTACTTTCAACCTGCTTTAAGTGGTCATATGTCTTCAAAACTAGAAACAGGCTATTGGGTGGTCGCTTAAGACAGTTTCGCTGTACAGTGGTGAGTCCGTATGCAGTTATCTCAAACAGGTTTACATGGTCCCTTTGCTCCTACTATCGTGGACCGATTTTTATTTGCAAGCCACTTGGGTCCAGATGAGACGCCAACTAACGTGGCGTCTCGTCAGGACCAACGCTCGTTGACACTCAGTCGATGGTTTCTCAAAAGCTTCACCGAATGTAATTAAATTGTAACAGATCCAAATTTGAGTGGACATTATGGTTTACAACTTGGTAAGGTTAACCCTTTCCTTCATATAAACACCTTTTCACGCGTTTGCCAACAGAGTAGACCCGAATCAGACGGCTCCTATTGAAACATTCTGATCAGATTCTGTTATGTTTGCTTTTGACATGGTATAAATTTGATTCTACAGTTTTTGTCAAAGCAAATCCCATGAAAGGTTCAACAAATACATATTAATGAGTGTCATTATTTCTGACAAAAATAAACGGAATCTAACGCGAATAGTCAAGAGATAAAAAGGGTTAATGATACGTAAATACATGGTTTGCAAAGGCTTTAATATAATTCAATGTCGCTGTTGAAATGCTCTAAAATGCAATGGAAAGTAGACTTATTTTATTATTGTACATGCTTGGTTTGCCTACACTGACCTTGGCTTACTAGTTATTAAACATGTTTATGTTGACAACACTGACCTTGGTTTATTATTGTATATGTGTGCGCTGTCTTCTTCACTGACTACACTGACCTAGGTTTATTATTGTACGTGTTTGCGTTGACTACACTGGCCTTGGTTTATTATGGTACGTGTTTGCGTTGACTACACTGGCCTTGGTTTATTATTGTACGTGTTTGCGTTGACTACACTGGCCTTGATTTATTATTGTACGTGTTTGCGTTGACTACACTGGCCTTGGTTTATTATTGTACGTGTTTGCGTTGACTACACTGGCCTTGGTTTATTATTGTACGTGTTTGCGTTGACTACACTGGTCTTGGTTTATTATGGTACATGCTTAGCCTAACTACACTGGCTTTATCTTGCTATTAATTATGCTAACGCTAACTTCGCTGACTGTTTAACTATTACACATGATTGCGCTCACTTCAATTACTTTAGTTGACTATTGGACATGATTACGCTCACTTTGCTGACTTTAAGTTGCTATTGAACATGCTTACACTGACTACACTGAATTGTTTTATTATTAACCATGCATACACTGAATCACTTTGTTTCTGTTACTAAAACTAAAGTCACTGTAAGCGTGTTAAATAGCAACTAAAGTCATTGTAAGCGTGTTCAATAGAAACTGAAATCATTGTAAGCGTGTTCAATAGAAACTAAAGTCAGTGTAAGCGTGTTCAATAGAAACTAAGGTCGTGTTCAATAGAAACTAAAGTCATTATAAGCGTGTTCAATAGAAACTAAAACCATTCATTGTAAGCTTGTTCAATAGAAACTAAAGTCAACGTAAGCATGTTCAATACTGAACTAAAGAACATATAATCTATTAAAGAATTGTACATAATACAGTGCAATAGTATAATTATATACAAGACATCAAAACATTTTGATCACAAAGTTCTAGCAATCATCGAACTTTGTTTCTTATGTTTCTAAGAAAGTAAAGCGAGTTTACATAAGCCACAGTGTTTAAGTTCCAGTTAAACAGGGTCTAACCTGTTTAGTATCAATCCAAAATACTATTTAGATGATTAATTAGTTTGTCTGTTTCTCACTTTAAAATAATGCAAATTTACACAGGACATCTTTGTTTGCGGTTTTCATCAATCCGTTAAATTCAAGCACAGATGGCATTTCAAAACAACACATTTGTAAATATTGTTATCATTTTTTATTGAGATAAAATAAGCGTGTCTTCAATAACACGCATTTTACAACTTAAACACTATATTTAATTTCGTGGTATGTGTTCTCTTCCGTAGATGTTCAGACAATCTAATTCGTGATATATAACTAAACGTAAACCATATAAATGTTTATATTCGTCTAACATAGGACAATTTGCAGCCTAATTGACAATCCGACAATCCCAGTTCGTACAGTTTCTTTAAAATGATATTTTCAGATTTACAATTTTTACACCATTACTTAATAATTCTACAGTAACGGGCAATATATAGTGGACATGTTGCTCAATCTCCATACACACGGGCAGAACAACACTTTGTACGCACAATAAGAAGGCGCTTACAGACCTTTAAATGTATTCTCTCCAGTTCTTTAGACTTTGTGTACCCCCTAATTTCTGAAGGATTTATTAAGATCGATCCAACAAATTCATCGCATAACTTACATACAATTTTGGTTTAAGTGGGACCGTTTTACAATTCATAAATAAAATATTTAGCCATCTGCTTTACCTACTAGGTGTTCATTATTCATGCCAAAGCTTCTAGTAAAGCTAAAACTGTACCTAAATAATTAAACTTATTAGCCATCTGAACCTCACTACATCACAACCCCACTTTTCTTTTTGCAAGACTCCGCTCCTTTTTAAGAAAAACATTTCCGTTGTTTTCTCACTATTAACTTGAAGACGCCACTCTGTAAATAGGAGTGTAATAAATTCAAAGTATCTTGTAAGTTTTCTGGTGAATTAACAGAGTCATGCCATCTGCAAATAAAAATAGATTAATAACAATTTCATTTATAGTAAGCCCTGGATTAATATTTTGTTGTTGGAACAATTCTAAGTCTTCGAGAAACAACGATACCAAATGTCAGCGTAAGCATGTTCAATAATAAAGAATAGTCAGCGTAAGAATGTTCAATAATAAACAATAGTTAGCGTAAGCATGTTCAATAATAAACAATAGTCAGCGTAAGCATGTTCAATAATAAACTATGGTCAGCGTAAGCATGTTCAATGGTAAACTATAGTCAGCGTAAGCATGTTCAATAATAAACTATAGTCAGCGTAAGCATGTTCAATAATAAACTATAGTCAGCGTAAGCATGTTCAATAATAAACAATAGTCAGCGTAAGCATGTTCAATAGTAAACTATAGTCAGCGTAAACATGTTCAATAATAAACAATAGTCAGCGTAAACATGTTCAATAATAAACAATAGTCAGCGTAAACATGTTCAATAATGAACAATAGTCACCGTAAGCATATTCAATGATAAATTAAAATCAGCGTAATCATGTTCAATAGTAAACTAAAGACAGTGTAAGCATGTTCAATAGTAAACTGAAGACAGCATAATCATGTTCAGCAATAAACTAAATTTAGCGTACGCATGTTCAATAGTAAACTATAGTCAGCGTAAGCATGTTCAATAATAAACAATAGTCAGTTTCAGCATGTTCAATAATAAACTAAAGTCAGCGTAAGCATGTTCAATAGTAAACTAAAGAAAACATAAGCATGTTCAATAATAAACAATAGTCACCATAAGCATGTTCAATAATAAACTAAAATCAGCGTAAACCTGTTCAATAGTAAACTAAAGACAGCATAAGCATGTTCAATAATAAACTAAAGTCAGCGTAAGCATGTTCAATAAAAAACTATAATCAGCGTAAGCATGTTCTATAATAAACTGTAGTCAGCGTAAGCAGGTTCAATAATAAACAATAGTCAGCTTAAGCATGTTCAATAATAGACTATAGTCAGCGTAAGCATGTTCAATAGTAAACTAATGTCAGCATAAGCATGTTCAATAGTGATCAAACGTGATCTATATACCAATTTTGTATTTAACTTTATTTTCTCTGTTTTCTCATGAATAATGTTTTCTAAGATAGATATTCACTCTGTCTGAATCATGTATATCAACATACATTAGAAAATCTAAGTTTTCAATCTAAATAATGCTATAAGGTAAATGATATTTAAATCCTACTATGTTAAACTTACTTATGTATTTTTCTTGTAAAAGGAAGATATTTTGTGCAAATGTCATGCAACATTTAAGATATATTATTCTTAACTTATGTATGTATTACTCATATAAATGAAAGATAGTTTGTGTTATTTGTGTAATGTAATTCTTATTTACTTGTAAGTTGCGTCTGTTACTAGCACAGGCATCAAGTAATAAAGAAACAATGTAAACACATAACTATGTAAACACATAACTTTGTAAACAAATAACTTTTGGAAGCCATTTATATTTTGACAAAGCTACCGTAAATTATTGGTTTTATAGTTTTATAGTAAATTCGGTACATTTACTATCTTTCTACATATTCATAACTTTAGACACAGATTGTACAACAACTCGCATGTACTGGCTTTGTGTTTTACTAATAAAATTCAATTGTTATATGTATGTGTATATGAAAATTATGTACAAATAAAGACAAGCTTTTGACGATCCAAGAAACACAGTCTTTGGTTATTATCCAGTTCCCCGAAACTACAAAAGGCAACGCTACAATTGCTCTATTTATTACAACGGTTTCATACCTACACTATTCTAAATAGTTTCCTATTTTCTAGTAAATTCTCCTTTTCAGTAGAAAGAGGTTGTGTCTAAAAATAAACTATGAGGTAGTAGATTAAATATGCAACACAAATGAATAAGTCATTATGACCGTTTGTTAACACAATACATTGTTAGTCTTATGTCACATCTACCCTTGTAATCTATTTCAGCTTATGGGACCACAGTTCATACTAGCAATCAAGCCTCATCTTGAGTCCATATGGGACGACGAACACGAAGCAGCATGGCAGAATTTGTTCAAACTAATGTCTTATTATATGAAAAAAGGCATGTGTAGTATCTAACAAACAGCCAATTGTGATTGACATTTATTCTGTACTGGAGACAAAAGGACACTCTGATATTGCATATCCAGCATGGCCCGTTTTCCTACACTTATCATAGCCCCAGCTTCACGATAATCGCTAATAACTGGATCATTATCGCTTATTCTAATGTGCAGCAATAAAGGCTAACTTTGTGCGACATAAATTATCGACAATTAACGACAATTGCAACTTCTCATATGTTAGAGCCTACGATGATTCTGTCGTACGAGCTTTAGTAAGACCGGGCTAGGTTGTTACGTAATGCGGCGCATTTTGATTCAAACTATAGTAAAACCGAACTTGTGCCACAACCATAAGAGGTCATATTCTGGATTTAACTCTTCCCTCTTAGACTACTCTTAAACATGTCCTCTTGAATAAATCTACCGAAAAGGACAATTTACGAGATTAAGGATTGTTTTAAAGATGTGTATAGGTTTGAAACAAAAGTGATAAATAAAGCATTCGCTTCTATAGAACAGATTACCTAATTATCACAATGGTATTAAAATGACCGTTATAGAGGGCATCAAAAGGCTTCAGTAGGAGGGCATGTGTTAAAAGGCTGGCGGTGGCTTAAGTTTAACATAATCAGAAAATTCCTGCATTTCTGTATGACATTTGTCCTGCATTAAGCACCCTCCTGTACCTATGTTTATTGCTAAATGGTTACTTAAGAGGGGTTTAGTGCATCCTCATCTGGTCATATATCCACAAGATAAGGATTGTGGAAGAAGCCAAATTTGAAACAAATGTTTAATTATCTTATCTACAGTAGAACACGTCTTCAGCGGCAATTTATTTATTGACCATAGTCTTAAAACGCAGGTGGTTACTTAATAGAGGGCAAACATAATGCAAAAAGCTCCTACAGGAGCTTTATGTATTACTTTTGACCTGCATTAAGCTACCCATTCCCTCATATTGACGACTTTTGACGACTCTGTAAAAGTCACTTTGTGAAACCATTGTGATAAATAGAGCATTTGCTCCTATAGGAGCAAATGCTCTATTTATCACAATGCTTTAAAACTACAAAACTCTAAATGTTTCCTTTTCTCTAGTTAATGCTCCTTTTCGGTAGATTTATTCAAAGAGGTTGTATCTAAAAGTAGATTATGGGGTAATGGATTAAACGAGCATTAGAAGCTCAGTGTTATTGATCTTGTTCTACATGGTCAGAATCTACCAGTGTTTGTACACCACCACGGTTGTGACTTGGTCAGATGCCATGTATATTTTGGGTGTTCCATGTTTTCACAGTTTAAATGTGATGGTGTCCCTTTTCTGATGCAAAAGAAAACGGATCTAGGTAACTGGTTCAGGAACCAAAATGTATTACAGTTGTTTGGATTCTTTTGTAAACGAAGAAGATGAAACAAACGCTACAGAGAATATTATCATAGCATAGTTTCTAACGTATAGTATTCAAGGCGAGGAATTTTGCTAGTCGTGAACATCTCTTGCACTCAAAACTGATGGCGAGATCATACGCCTACTGTACTTGGTCATTGATCAAAATAAATTCTATTTGCAAATTTGAATTCTTTCGCTGCCAATTATTGTGGGCCAAATTGGTCGTCTGCTACAATTTTCATTTAATTTTCTCAACTTTTGATTAAATATATTACCACAGTAACAAACAGTTTGGGCCCTGGTGTCCTCGTGAATATTAGTTAGCTCTTTGCACGCTAGTGGCGAAACAGTGACTACCTATGCAAACAGTTTGGATCCAGATGAGACGCCGCATAATGCGGCGTCTCACCAGGATCCAAACTGTTTGTCATTTTGATCATAGTTTTGCAAAGAAATTAGAGAAAAGTTATTTTAAGAATTGAAGCAACAGACAATTGTTGCAGACGAAAATATTATTTAGCGTGCAAAGAGTTGAAAAAGCACATATGTGGAGTAAAAGGGTTTGTACAGTACAATGCGGTATGCGATAACCTCCTATTATAACCTTATGCATTACTTTCGTTACTCCATAAATACGCCTTTCTACGTCCGTGCAAACAGAGTAGACCTAGATCTGACGGCTCCTATAGGAGCTGTCTGATCTTATCAGGATATGATTTTTTTGCTTATGAAATAATATAGATATTATTCAACAGTTCTTTTGTCACGATCATACATTCCTTTTTTAATGTTCACATTCTGTTAAAGACACTCGTGTTTATTAACAAATTGAATGCTTTATAGTTCTACTCTATAGTTCAACTCAACTAAAAAGTAAGCATGGAACAGGTCTATATCATGTTATAAGCGAACAGAGCAGACCCTCTTATAGGTGTCTTCTGATAGGAGTCTTTTCTGTTAACAAACCGTGAAAAAGCGTTTAGTATATGAAGGAAAGAGTTAAACCTGTTTTGATAAGCGTCTTTTATGCCCTTGCAAACAGAGTAGATCCAGATCGGTTAACTGTCTGGTCAGGATCAGCACCGTTACAGATGAGATTTTCTACTGTTTTTACGACAATAAGTATGATTATATTAACACAAGAATTAGAACAAGCAAAGGATCACTATTAGATGACCCGCAATGACGTGTCACCTGGGCAAGAGGTTATTAAACATCTGGGTGTATGCCTATAATTCTGAAAGTAGGAGAAGTAATGCGAGAACAGAAAATTGCAGACTCGGTTTAATTGAGTCTGTTAATGACCGGTGCAGCAGTGCTCACGTTCAATTACACCGGCTTAAGCGGTATTCAATTTAAGCAGGTTCATTCTAAGTTCATTCTGAAGTGTCTTACAGGTCAGCATTTGACGGCTAAGCATATTCTTAAATATGGGCACAGCATCATGCAAAATATTTTGATGACACAGCCTGGACATATCCATGCAGCCAGGAGCGTGCTATCTGCGAAGTTCCAAAACACTTTTTTTTCTGAAGACGTTGCGCGATTTACAAAATGCTGTCCTGGTTAGGTAAATGCATACTTATCGAAAGTAGTGGAAAGAAAGCATTATTTTTTCCTGCAATATACAATACACAGTAAAACCCTCTAAGGCGTTCTCCTTAACCCATTGCCTCATAGCCTATTTTAGATACAATCTCTTTGAATAAATCTACCGAAAAGGAGCATTAACTAGAGAAAGGGAAACCTTTAGAATTTTGTAGGAGCAAATGCTCTATTTATCACAATGCTTTCACAAAGTGACTTTTACAGAGTCGTCAAAAGTCGTCAATATGAGGGAATGGGTTAAATAAACAATGGTGTATTTATTTATATAAGCCAGCGACTGCTGAATGCATGCTGCATTAAGCTACCACCAGCCTTTAAGACAAATGACTGAACCTCTTTTTAGTGTTCGCTTTAGAGGGCCTTTACTGTAAACCCAGTTGCGTGGGGGATTTTAAGAGCGGAAATGACGTCATAGTGCACAAATGTCTCATCCTGAACTCTTCTTTCAAGAAAATAAATTGGTAATTATACTTGGAGTTGACCTCATTGTTGACATCTCTATTCCTGTTTAAGAAACCATTATTACACTCGAAATTGTTATTCGAAATCGCATTTCGGATTTTGTTTTAATACTTTACAACCTTGAAGAAGGTACGGACCGATTATGCAAAAAAATGCAAACAGTCTGGCTCCAGATGCTACACCGAGTAATCAGGATTCAAACTGCTTGATTCGCTGGTTTTGTTTTCCAAAATTTATGAGCTTCTGGATAAGTGTGGAATGTGGAAAGATTTTACCGATGAAAATTTGCTTACAAGACTATATATTGATTTAGCTTAACCCTTCGCTTGCTATTCACGTCAATATACCTACCTGTAAATAGTGAAGACCCAGATGAGACAGCTCCTGCAGGAGCTGTCTCATCAGGGTCTGCACTATTTACAAGTTGATTGTGCAACCAATGCACTGGAAAGCAGTGATTGCACAGCGATATACTTGTACACAGTGAAGATATATGTAATTATACAACAGGGCATGGGTAAAGAAGGAGAAATGTGTTTAAAAATTCAGCAAGCGAAGGGTTAATCTTAAAAAGTTTGAACAACATTCTATAGTGCCTGTAGGTCTGGGTCAAGTTAAAAGTCTCGTTCATACGACTTCTTAAAAGAAGCCTAATTCTAGGTTTTTAAAACAGGTGATAGCTTAATGCAGGACAAAAGTGATATAGAAAGCTCCACTAAGCACCCACCTGTTTTTACAGATTCCAATGTTAGTAGATGAAGTGGTCGCTTAAACAAAACTTTTTCTTGACAGAAGTGTTCTGGGATGAAACGATGTACATAGTGTTTTTAATTCCATTGTAAACATTGTAGACATACATGTTTATGTTAGTACTGAACTAATATGTGCACACATTAAAACCTGTCTTAAAAGGCCACCAAACGAGGTCTAAGTATAGGTCTGTAAGGCAGGTGGTAGCTTAATGCAGGTCAAAAGTAATGCAGACGGCAAGCTCATGTAGGAGCTTTCTGTATTACTTTTGCCCTGCATTAAGCGATCATCTACTTTTTAAGACTCCTATGTTCGATAAAAAAAAATGAATGACCGCTTAAAACTTTCCCTCATATTGACGACTTTTGACGACTCTGTAAAAGTCACTTTCTGAAAACATTGTGGTAAATAGAGCATTTGCTCCTACAGGAGCAAATGCTCTCTTTATCACAATGGTTTCAAACTACAAAACTCTTAAAATTTTCCTTTTCTCTAGTTAATGCTCCTTTTCGGTAGATTTATTCAAAGAGGTTGTATCTAAAAATAGCCTATGAGGTAATGGGTTAAGACAGGTTCTACTGTTTTCTACTTGTTTTGACTCTCACCCTGTTAACCATTCGGTTGCTGAAGAAAATATTGTCTGCACAGTATCTGGTCAGTTTTTGTTTACTGAATTCCAATATAATGACAAAAATAATTAGTTAAATGTTGAAATACGAATAAAATTCTGAGATATTTAGACGGAGAGAAAAACTCAAAAGAACATAAAAAGAGTATTGGAACTAAATTTTGGGTTATTTCATGATTTTCTCGGAGAGATAAAGACTTTTAAAAATTGCATGTATCCATAATCCTGGAATTTCTCCAAACTTTGCTGAAATTTTGGTTATATATTACATAATACAGTGTGTGAGACATTCATATTATCAACCCTGGAAACAGAATATCAGGCGAAATTCTGTTTCTCCGGTTGACAATATTATTGTCTCACGTTCAAAATAATTATTATCAACCCTGGAAACAGAAATCGGGTGATGTTACATTTCTCCGGTTGACAATATTGATGTCTCACGTTCATATTATCAACCCTGGAAACAGAATATCAGGTGACATTCTGTTTCTCCGGTTGACAATATTAATGTCTCACATACTGACAAACGCCTCAGCTGCCTTAACCCTTTTCCTCATATAAACGTGATTTCGCGTCTTTGCAAACAGAGTAGCCCCAGATCGGACGGTCCCTATAGGAACCGTCTGACCTGAGTCTCAGCTCTACTCTGCTTGGTAGAGGATTTTGATAGATCTTCATCTTTGGGTTCTAAAATAGCTACAATGTTCCGCCTTTCATATTTCATTATAACTATTTTGTCCATAAATATGCAGTAGGTATAGAAACTTGAAATAAATATAGAACAGGGAAAGGGTTATATCGTCAGGTACCTTGTTTACGTCGTCATGTGCAGGGTTGTAATTTGTAGACAAGTGGTGTTATGCGTGTACATACATTAATGATGTACTTTGATCACGTTGTTGTGTATATTCATAAATTGTCATTTACATTGGACAGACATTCTGTATATTTACCATCACGTCTAAGTGCTAACATTAACCCATTCATCTACATTATATTTAGGGGAAAACCGGTCCAGTATCCATGCTTATAAAACTTTTTAGTTGAGTCTGAGTTCGTTCTCAAGTTTTTAATTGGTCAGATTTGAGCCTTTGGCTCAAATCGAACCAATCAAAAGCTTGAGAACGAACCCAGACTCAACTAAAAAGCTTTATAAGCATGGACCCTGATCTTATTTCGGAACCCGTCAATGTTTCATGTTATTCGGTTTGATTGACAGCTGCCATTGAAATATACATAGGAAAAGCGGCTGTTATTTCTAGTATTACAAGAATATTACACTTGTGTTCATTTACTTTTGAGGTTTAAGCTATCACCGGCGTTGTAAGACTCCGACTTCAATAAATGAATGGCCGCTGAGGACAGTTTCTATTGTATAAAAAGAATAAAAACATGCATGTGCATAGCAAGCTTTGAAATACAACTAACAACATGATAAGTTTATTGCACATAACTATGAAAACCATAGCAAATGTATGTTTTACATGATATTACATTGTAATTTGTTCGCATCGAAATGCAAACTAAGTATGGACGTACAAAGCCAAGTCACTCGACTTATCATTAGGATCCAATCAGTTTGGTCAATAATTTCACAAGAGCTTGTGCCATGACACTTAGTAAATATTTTCTTAAAAGCTTGATAGAGTCGGAAGTAGTCCAAACTTGAGCAGACATACTACAGCGGGGGTAAGGTTTAACCCTTTCCTTCATGTAAACGCACTTTCACGCATTTGCAAACATAGTAGACCCAGATCAGACGGCTCCTATAGGAGCCGTCTGATCAGAGTCTGCTGTTTGCTTTTGATATGATATAAATCTGATGCTATAGTACTTGTCAAAAGAAAACATCCCTTAAAACGTTAACATTATAAAATAAAAAACAGCTAATATATATTCTTGTAGCTATTAGTTCTTACATGAATACCGAACAGTTAAAGGCATAAAGAGGCAACTGAGGCGTTCCACGTGCATGTACTGCAGAAAACCTCTCTATAACGGCCACTTAATTGTGTTAATTAGTTGGTATTTAGGACAGGTGGCTGCTTTAAGTAGCCACATGCCTTTAACATACTTGATGTAATTTAGTGGCCGTTATAGAGAGGTTTTACTGTAGTCATATACTGTGCTGCTGTACTCATGGTTTGGAATATTCATGCTAATAATGCATTTACTCTAAATAATTAATGATCTAGTCTGATAGTACATGTATACACAAATGAGCGATGATAGGGACATCATGGCCCTCTTGTTTCACCAGTCGATGATTTGGTGAATGTGTGGAAACCTTTGAAATAAGTTTGGTTTAAGATTAATATCTGGTTGACATTTTACTCACGTGGAATAACATTAATGGAAATAAACTCTCAAACGAGTGTAAGAGGATAATGTTGCAGAAGCTTATTAATTTTAACCCTTTCCCACATAAGGACGACTTTCGGCATCTTTGATAACAAAGTAGACCCAGATCAGACGGCTCGAGTAGGCACTGTCTGATCAGGATCTGCTCTATTTGTAGTTGGAAATATAAAAATCGGATCCTGCAGTGTTTTTATATAAAATTTAATTAATGAATATACATGGCGTGATCAATTTAGACATAAATATTCATTTGAATAAAGGTTTAACTTTTTACTCCTTGACTATTCATGTAAGAAATAATGACCTCGTGAATATTAATTGGAATAAGTTGTACATGGGCACAGGAAGTTTTGGCCATGGAAGAAACTGTATAATCTTATCTATATTATATCATAAGCAAACAGAGCAGACCTTGATCAGACGGCTCCTATAGGAGCCGTCTGACCTGGGTCTACCATGTTTGCTAAGGCGCAGAAAGGCGTATTTATGGAGTAAAGTTTTAAAGGAAGTAGAGTATTTACGCCAAGCCTGTAAAATTCAATTGCAGCACTTAACAGCAAACCCTGTCCATTAATAGTGCATGTTCTAAATGATTGTTCTTGGAATATGCTTTATTAATCCTTCTCATGCTGAAAATATAATGTCTTCACAATTTCTGATTTTCTTCAATTTTCACTGACTTTCGATTCGTTCAATCCTTTGAGAAACTATTGACTGCGTGTCAAACAGAGAAACTATTGACTGCGTGTCAAACAGCTTGGATCCTGATAAGATGCCGAGTTACTCGACATCTCATCTGAACCCAAGATGTTTGCTCATGTCAGTAACGACGCCTTTAACCCATTACCTCATAGGCTATTTTAGATCCAACCTCTTTGAATAAATATACCGAAAAGGAGCATTAACTAGAGAAAAGGAAAATTTTAGAATTTTGTAGCTTGAAACCGTTGTGATAAATAGAGCATTTGCTCCTATAGGAGCAAATGCTCTATTTATCACAATGGTTTCACAAAGTGACTTTTACAGAGTCGTCAAAAGTCGTCAATATGAGGGAATAGGTTAACAGGGAAATAGTTAGTGTAATTATTTGACCAGATGCGTGTTCGTTAAACATATAAACACAGGTAGGATAGGTCTTAGGTGCGCCTAACCATTTCTGTGCTGGTAAACGAATAACTAATGTCCTTTGCAAACAGTGTAGACCCTGATGAGATGACTCCTAGACGAGACCTCTCATCAAGGTCCGCAATATTTGTCATGTTACACTTTTCTATAAAAACATCCCTGAATATTCATGGTAAACTTGACCTGTTTAAATTTTAGAGCAGTCCATATGAAAATCTGTGTTTGGAAGGGTTAACTGCGTCCATAATTAACCAGTCTAACCAAAGGCGATTCTAGGGGAAGAGCTTGTAATCCAATCCTCACATGCGCCTACTATTTAGCGAAACTCGTCGAAGCTAACACTACCCATATTACCCTAATTTCCTAAGGTAATGGTTATTTTCTCCTTTCTGGCCCAGCCCTGTCGTGTTGATCTATTAAGCGGCAAAGTACATGATTACATCGGTTTTAACTCTTCCGGCGCCAAATACGTTTCATCTGCACTCTGTGTAGTCTGCTTTGAGCTTCCGAGTGACTTTCCTTCAATGTTTATGCCAAAGGTTTAGTAGAGTGTCAGGAGGATTCAAACTGTTTGACAGTCTAATAGTGCATTAACACATTACCTATTAGGCTATTTTTAGACCCAACCTCTTTGAATGAACCTGCCGAAAAGGGGCATTAACTAGAGAAAAGGAAATATTTAGAATTGTGTAGTTTGAAACCATTGTGATAAATAGAGCATTTGCTCCTATAGGAGCAAATGCTCTATTTATCACAATGGTTTCACAAAGTTTGATCCAACTGTTTGGAAAGGTAAAGGGTCAATTTTATATCAGAATAAACCATTTTGAATAATTACAGAAAATGAAACCAAACAGAGGTTCGTTGTATCCTTATCGAACTTCATAGATAGAGCCCAAATCCCGTAGTGCAAACGATTAAATCCTCCAATATAATTGATCTAAGAACAAAAACCATCAGGTCAAATAAATACACTTAATCATGTTAATGTATTTATGTTTTACTTTTATAGCTTAGTACTTGATATATGTAGCTGTTATTCCCTAGTTCTAAAGCTGTTATTCCCTTGTTCTAACGCAAACTAATTTAGATGTTGATTCTGTTAAAACATTGTTTATGTACGGTTCGTTGATAAGAAGCATAATTTTGAAAACTGTAGTGCTATATGAATTAGATTTTGATGTTAGTAAGTTGATGTGTTGACTCGTGTCTGTTTTATTGCTTAACTCCTTATTTGTTTTATAGAGACGCCTTTTTTTGGCATTTGTGCAAACAGTGTAGATCCAAATCGGGCGTCTCCTGTAAAAGCTATATGACATGTGTCTGCTCTATTTGGTTATGAAATAACATAGATCTAATTCTTTAGTTTCTGTCATGGTAAAATGCCGTTGTTCACGATGCCATTATAACATTCACCTAATTGATACCCCTACAGTGATTTCTGACATGAATATTCATGGGGTAAAGGGTTAACGGTATGTGTTACAAGATTAGACGTTTAGTATTGACCATTACTGACGACTGCGTTGTCTGATTTGTATTATTCATGGATAATTAACCCTTTCGCTGACAGTCTGTCGTCTGCTAACTTTGTCGTCTGCTACAAATTTTTATTTTTTGATTTTCTTCATTTTTGTTTTTAAAAACATAGTAACAGTAACAAACAGTTTGGATCCTGATGAGACGCCGAGTTACTCGGCGTCTCATCTGGATCCAAACTGTTTGCATAGGTAATCACAGATCCGGCATTGGCAGCGAAAGGGTTAAATACTGATTTTAAACTTTGACAAATGGTTCAAATGTTTTAGTTCAAACTACATGTATATGTGATTTTTAATTTGTACAATTAATAATGTTATAAGCGACATATCAAGATTAAAATGACAACAGGGTACTATAGAAACTCTATAAACCGACCGCTAAGAAGAGCTTTATTTCTGGATTATTATGTCAGCTAACCACCTGCTTTTTTTTTTTATAAAACAAACACATTTTAATTGAATTAGTTGTCGCTTTAGACAGGTGTTTACTTAAGATATGTTCTATTTCAGGTGGATTTTATTTTAGATGGGTTTTTTACTTAAGATATGTTCTATTTAAGGTGGAGTTTACTTTAGATGGATTTCATTTGGCAATTTGTCTGGATTCCTTTCGTGAATCAAGGAACTGCGCGATTTCAGTAGATACCTTGGTCATTAACAGTGGTAAAATAGATCGTTTGTAGTGTTCATAGTCATGGAATAACGCCTTTTATATACAACCAACCATCCTGTAAATATTACAGATATGGGCCTTTTATCAATTTACCTCATGAATATTCTTTTAACCCTTTCCCTGTTCTATATTTAGCCACAATTTCAATACCTACTCAATAATCTTTGACTAAACAGTTCAAATGAAATATGGAAGGTAAAACATTGAAAACATGTTAGAAACTAAAGAAACAGATTTGTCCAATTTTATTAGCAAACAGGGCAGATCCTGGTCAGACGTCTCCTATAGGAGCCGTCTGATCTGGGTGTAATCTATTTGCAAATGTGTGAAAAAGCGTTTATATGAAGGAAAGGGTTAAGGAAGAAAACCATCAGGAATATTAATTGGCTGAATTAGTATAATTGCCATATGAACACAGAACGTGTTGACAATGACTGAAACTGTAGAATCAGATCTATATCAGTTCATGATCAAATAGAGCAGACCCTAATCAGAAGGCTTTTACAAGAGTCGTCTGATCTGTGTTGACTGGTTGAAATGTACTGCACGCGGTATCTATGGAGTAGAGGGTCAATGTCATACATGTATATATAGTTTACGTTTCTGTATCTCAGCTCCTCGGTTAAAACTGGAAAAGTGTTATAATTATACAGTGAAGCTCACTTATAACGAACTTGGATATAACGAAATATTGCTTATAACAAAACAAAATTTATTCCCCCGCTCTAAATAACATATAGTAAAATGGACCTGATATAACGAAATTTGGATATAACGAAGGAAATCAGAGGGTCCCGAGGACTTCGTTATAAATGAGCTTCACTTTGTATTCTATTTCATACTAAGGTGTGTGGTGTGTATGTTTTGTAAATGATTGAGTACTTCGTTGGTAATTCGTACGAGATATACAGAAGAATCCCTCTTAAGCAACTACTGAATGTACAAACATGGATTGTCTAATCCTTTACCTGTTCTATGTTTATTCCAAAGTTAGATACATACTGAATATTCATGGTCAAAATAGTTATAATGAAATATGGAAGGTGGAACATTGTAACCGTTTAAGAATGTAAAGAAGCAGATATTTCAAATTCCATTAACATACCTGATCAGTCGGCTCCTATAGGATCCGTCTCATCTGGGTCTACCCTGATTGCAAATGCGTGAACACAAGTTTGTATGAATGAAAGTGTTAAAAGCAGATAGTTGCATAACCATTTACTATATGGATAAGTTTCTAAGGCAGTAGGTTCAGGTGAGTCTGACCAAGGTCTGTTCTGTTTACTTAACCCTTTCCCTCATATAAACGTGCTTTCACGCATTTGCAAACAGAGTAGACCTAGGTCAGGCGGCTCCTAGAGGAGCCGTCTGATCAGGGTCTGCTTTGTTTGCTAATAGAATTTGATAGTTCTGTTTCTTTGCTCTCTAAAATGTCTACAATGTCCCACCTTCCATATTTATTTATAACTATTTTGTTAATGAATATTCAGTGGGTATTGAAATTTGGAATAAACATAGAACAGGGAAAGGCTTAAGGAATTATATAAATCTGATTCCACAGTTTTTACCGAGACCAAAACCTTTCTTTTTCATATACCATTAAGCTTACTTAATAGTCATGCATAATCATATTATTTATTGCATGCATATCCATGGAGTAGAGTTCATGCAGGACGAACGTAATACAGAAAGCTCCCATGGCAATGTTCGTCCTGCATTTAGCTACCATCTGCCTTCCAGGTCCAGAATTATATCTCGTTTGGTTTTTGCTTTAAAGAGATTCTACTGTTCTCCATATCAGGTCTCATACCAAATGTTTTTATTTTGTAAATAAGCTAGTTAGCACTACTTTTGTATTACGTAGTATATACAGCAGAATACATTTAAAGCGAACATTAAATGAATATTGTAAAACCTCTCTATAACGGCCACTAAATTGTGTTAATTAGTTGGTATTTAGGGAAGGTGGCTGCTTAAATCAAGGTGAAAGTAAAACAGAACGCTCCTATAGGAGCGTTCTGTTTTACTTTCACATTGCTTTAAGCAGCCACATGCCTTTAACACAAATACTTGATGTAATTTATTAGTCGTTATAGAGAGGTTTTAATGTAAATACGAATGTCTTTAGAAGCAGAGTTACCTAATACAGGATTAAGGTAAAGCAGAAAGCTCCTGTGGGCTACACTTGCCTATAAGAACCAGAATCATATCTCGTTTGGTGGTTGCTTTGAAGAGATTCAACTGTACTTTATTTGAATTTTCATACCAAATGTTTTGTTTTGTAAAGAACTGAAATAGTACTACATTTGTACGTCGTAATATTAATATACAGTAAGACTTCTCTACAACGGCCACTATATGACTAAACACGGACGACCTTATAAACAGGTTGTTGCTTAATGCAGAACGGAAGTAATGCAGAAAGATCCTATGGCAGCTTTCTGCATATTAACTGTTGTCCTGCATTAAGCTCCATTGTACCACCTGCGTTTAAGAACTATTTATTTTATTGATTGTTTTAGAGACGTTCTATTGTCATTGATTTGATATTTTGTGCCGTTTTGTTCTGTAAATGACTTGGATAGTCTTATTCATGATATATATATAATTCTCATTGTTGTTCACTTCTTTACATTAAACGATGAAGTCTGGGATACCAGAAAGCTATTTTATTTTGAATTCTTTATTTACATAACCCTATGACCTACAATCGATGTAACTTAATTCCTTAATTCCTTCTTAGCGGGTTTGTAAATCTGAATAAGTCCATTATCACCATTTTGATAAATTGAATCCTTTCTCCCATATAAACGTTTTTCGCGCTTTTGCAAACAAAGAAGACCCAAATCAGACGGCTCCTATAGGTGATATTGCTGATGGAAAATTGAAATAGATTTAACTCTACACTTCTACCAAAATAACCCGTGCACATATGCCACTTTAAAACAGATACCTAATTAATATTCATGATGTCATTTTTCTTAGTTGAAATATCAGAAGTAAGAGGGTTATATATCCGAGCACCAGTTATTTCAGGGGCAGTCTGATCTTGATCTCGGCTATTGGCCTAATTGTGTTTGTCAGGATAAGTGGGGGAGGTGGTGGTGGGTTGTTTGAAATGTAATACTAAGACATCATTGAATCGTTTCATACTGAATTGGTCCAACTTCATTTTAGTAACAGAATACTTGAATTTATTTAAAACTTGCTGAAGTGGTCTAGATTTTACACATATACTTCTTTATCACATGACATTGTGCCCAAGTTAATATAACGAGTTAGTAATTCTTTTTACTACACATGTTTAACCCTTACAATGCTTACTTTTCAAATGAACTGTTCAAAAATTCAAACAGGCCAAGCTTACGGTGAATATTTAGGACTGTTTCTAAAGAAGTGTGTAACATGACAAACAGTACAGACCCTGATCAGAGGACTCCTTTAGGAGCCCTCTTATCTTGGTCTACTATGTTTGCAAATGACAATAGTGACATGTGTCCCTCATAGTAAGGGTTATACATATAACATGCAAAATTGCAAATTACGTAACAAGTCGGTCTTGTTGACAGCCGTCATTGAAACATAATTAGGAAAAGGTATCTGATTTTCTTTTTTATGTCATGGGATAAAAACGATATTACATGAGTGTTCATTTACCATTGATTTTACCAAATAAGTGCCATATTATTTTGACAACTTGTTTGGTAAAACATAATTATAATAAATTAGCACACGCATAATATCCTCTGTGTAGAATGCCATTTTTTTAGATCAAAACATTTACATATTCATAAAGATTAAATTAATAAAAACTGACATTACAGTAGAAACTGTCTTAAGCTGTCATTTATTTATTGACCATAGGCGTTTTAAAAAGCAGGTGGTTGCTTAATACAGGGAAATAAGTAATGCAGAAAGCTCTTTAGGTGCTTTCTGTATTTTCTGTTGACCTGCATTAAGCTACCACTTGCCTTACAGAGCCATAGTTAGAGGCCTGTTATACTGTATACATACATACTACAGTAAAACCTCTCTATAACTGCCACTACATTACATCAAGTATTTTGTGTTAAAGGCAGGTGGTTGCTTAAAGCAGGGTGAAATTAAAACAGAACCATCCTATAGGAGCGTTCTGTTTTACTTTCATCTTGCTTTAAGCAGCCACCTGCACTAAATACCAACTAATTAACATAATTTAGTGGCCGTTACAGAGGGGATTTACTGTACATTAATTTCAGTTACGAGTGCTTTCATACTCACATAACTGGTTTTAAGGGAAATGGGACACATCAAAGCAGAGTACACTGAGTGCAGGTGCTCTGTCTGCCTACGGAAATACATAAATATGATTTATAGTTTCTGCCCTGGTCAAAATTGCCTATTTTTATGTTCTATTGTAAAAATTATCTAATTAATATTCATGATGTCATTTTTCTTGCATAAATATTGATGGAGTAAATAGTTAACCCTTTATCTGATGTATTGTTCATGTTAGAAATAATCACATCATAGATATTTATTTTCCTATTTTTCTATAATGGCTTTATGGCTTACGTGCGCAGGAAGTTTGAACTTGGCATACACTGTAGGATCATATACATGTAATATCATACGCAAACAGAAGGCCCTAATCGGACGACTTCTACAAGAGCTGTCTGATCTGGAACCATTCTATTTACAAAGCCATTAAGAGGCGTCTTTATACGGCAAAGGGTTAAGGAAATATGTTTTATTAAAAATCAGACCTATTATAAATATAGCCAGTCAATGTATTAGGACTACTAAGCGTCATATCAACTTAGTTTTGAAAACAAACCACTGTAGTCCCAGGCTAGCCACCTGGTCCAAACTTGTACGACCCCTTCACTGTCACGCACTTTCGTCTGCAACATGCGTCGTCTTTGGATGATATTCCTTTCTGTTTCCAATATCATAATCAAAGTATCAAAGGCTCATTGCGAGTTGTGTCATATGGATCCCAAGGCAATTATATTTTGGTCATGAAAGCGAAAGAGTCTGTACTTGTCTTTTATTACCCTACTTGACACACAATGGAACGTCTTGACTTGTCGTCTTACCCTACATGACGCAATGGTGAGTCTAAACTTGTCTATTTACCATACTTGACAGACAGTAGAAACTCTTCACTTGTCTTTTTACACTATTTGACGGACAGTGGAGAATCTGCACTTGTCTTCTTACTATAGCTGACAGCCAATGAAGACTCTGCATTTGTCTTCTTACCTCTATTGACAAACAATGGGGAGTTTTCACTTGTCTTCGTACCCTACTTGACAGACAACGAAGAATCTACACTTTTCTTCTTCCCATACTTGATATACAGTGGTGAGTTTATATTTGTCTTCTTATCGTACTTGTCTTCTTATCCTACCAGACAGACAATAAAGAGTCTCTACGTGTCCTCTTACCCTACTTGAAATACAATAGAAAGTCCTCACATGTCTTCTTAATCCACTTGATAGACAGTGAGGAGTCTTCTATTTGTCTACTTAATCTACTTGACAGACAGTGAAGAGTCTGCTGCTCGTGTCTTCGTAACCTAATAAATAGACAGTGAAGAGTCTTCTCTTGTCTTCTTAATCTATTCGACAGGCAGTGAAGAGTCAGCATTTGTCTTCTTAGCCTTAGACAAACAATGAAGAGTAATTGTCTTTTTAACCCACTAGACAGACAGTCAAGAGTCTTCACTTGTCTTTTTACCCTACTTGACAGATAGTGAAGAGTGCATTTGTCTTGTCTTTTCACCTTACAAAATGCTGTAAGAAACTGCCTTTGAGACAGAACCATGTGTGAGTCTAACCCTGTTAACAGGATGCCCAAAACAAAACACGACGGCACTCTTTTAGTTTGTCTTACTTAACCCTTTACTCCATAAATATGCGTTTCTGCGCCTTTGTAAACAGAGTATACCCAGATCAGACGGCTACTACAGAAGTCGTCTGATGAGTGTCTGCTCTGTTTGATTATGATGCAGTATAGATGTGATTCTACAGTTTCTGCTATGGCCAAACTCATTCTGTCCATGTGCTATTATAACAATTAACCGCTAGCCTGCTATCGGCGGATGAGTGAATACCTATACAAACAGTTTGGATCCAGATGAGACACAGAGTAATTCGGCGTCTCATCAGGGTCCAAACTGTTTGACATCCTGATTGCATTTTGGTAGACAAATTAATCATTGCTTGAATTTTGAAAATGTAGCAGGTGAAAACATCGGTAAAAATAATTCGCTCAGCAGGCTAAAGGTTAATCTAATAAATGTACATGAGTTCATTATTTCTTACATGACTATTTATGGAGGAAAGGGTTCAATATATTGAGGCGATTCTTTTAAAGAAAATAATAAGCTGTAACAGCTTAGGACATGTTAATTGCGATGTTTTCTGACAGACAGACTATAAGACAATTGCTTAACAGCATTGAGCAATAATTCAATTATAATAAAACAAACTGACGCTATTTCGTTTTGTGAAGTTGAATTACATATTCAGAGCAGTGTAAATGTCAGAAGACAGTCACATCAGATACATTTTTATTCTTTTCACTGCCACGTAATTTGGCGTATGCGTATAATTTTTATCTTTTTAATGTTCGACCATTTTCGTTCTGATCACATCATCAAACAAGTTGGATCCTTATGAGACGCTGAGACGGACTGATCTGGGTCTAAACTGTCTGCACGTGTAATCACAGGTTCGCAGTTTTAATAGACCTTGTTATGAAAACCGACGTTTTTCGAACGAAGTACTAAAATATACCACCAAATCATCATTCATTCTAAAAACCTTGACGATGTATAGTCAACCCTTTGAATGCAAGACAAACATGCTCTGTCATTTGAAAATACACTAAACCCCCTCTAAACCGAAATTCTAGTAGAGCAGAGTTTATATACTTTAAGGCAGGTGGCTGCTTAATGCAGGGAGAAATTCTAGAAGAGCTTTCTGTTTGACTCTCATCCTGCATTAAGCTGCCACCCGTCTCCAAGTCCGATATATTTACTAAATTTAACGCCCGGTTTAGAGAGGTCTTACTGTAATACAGACCCTAGTAGAGACCTCTGGTCAGGGTCTGCACTGTTTTCCATTCGAAATCTTCTAGCAAGTTTAAGACTTTCACAACTCAGTTAACCAATGAAGGATCATGCTACTTTGAAGTGTTTTGATCTATCAATTGATAAAAAGAACAATTCATTAGATACGTACATGTACAAACATTATTGTAATGGTTTATTGTTTGTTTGTTTTTGTATTGGGTTTTAACCAATTCATTCATATTGAATAGTAATAAACCATTGTGGTAAATGCTCTATTTACCACAATGGTTTATTACCATTGTTCCTTTCGGTTAGTAAATTCTCATTTTCAGTAGATTTATGCAAAGAGGTTGGGTCAAAAAATAGCCTATGAATGGGTTGACAGTATTCCAGGCACACCGCGACGTCTAATTACAGACGGAGGAAGGACAAGTTTGTTTCAGCGCATGGAACGCATTTCACTGTTCCATGCACAGAAGAATACCGGGATATAACTATCGAACTACCCACCCGTTAGCTGCAAGGTTTCCTCACTTGAAAAATCCAAATGCCGATAATGGTTTTAACCCTTTTAAAGCTGAAAAAAATGACTGCTAAATAAAGAAAAAATGATGTACTGATACATTTACTGAGATCCGGTTCGTTCAAACTTTTGAGAAACTAATTTAAACAGCCTTGCTCCTGGCGAGACGCCGAGTCACTCGGCGATTCATCTGGGTCAAAGCAGTTTGTTAACGCCAGTCTGGCCGTACTTAGCATGAGGAAGGTCAGACATTAACAAGAAATAACTTGCAAAGAGTTAACTCTTCCACGGGCAAATGTTGTCCTCTGCCAAATGTAGCAATTGCTACAATTTTTGTTTGTTTAATTTCCTCAACTTTTCTGTATAACAAACATTATCACAATAATAAACAGTTTGGGTTCTGATCACACATCGGATTACTCGGTATCTCATTTAACGTCCGTTTTAGAGGGGTTTTACTTTATACTACAGTAACAACAGTTGTCCTTTCTTATCACCTTATCCTCGATTAGTATTGAGAGGTGATATGACTTCAAGAGTAAGTATTCATAAAACAGATTCCCTAATGCACATTACACATCACAAAATATAATTGATAAGCTAATAAAACCCCTTGCTTTTTAACCCCTAATTCCCATAATGCATTGGATAAACTAGTCCAAATTAAACTTTAATGCCAATCCACTTATCGTGTCGGGGGGTCCTGCGAAAGAAATGTGTCATTGTGACAGTCTATCAAGCAGTATCTCTCACCGATCTCTACCGATTTGTAATTCAGAATTACGAAAGAAGTTCAAAATTGCCAGATCGTGGCCATCACTGTTTAAATTTGCCAAGCAAGTAAAAGGTAGGCATTACCAAAAATGCACTATGCTATGTTAAAACGTACATAATGCATAGATACCGTTGCGTCTTAGGTTTCTTTATGTTTTTACTTTACTATTTATATACGATATTGTGTTTGAATCAGTATACGCCCATTCGCTGTTAATTATTTTTGACCTTGATGTATGTATTGATGCAATGCGTTGGTCATCTTTGCATTGTATCATTTACTTGGCCAAACGTATTGTATATGCTGCCCTGGCCAATAAAAATTGATTGATTTTGATTGATTACAATTTAATCCATTCCCTCATATGCTATTTTTAGATACAACCTCTTTGAATTAATCTGCCGAAAAGAGGCATTAATTAGAGAAAAGGAAAATTTAAGAATTCTGTAAATTTAACCAATTGTGATAAATAGAGCATTTGCTCATATAGGAGCAAATGCTCTATTTATCACAATGGTTTCAAAAAGTGACTTTTACAGAGTCGTCAAAAGTCCTCAATATGAGGGAAAGGGATAATCTGACACACTTTTGACAATGATTAATTAGACTGACACGTTTTTTCAAATAATGCTCTCTTCTACAAATAATGGTTTGAATCGCATGTTAACCAATTATTGCATGAATATATTAAGAACTAATGACACGATGAATATGAATTAAATGACTTTTTATACAAGCATTCAGCCATGGCAAACACTGTAGAATTTGATCTATATTTATCCATAAGTAATCATAGCAGACCCTGATAAGACAGTTACTAAAGGAGCCATATGATATTGGCCTACTATGTTTGCAAATGCTTTAAAAGGCGCATCTATGGAATAAAGGTTTAAACCTTTCAATAGTAACTACAGTATAACCCCTCTAATGCGACCATTTCTTGAATAAACATACCTGTCTTTATAGGCAGGTGATTGCTTAATACAGGACGAAAGTTATGCAGAAACAGAGAAGACCCAGATAAGACGTCTCTTGTAAGAGCCGTCTGGTCAGGGTATTCTCTGCTTGTTAATGATATAGATATTATTCTACAGTTTATGCCATGGTCAAAAGATCCTGTCCCCATATGCATTTATAACAATTTTTATAATTAATATTCGTGGTGTCATTATTTCTTACATGCATATTCACGGTGATAAGCGTTAAACAGGCATCAATGTATTTAGCTGCGGAAATCTGTTCATTCGTCCTTCTTACTATTAAAGATATGTCTTACTCCTATAGAATTAAATGCTCTATTTATCACAATGATTTCAAATTATGACATTTACAAAGGCGTCAAAAGGTGTCAATATGAGAGAACACGTTAAAGCTTACTTGACAAGATCCCATTTAGCCTTCGATATTTGTTCAATTTTGGCCATAATAATGTGTTCACCTTTCAGACGCATGTTACACACGTGCTTAACCCCTTCCGTGCCACAATGACGGGTTTATGATATCACATGCAAACAGTTTGGATCCAGATGAGACGCCGAGTAACTCGGCGTCTCATCAGGATCCTCCAAACTGTTTGACACCCTGTTAACTGTTTTATAAAGAAAATGGAAGAAGTGCACATACTTACACTAAAAATAAACGAAACTATGCCCAGCAGACGACAATGCTGGTACCGAAAGGGTTAAGTGCGTATCGCTAGCTATACCCCTGGGATGTGTTACATAGTTACAACATGTCACGTATTTCTATATCAGCAAAGCCGAAGTATACCTTGATACCATGAATATTTATGTCAGAAATAAGTCATCATGGAATGTAATTAGCTGATAATTTATAGCGGCGTATAACTATTAGGCCATGGCAGAAACTGTAGAATCAGATCTATATTTTTCCATTAGCAAACGGAGAATATTCTCATTATACGGCTCTTACGTCTGGTCGTGGTCTACTTTGCTTGCAAAGACGTTTAAAACGTGTATATGGGGTATTGTATTCAAATACATTAAAACCTCTATATAACGACCACTAAATTACATCAACTATTTTGTATTAACCCTTCGCTTGCTATTCACGTCAATATACCTACCTGTAAACAGTGAAGACCCAGATGAGACAGTTCCTGCAGGAGCTGTCTCATCAGGGTCTGCACTATTTACAAGTTGATTGTGCAACCAATGCACTCTACAGCAGTGATTGCACAACGATATACTTGTACACAGTGAAGATATATGTAATTAAGAAGGAGAAATGTGTTTTAAAATTCAGCAAGAGAAGGGTTAAAGGCAGGTGAATGCTTAAAGCAAGGTGAATGTAAAACAGAACGCTCCTATAGGCGGGGGTACTTTCAACTTGCCTTAAGCAACCACCTGCCCAAAATACCACCTAATTAACATAATTTAGTGGTCGTTATAGAGAGGTTTTACTGTATATAACATATGTATGTAGCAGCAAAGCCAATGTACACCTTTATAGCCCCCCTCTCAATCTCTACTTGATTTCAGGTTTAGAGCAGATCCTCGGACATCAGAGTAGCTGAACATGTCTGGGACATGCTTCAGACGGAACTATCTCATCTCGTTGTCCAGCGCAGTCAGTCACCTTGGCAGAAGTTCGTGTCGCCTTACAAGAGGAGGGAAACAGAATTCCACAATTCTAGATTAATTATTTACATTTATTCAAAGTTGTATAACCTCATTAATATTCAAGGATAAAATCAGTAAAATGGAACACGGAAATGGCATTTGTTTCACAAAGGTGGAAACTGTAAAATCAGATCTATAAAATACCATAAGCAAATAGAGCAGACAGACCCTGGTCAGACGGCTCCTATAGGAAGGGCGTTAATATGAAGGACATGGTGGCTAACCGGCTTATTCGCAACGTGCAAAGGTGAAGTCAGGCTGTCAGTGCTGCTGGAAGATTTACGAGAAACTTATTCTATTCAAAATTTTGAAAAAAACAATCTTCCAATTTTCTAATTTTCCCGTGTAACTAATTCTACACCCACGTTCCAGTTCAATGATTCATATCAGCCGATATACATGTAATCATCCAACAGGCACCCAACAATCGAATATATACGAAGAAAATTGTTTATAACACAAACTATCCAGAGATACAAACAAAGTACAGTAAACACCATCTAAAGCGAAACCAAAAGTGATGTCTAATTATAGGTATGGGTCCATGCTCATAAAACTTTTGGTTGAGTCTGAGTTCGTTCTCAAGCTTTTGATTTCCATATAAATATTTAAATATTACATAGAAACAATTTTAATCAGTTATATTGAAATATTACAGTAGTGTAGTTCGACCCAATAAGATGATATAATATGTTAAAATGATGATGATAAAAAATAAATCTAAGTTGACTTTGATCATGACTTGGAAGAGTATGCCGATGCTGGGAAAGCCCAGAAAAGTCCGAAAACTTATTTCCACTGGGGTCCCGAAATTAGAAGAAAATACTTAAAATATATCTATGGTTCAATTGAAAAATAAAATTTATTTGAAGTAAAGGATGCTGGTTTTCAAAAATTACAAAACGCCTATTTTATGGCATTTGGTCAATATTAGTATTAATAGCTTGAAACAGAATATACTGTTCAATAATTATAGAACACCAAACGTAGACCTTATCAAATATTGAGAAGTATAGTTACTCATAAAGTTTCATACAGTTTCTCATAGTTGTGTTTAGTACTGCAGAACGCTCATACTGTGATAAATACTGAGATATGTAAGTATCAATCAACCAATCAATCAATCAATCTAGTTTATTACATTATACATACATGTAATACGCTACAGTGTTTATAGCAATCTCTAGATCTATCAATAATAAATATCCACAGACATGTGGCGATACATGTTAACATCATTTCAGAGCCTTGAAAAAAACATCAATACAGTGTATCTGAATATGACCGATGAACTTGTTTTGTCAGCAAGCTTACGCGTTATCATGATGGTTTTTACATATTGTGTCTGTATTAATCGCTTTTGAACCGGAGTGATTTGTCAGACAAAATAACCCAACTATTCTTTAAGCGTGCTTGATAATCACGGAGGCAAATAATCACGGAGGTAAACAATGTGATGAAATGATAAAGCCTCGACATGTCCTTGCAAAAATGAAAAAGACACACAAAAATCTCGTTAACGCGACCACATAATTTATTAACACGAGAGTCTGTAAAAGCAGCTGATTGCCTTATGCAGGGAAAGAGTAATACAGAAAACTCCTATAGGAATTTTCTGTATAAAGTTTATCCTCCACAAATCTACCACATTCTTTTTTTTAACAATCCAGAATTTTACTTCTCTTGTGTGGTCGTATTGGCGAGACTTTACTGTATATTGAAACTTAAGTTTGGTAGAGAAGATAAGAACTGAATCATACAATACTGACAATGAAAGCCATTCATTTGCATGGCAGTGCATCGTTCATATTAGATGTGTATGTTTATTCAAGAATATACTGCTAAATGTTTTTGTCTGGTTACAATGTATACATTTGTGCTCACACGAAATACAGTAGAACCCCTCTAACGCGACCACTTAATGAATAAACATACCTGTCTTTACTGCATATCTGCATTACTTTTGTCCTGCATTAAGCTACCACCTGCTTCTACAACCCAGAATCATACTTCTTTTAGGTGGTCGCATTAGAGGGGTTTTACTGCATAGTAAAATGTGTCTAAAGCGCCGACTTAACAGGGGACGTATTCTTAACATAATACCAGGTAGTTGCTTAATGCAGATCGAAAGTTATGCAGAAAGCTCCTGTATTAACCCTTTCCCTATTTAATATTCATTTAGATAAAAATTGACATCATGAATGTCTTTTAGCTGAAATTTGATTATATAAACTTTCGCGTGTTTTATGGCTTTAACAAAAACTGTAAAATCAGATCTATATCATAAGCAAATAGAGCAGGCCCGTATCAGACGGCTCCTATAGGAGCCGTCTGATCTGGGTCTTCTATCTTTGTAAATGCGTGAAAAGGCGTTCATATGAGGGACAGTGTTAAGCAACCATATTCTTTAAAAGCCAACAATGCTTCTTCATACAGAGGTCACTTAAGAGGGATTAAACTGTACCTTACCTCGGTTTCTTAACCCTATTCCCTCATAAGCTATTTTTAGACCCAACATCTTTGAAAAAATCTACCGAAAAGGAGTACATGTACTTACTAGAGAAAAGGAAACTTTTAGATGTGCGTAGTTTTAAAACCATTATGATAAATAGAGCATTTGCTCTTATGGAGCAAATTCTCTTTTTATCACAATGGTTTAAAAAAAGTGACTTTTACAGAGGCGTCAAAAGCCATCAATATGAGGGAATGGGATAATTCAATATGCACGAGACATATGGATAATAGCCTGCTTTGATATACAATACCAGTAACAGAACGTTTCAATGAAATGATATTATTTGTGACCATCAAGGGAACAATAAATATATGTTCAAGTTCATATGCTAGAACTTTAAAGACAAACTGAAAAAGGAGTGTAAACTGAAAATACGTTGGAAATGTCAAACGGGTTGCATCCCATTATGACTAAGATGACTGAAGCTAACATTTACCGCTCTTAAGTGACCGTATAAAAACCTAATCCATCGTATTCCTATACAGTAGAACCTTTCTATAACGGCCACTAAATTATGTTAACTGATTGGTATTTAGGGCACGTGGTTGCTTAAAGCAAGGTGAAAGTAAAACAAAACGCTCCTATAGGAGCGTTCTGTTTTACTTTCACATTGCTTTAAGCATCCACATATCTTAAACACACAATAATTGGTGTAATTTAGTGGCCGTTATAGAGAGGTTTTACTGTATATGTAGGTATGAATGTTATCTGTTGCTTATTACATTCAAATCGCATCCTCCGATTGGCGGTGCTTAGTTTTCCATATATCGAGTTGTCAGTTGGATAACTTAGGGATCCACTAAGTGACTTTATGATTTAACTGAGTAGAGATAGTGTTCGTACTAAATTTTATTGGACGAAAAAGTGGGCTAAGCAAATTACTTTACACAAAATTTCACAACCTCCATTTTCTAACTGTTCCAATTACACGATTTTAGATAATACCACCGATGTAAGACCGATGTTTGATGTTCCATATGTTAGATTCAGTGTATAAGCCGCTTTCCCCCACTGTTTAAAAACACAAAGATCAAAGCGATACAGATTGGAACAGCAGCAGGCGAGATGTTTGGCAGACAACATAACAAGTTCATAGCAAGAAGGCTTGTTATCAGACCATTAACAGAGATTCTTGCACAACACGTGCTGTTGTAGTCCCGCTAGACCATGTATTAACAAGGCGATTCTCGTGCTCACGCGCTGTTGTTGACCGGTTTTAATTATACCTATTCGGGGCCTAAGGTAAACAATGGACGCGAATGCTATAGCTTTTTGGCCTAAGCTAGGTGAACGCCGGGTGTGAGTATTTCCAGGAGCACCGACAATGAACTGTTTTTAGTGATAGACATATTGAATGAAATTCCATGTAAACGGTATTTGATACTACCATGAATTAATGTCGAAAAGAAAACAGTGGCCCGGAAACAGCATACATCGACGAAGTGTTAAAGAAGTGTATAGTTTTGCTGCCGTAGTTTTGCTTGTATTTTGAAGAATTAAATTGATGCAGGAAAACAGAAATTTGGTTTTATGCAAGAATAGCGTTAATACACGTTTGTTTTCGGGCAATAACATCTGCAGTGTCCCTCGGGAATGTTGTTGCCCTCGCCCTTCGGGCTCGGGCAAACAACAGTCCCTCGGGACACTGCAGATGTTATTGCCCGAAAAAACGTGTATTAACCCTCTATTCTTGGTCAGTTTGACCACGTATTTATAGCAGATATTGTTCAGCTAACCCGTCTCATGTCATTAGTTTACATATACATGTATGCATTTGGAAATAGGGCACACAAATGTGAAACAGCTCATTAAGAGAGCTGTTTCATGTGGGTCCACACTATTATCCATTATAATTCAGTGACTATAAGTGAATGCATAAATACTTAAACTGCTCTGATCTAATATTTCGACCACTAAGGGCCTTTGTCAAAGATTACTATTATTGTTAAGATTTGACAAAGGCCCTTAGTGGTCGAAATATTAGATCAGAGCAGTTTAAGTATTTATGTATTATATTAATTCCCTATTTTGGAATATTTACTTCATTGTGTATAAGTGAATGATTCAGCTATTCCAATATCTATAGGGGATGGAATTTACAGTTGAATATTCTCCATGAGAAGGTTTCAGTTTCCGGGCAGATATACAATGATGATTCAGTGGCTACCTTTGATCCATCTTTAGGAAGTTTCAGCTAATTATTATTCAGGAGCGTTGCTTGATCCAAATGTAATGAGTGCACAGTAACTAGCTTTTGATCCAACTTCTTTGCATAAATCAACCGAAAAAGACTGTTTACTATAGAGAAAAGGAAGCTTTAAGAATCGTTTAGAATATGAAACCATTGTGATACATAGAGCATTTGCTTCATAGGAGCAAATGCCCTATTTATCACAATGGTGCAAAGGGTGACTTTTAAAGGGGCGTCAAAAGGCATCAATATGAGGGAATTGATTAAAGTTTACATGACAAGACGCAGTGTCTGCCAAAGTCTACCAAATTTAGCCTTCGATGTTTATCCCATTTCGGCCATAATAATGCTTCAATCTGTCATGTTTGATGTTACGCACGTGCGTAGGTGCATATCGCTAGCTATGGCCTTACCTAATATTCACAGTGGATGAATTCACTGAGTTCATCAGAACATTCTACAAGCGAATGCATATAGCGTCCTAAGTATCCCATTGCGTTGTTTAAAAGAATAACACGTGTTACGTTGAATCACTTTACGTGTAGTATGACCTCGCTAATTCAAACTGTTAGTAAAAACGAATTGAGAATTGTTTATGCAGGTGGCTACTTAATGCATGGTGAAAGTCATGCAGAAACCTCCTCACAGACAAGTTTTCTATCTGACTTTGACCCTACATGAAGCTGCCACTTGTCTTAAAGATCGATAAATAAAACTGTTTATTTGAAAGTTCTCATTAGCGAGGCTTGAATGTATTTCGATTGCAAAACTACATTAAACATCTTCAGTGGACTTGATAAGATACGTATATTAAAACCCTTTGAAGAATAGCTACTTTATTTCTCTTATAGTTTTAGAGACAGCCGAAAAGCCGATACCGTTAGATCGCAAGATTCGATATCAGTGCGTATGTAGAATATCAACCAATTTTCAGTTTTACTACTATCCTTTGCTAGCGTTTTAAAATTTACGAGTAGTATATTTTCAAAATGGAAATGACACAACTATATTACTAAATAAATGGACTCGATTTAGTGTCGGATTTGTCGTGAATACCAGCAATATTTCAAAGATAGGATTGCATACGCTATTTGGTATCTATATCGCCATAAGTAATGTTTCATTTTAAACTCAATAATACAATAGCGTTCTTCATAAACTTCGAGGAAATCTACAAAAACTATAAATAAGAAATCTGTTTTAGCTTGGAAAATACTTATACTAGCAAAGGACATAATCAGCTAATTTAATATGATTATGTAAATGTAATAATTTACAAGTGTCGTTTCTGGCAGTCATAGTCGAATTTCTTCTTTTTCAATTATCTTTTATTTTTTCCCTATTTTATCACGTCACGTGAAATCCAGGTGTAGTTCATAAGGTAGCAATGGCTGACATACGTTTAAAATATGTTTTTTTCGTGTTTTCACGCATTTGCAAACTGAGTAGATCCAGATCAGACGGCTCCTATTGGAGCCGTCTGATCAGGGTCTGCTTTATTTGCTAATTGGCATTTGAAAAATACGTTTCTTTACTTTCTAAAAGGGGTACACTTTTCCACCTTCCATATTTCGTTATAATTTTTTTGTCCATGTCAATTTAATAAGTATCGAAATTTAAAATAAACATGGAAAGGATTAAGAAATTCGTCTAACGTTGTTTCGACCATCAATTGCAATCGCTGAGAGAAAAAGCGTTTCACAAAAGAGGATTAAAAGTAGGATCAGAGTCCTTTTAACGCATTTTTAATGTTTGCATAAGAGCCTTTACTTTTACTTTTATTAGTTTTTATTGTCTAATAAAATCGTTCAATTGATTCACACTTTGGTTATCCTCTCTTCCTTAGGAGCCTATTATGGCATCTCTCTAAAGTTGACAAACTTTATAAAAACGAAAATGTGTCCTACTCTAATGAATTTCAAGACATGGTGGTTTAAGTGATAGTCACTACTTGCAGCGTGTTTTAACAATGACTAACAATTCCATAAATCATTTGTTTATACGTTGAAAAGAAGTATATCGCAAGAAAACCAATCGAATAAACGAAGACAAAACGTCCATGTGTTTTGTATCGAAGATCCGATGATATTCGGCAATGTATTACTTTTTTGTCGGACTGAATTTTAGTTTTGTTAACTGTTTGCCAAAGGCCGACTATTTTCTATTGTAGAACAAACCTTATTGTAAGTATTGATGAAAACGGTTTATTTTTATGTGAATAAAACAAAAAACATAATAAGTTTTATAAATAAACTAATAAATTAAGCACCCGGCCGGATGGGCATATACTTTTTTTTTATGTCACCTGTAATTTATCATTTGCATAAATATCTTTCATTCTTAAAACCAAGAAAATTATCATTGTATAGATTCAAATCAGCATAACCTTTCAGTTACACGGATAGCAATAATCCATTACTTCCTAGCATTCCTCAACGGACAAAGGCAAACATGTATATTTTATTGAAAGAATTTCGTTTGTTGTATGGACGTTCACCATATTTCAAATTAAAGTACAAAAATGAGTCATACAGGAAACACCACATACAGAACAAACAGTCGCCCGAACAGCAACACAAGGAAACAGCAAATGTACATAACTATAAAAACATCAACAGACGCACAAAGACAAAACAAACATACAATATGGGGAAGATGGAAGCACCACATTGGAACGGTCAGTGACAAAAGTCACTGGGGGTTAAACCGGTTTATTGGCGCCCAACCTCACACTTACAGTGGAGAAACTGTTATTCTTTCCCACTTAGTGCGTTTCAAACGCGTTTTAAACCCGTTTAAAACCCGTTTAGCAAACGCGTTTGTATATCCACTTACAAACGCGTTTAAACTCACTTATAAGTTAATCGTCAATATATGGTTCCGCAGGGCATATTGGGTGTTTAAACAACGTTAATAATGGTAATTTCTCATTTTTGTACTTTAAAAGAAGTTTATATATACCTAAAGCTGTGCGGATTTTGTTTTGTAAAGAGTTATATATCAGTAGATCGTTAAATTAGACGATCTGTATTTCGTTTAAAGAAACAGTGATACTTTTTGTTCCAACCGAAAGAAATCGCACGTTATGTACTGCTGCTTCGTTTTAAGTGGTAAAATGGTAATGTGTGCTGTTTATGGGTGTAGCTCCAAAACCGACAGAGACTAAATAGGATTATTTAAAAGACGAGAAGTTCAAGAAAACGTCAACGATGTGAACGTCTAGAGAACGGGATTGTTTGTTCGAATTGATTCTTCCACATTTTTTATATTGGATAAGCTAACGTTGTTTATTGAGGGCTGTTTTCCATGAAATTTATACTAGAGAAAAAAGTGCAGCCAATGACTTGGGTCTACAATTATGAAAAAGGATATGCTACATTCTATAATAAATGTGACTTTAGAGGTTAGCACTGTAGGTTAATGGGCCTTTTCGTCATGGAAAATTATTCAATTCAAACTTTTTGTTAACAGCGTAAACCTAAACGCAGAAACTGTCTGATCAGGATCTGCTCTGATTGTTTAGTCTATAGACTTATTTCTTTAGATTCGATCATGGTTGTCTAGCGTCCCTGTCATCCCTGTAAATGAATATTCACGAGGTCATGAAATCTTTAATAAATATACTTAAGAGAAAAAAAGATTAATAAACACCAGTTAGCTCTGTTGATAGCAGACACCAAATTTGCTTTAAAATCAATTTCCCAATCCTTTTCGTATTATATAAACGGCTTCAAGCACATTTCCAAATAGAGTAGATCCAGATCGGACAGTTCCTGTAGGACTTACATCAGGTTCTGCTCTGTTGCTTATGGAATTTTGTTGATCTAATCCTATAGTTTCTGTCAAAGCCAAAGATCTCGTTGAAAAATTATCATTGTGAAAAAAGGCGTTAGATCTCCATGAATATTCGTGTAAGAAATAATTATTTTATGTAGATCAAATTTTTGTAATGATACATGAGTACAGGAAAGTTTGGCTATGACAGTAATTGTACAACCAGACCTACATGTATATTATTTCATAAGAAAACCGACAAGACTCTGAACAGTGATCAGGGAGCTACAACAGAAGCTGTCTGATCTGGATCTACTCTGTTTGTAAATTTGTTTCATTACGTTTGTTCTGGGTTTACTGTGTTTGCATTGACATAAACAGGCACGTGGAGTGAAGGGTTTATAGTCTTGAAGTGATTTACTCACATATACCTTTTCATCAGGGAAATAGTTTATCATAAATATGATCCTTTTTGCCATTTTGGAACATGGACAATATTGACCATAAATCCAAAGGAAATAAGTAATTCTGGATTACTGAATTGTTAATTGGACGCGTTTTATTGTTTTTTATTATTACCTACAGAATGCCCAAAACTAAATTTATGACACCGTGACCGCAGTGATTGATCTCGAAATTTCTACTTGAATCTTTTGAACACAGCTATATAATGGAATGCAACAATACGTAATATACAGGATGCGAGTTTTATGGCCTTGTTATAATCATTCTCCCTTGTTTGGTATTTGAATAAGGGCCACTACGATAACTGACACTGCATGGGGCATTTAGCCAAGCATTTCGTGTGTAATATGGCTTAGTACAATTTGGCCTAGGGCCATTTAACACATTCATTCATTGAGAAATTCTAATGGCTAAATTACTGTTGTTTCCCTACAAACCATAATTAAATTGCACATATACTGTAAAATTATGATAAAAAAACAGTTTTAATGTGTTGACCATAATGTTTTATAAACAGTTTTATTTGTAGTGGATTCAGTCATTTAAACATAATTCACAAGCTTTAGAAACATGAATACATTAATAAAAAAAAAAAGAAAAGAAAAAAAGTCATACTTCAAGACTGACAACCATTTGTTATCAAGATCCATCCTTTTCTCATTTTCCCAACAAAATTCATATTTTACTCTATTTTCTGAAAGTAATGCAAAATTTTGGTATTGCAAATATTAAAATAAATAAATAATTCATTATCTATTTTTCTGTATGTTGGTGGAATTTTCTTTTTTCTAAAGTACATACATTTATACATAGCAACGAGAACACACCATTTCATCTAAACCCACTTTGCCTAAATATAAACAAATAAAGTTGTAATAAAGTTGTTATAAAATACATCTAAAGGTGTCCGGTTTTGTCTAACAGTTGTTTGGACCCAATTCATGGGCGGGGCCCAAACGGTCCCTCTGATCTGAACCTTCACTATGTTGCCAATGGTCTTGGCTCTAACCTCATCCTAAAAATTCCTATTTAATTGTTTTTGAATAGTGTAAATTCTCTGACAGGTAAAGTTAGTTAAGATTAAGAAAATTATTAATTATGCGTTTAATATCAAGTATCATATTGTATTTCACACATAAACATCGCACCCCATAAATAGTTTCCCCTACTCGATAAGTGTCACTTTCTATGACTTATACATTGACGTAATGTCTGGAAAAGTGTGAAAATATGTGTGTGTTTGTAAAAAACTGTGAATGGAAAAGTAGTAAAGTCAAGCAGGCAAAGCCACATGCAAGACGCAACGTCGGATTTGATCTAATTTTATACGCAAACAGAACAAACCCTAATTAGACGGTTCGTGTAGGGTCTAAATCTGGATTTACTTTGTTTGCAGAGGCGTGAATTTAAATGAAAAGGTTAAGTTTCTGTGTATATTTCTTCCACACAAATATAATAATGCAGCATCATGTGTGATGGGTCTACTGTTTGGGAAGTGATAATTCTACAGTATTTTCAATTTTGAAAGCAGAAATATTTAAATTTATCTTTTTAGTTATAGAAACCAAAATTTGAAACTTTTTTTGTAAATATCTGTAATCTGACCAGTCCACAAATAATATATATGGGGATGTATATGTCCCAAACTGTTTGTGTTTTTTGATAGATACAACAGTATTCTATACTTCATATCTATCAAAATCACAAACAGTTTGGTTGAACTGGACAAATTTGTGAAGTTAATGATAGATCAATCGGTAGACATTGTAAAATTAAGGTGTGAATTTGGTCACCAATTATGATAATGGCACAAATTTTGAAAAGTTTAGGGTGGGTCAATCCTATGACTACTAATATTGAGATATCAGTCGTTTTCATTCTATTACTTTAAAAAGCAAGACAAAAATTAAACTGAAAGTAGTTTTGACCATATAAATACAAATGTAAATCGTTGGTTAACTTACTAATTCCAGATTATAGGCTGATGCAACCGATTTCAGGATGAATTTCTGGATAAACTGATCTTGTCCGGTGTTTGTTTAATAAATGACACACGTATTAGAACTGGCCCTTGTGACGGAGCTTCAAATCGTCAGCTATTGTTTGATTGGGTGTTAATTGGAGAGATTATTGACACGCCAGGGACTGCATTAGATTTATCTAATCCTAGACATGTTATGTCAATTTCGGTTGGAGGACATGTTAAGGCTGCTGAGCAATATATGACAGATCCTGTTTCCCCATACCTTTCGTTTTTTACTTCATTCGTATAATTGGTCGGTCTCGATAATAACAAAGGTATGCCGAATGAAACGCACTTATATACGCAAAATCCGCTTACAAACGCGTTTGTATGCACAAACGCGTATATCGTTTATCGTTTAGTTTGCGTATCGTTTGCGCATCGTTTGCGCACGCGTAAGCATAAACGGGAAAGAATAACAGTTTCTCCACTGTATTCCATCCCCACCCTAAAAGACAAACAGTGTAAATAAACGTATCCCCTCTCCGACTAATCTACAACAACCGCGATGGCAAATACAGTGGTAAAGTGCATGTATAACGAAAACATTTAAGTGAACAAACGGTATCCACCTATCGCTGGTGTACTCAATGATTGAGCTGCAAACAGAGTAACTGTAGAAAAGTAATAAAGGGTACGACAAAAACGAAATAGTACAGATATCCGACGTTCTCCTTCCGTGTCTGGATTTAAGAGGCCGCCTTCATAGAGTACTAAACCTTTCTTGTCGGCGTACATGCAAAGAGGCCAGCGTGATTGCCAACTGTAAAAGGGTTCACAACCAAACATGCAGTATGTTGTAGTACTACAGGATCATATCCCCTATTAATGAATTTTTTAACATATTTGATGAACAAAGTGAGAAAATGGGTATGTCCAATAAGCCCCGTACTTCATTCTCAGTGTTGTTATACCATCTGATCCTTTGAGGTCATGAATTTCAGTACTTCTCGTTCTGAAAATTGAATACCGCTTAAGCCGGTGCTAGGGGGCGTGAGCAGTGTTGCACTTTCAATTACTGTTCATGAACAGACTCAATAAAACCGAGTCTGCAATTTTCTCTTTTTGTGTTGCAATTTTTGCTATCGGGGGATCACCTCCCTTCAGAATTTGTAAATCACATCACCATGAAATTCAGGATGTGAAATACCGTGTCGCAGAAGCGCCTTTAGATTACATTGGTACTTGCCAATAAGCGAGAGATTTCGATAGTAAAATTTAGAGAAAGTTTTTCTTAGTTTATGGTATCTATATCCTTGCTTAAGCAGAAAAATCGTCAATAGATGAATAAGCTCTAGCAAAACGAATAAGTTGAGATATATAAATCCCGTAAGATGGAGCACGGGGAACATCCCCGTCAAGATGAGGAAAATTTACAATATTAAAATCAAAATCATCTCTTTTGTCATATATTTTAGATCAACGGTTCTTAGTTTTCATTAAATGGAGTCGTCATAATGAACCACTTATGGATCCCCTTCATACTTGGAGTTCGTATTAACCAAATACTGGGGGCTTTGATTGGACGGGAAAAGTAGGCTAAACTTTAACCTTTAGGGTGCTAAGAAACTTACTTGTATACATTTTTTCACAAAAAAACTAGGTGCCAATGTAATCATTGATCCACCGTCTAAAGGTAAAATCCACTTTCATATTACGTATGATACAAGCTTGCATAAAGCGATCTAAGATAAAGTCAATCAGCCAGAACATAACGGTCGTTACACGCTGATAATAGTTTCATGTAAAAATTAACTGGCATTCAAATAACATTGAACCACTGACAGGCCTTTCAGTTTCTTGTCTACAGAGGTCAACCTGTTATCTGCGATCTGACTCGCATTTACAAACAGTTAAGCTAAACGTACATCGGTGTCTCATCAGGATCTAAACTGTTTGACAAATGGTTAATAGTTTCAGGTGGGGATCCAGGATTTCAGATAAGGGGGGAGGGGGGGGGGTAGAAGTTGTTTTGGAGGGGGGGGGGGTTTAGATTTTTATGTTTGAAGACATAAATAAATAGTGTGTTTGTAATACATGTTGAAAAAGAGATGTGTTAAAGGCAGGTGGTTGCTTAAAGTAAGGTGAAAGTAAAACTTACTTTCATCTTGCTTTAAGGAGCCACCTGATCTAAATACCAGCTAATTAACACAATTTAGTGGTCGTTATAGAGAGGTTTTATTGTATGTAGATCTAAAATATTACTAAAAATGTTTTGGCAGTTTTAGGGGTGAGAGTGCGTACGAGTTTTTTTCCAATAGCTTAATCGTGTCGGACGTAGTCAAAATTTAGCAGATTCAAACTTTGGTATAGATTTACGCTTTTTTTACACAGTTGGGTAAAGGTTAACTCTGAACCATTTACACCATCAATACTTCATGTATGACGTCATAGATACATTGTAAATACGCCTTTTTGTGCCTTTGAAAATAGAGTAGACCCAGATCAGACGGCTCCTATACGAATCATCTGATCAGGGTATGTTATGTTTACTCTGATATAATATAGATATGATTCTACAGTTTATGCCATAGCCAAAACGTCCTGTGTCAATGTGCTATTATAACATTTTCAATTTTATCTCAGACATCAATATTCATTATGCCATTATTTCTTACATAAATATTCATGGAATAAAGGATTAAGTCACCAAATAATTTTCTACTGTAAACACTACCATCTGCTTTCAAGTTTCAGAGTAGACATTTGTTCATTTTCTTTTTCAAAAACGTAAACGGAGTGTCAAACTGTTTGCAACCGTAATCTATACGCCGGAGAACTCGACAATATGTTTGCAAAGGCAATCTCATATTGTATCCCAAAGGAATGACTTTCCAGTGACCGTATTAATTTAACCAAGTCACGCGTGGCTATTGGATAATACCACTGACGTTATACTGTCCGATATTTGATGTTCCATATAATTTACTTTGTCTATCCCTTATCGCACTAATACTCATCTGACTCCAATTTACCACCGAAATGGTTTGGGGTGGAATGGCGATTAATTCAGCGTTTCAATTGGTCGTCTGTGTATGTGCCACTTTGTCAGTTGTTTAAACAAACTACAACTCAAAGTGATACAGAGTTGAAAAGCAGTACAGTAGTCGAGTGTTTTGACAGAAGATATTTTTTTCTTATCAAGAAGCATTATTCTCAGACAATTACTAGAGTTTCTCAGCCATATTGACCGCGTATATAACATAGATACCATTAAACATAACGACAGAAGATTAATAGAATCAAGCATGGGGTTTGTTAAAGACGGGGGTTTCTATACCCGAGGTTGGTCTGTTCCAGTCGGAAACGAGCTTTAGCGAGTTTCCGACAGGAACAGACCAACCGAGGGTATAGAACACCCCGGCTTTAAGAAATCCCATGCTTGATTATTTTTCTCGCTGAAATACGCCCTAAAACCAATTAAATTAACGAATTTTGTGAAGTACTACTTTATATTGCGTAATACGACTTCCATATCTAATAGCAACAGACCGCTGCATAACTTTAGGCGTGACACCAAAATGACGTCATTTGTTATGACAACCACAAACGTTACGTTTTGGCGTAAATATAAATGACTGAGTGACTACAAAACAACGTCTTCGGTTAAATAAATAGACTTTTAAAGTGTTTATAAGATAAATAGAAGTTCATATTCGTGCTAATTACTTATATTAATTTCAATTCATAAGGTTGTTGCCTATAGAAATGGTGGTATAATTCTGTAAGAATTCCTTTCCTTGTATTGATTTTACCCAATCGCGCGTATGAATACACTAGTCACGGGGTGTTCCAGATAAGGATTTCTAGTACAGCTATTTTTAGTAACTCAGCTTATCTAGCACGGCTGAGAAGCGAGAAACCACAATCAAACGCATAGGGTGTCCTTGGTGTCCTAATATGTTGTTTCAATGAATAATAAGTGTTACATTTTATCGCTTTTCGAGACGATTGTTAAGAAATGTCACAACATAGGGTGTGTTGGAGAATGACGATTTAGTATTTAAATACGCATCTTTATCTACAGCTCTGACCATTCATATGCTCCCATTGCCTTCTATTTATAATGCCTGACTTTATTAATATAGTTTAAATGTAGAAATATTTACAATGGCATACAGTGAAAACTCGATACTTCGAAATGCATGTCTTTTTAGGCAGATAGCTGCTTAAATGCAGGATGAAAGTCGTGCAAAAAAGCTCCTAGAGGAACTTTCTGTATGACTTACACCCAGTATTAAGCTGCCTCCTTTTATTAACCCTTCGCTTCTATTCACGTCAATATACCTACCTGTAAGTAGTGAAGACCCAGATGAGACAGCTCCTGCAGGAGCTGTCTCATCAGGGTCTGCACTATTTACAAGTTGATTGTGCAACCAGTGCACTCCACATCAGTGATTTCACAGCGAAATACTTGTACACAGTGAAGATATATGTAATCATACAACAGGACATAGGTAAAGAAGGAGACGTGTATTTTAAAATTCAACAAGCGAAGGGTTAAGACCGAAAATGTTTTAGTTTTCGAATAATCGAGTTATTACTGTATTGAAGAATTTCTCAACTTGCAATTTATTATTTATTTCTGCAAGATATCAATACAGGGTCTGAAATCTAGTAATGTATGAATAGTCGTGTATGAAATAAAGACACCATGATGAATATTAATTACATAAGTTTTTAACAGCATATGAATATGTTTTGGCAAAGATAGAAACTGTAGAAACATCTATATTCAAATATCTGCAAACAGAGCAGATGAACGATCATGCAACCCTTGAATGTCTACAGCCTGTGTGTACTCTGTTTGTAAAGGCGTCATACATCGTATATTTGGAGTAACGGGTTAACCCTTTCCCTTATATTGACGACTTTTGACGACTCAGTAAAAGTCATATGTTGAAATCATTGTGATGAATAGAGCATTTGCTCCTATATGAGCAAATGCTCTATTTATCAAAATGGTTTCAAACTACAAAATTCTAAAATTTTCCTTTTCCTTAATGTTCCTTTTCGGTAGATTTATTCAAAGAGGTTGGATCTAAAAATAGCCTATGAGGTAATGGGTTATTAATGTCGACTGTCTTTCATATGACAATATTGATTAATCAACGACAAGGGCCATTTTCATTTCATCAAACGTTGATACTAATTCACTAAATGGCAAGGGTTTATTTTGAGAGAAGCGGAAAGCCGATATCGTTCAATATCGACAGGAAGATTAGATTAGCTAATTAGATCGCAAGATTCGTATCACAACCAGTGTGCATGTTCTAATTCTACCAATATCTTATTTTACTACCATTCATTGCAACCTCTGTAAATTTCGATTTGTACATTTTCAAAGCAGATATGGAATATCGTTTAATAGACCTTTAGTAAGTAAATGTGCGAGTGATAGAGATTGTCATCCAGTGAAAATACGCGTCAAATTTCTGTATTGATACGTTCATTTCATCATTTTTGTTTCACACCAAAAGAAAATAAACTGCCATGATTGAAAATTTATTAGAGGTATTTTCGTACAGCGGAATCGCATATATCCGGGTGTTTTATAGTTAATCGGCATCTCATCAGGATCCAAACTGTGTATTAATATGATAATGTTTTTCAAAGATAATCGGGACATCGAAACAAACCCAAATTGTAGCAGATGACATATGTTGCAAACGACGATATTTGGCAGCGAAATGGATACACACATACGCTGTCTCAAATTCCTTTTGGGCTCCAATACCTTTTCATAACAAGTTTGGATCATGAGGAGACGCCAAGTAAATCGGCGTTACACCAGGATCTAAAGTATTTGCAAAGGTTATCCAGATTCGTTTTAACCCTTTCGGCGCCAATTTTCTAATTGTCGTCTGCAATCTAAGTTCGTTAAATCATTCAGTAAAATAAGGAAATGAGATAAATAAATGCAACTTTCAAAGGAATAAGGCACATACATAGAAATAGAGATTGAGACAAATAGCGAAGTCCCTGATCAGACGCCGCCTTGAAAAGGGGGCGTCTGATCTGGGACTGCACTTTTTGTCGTGGTGCATTTAGGCGACTGCGGCGGTGAAAGGGTTAAGTAGTATTCCGGGGACCGTGGTGGTGACAGAAATAAAGACCTATGCCTTATTACACATCGTATAGATTATTATGGCAAGCTCTATTTTACTGCTCACATAGTTTAACCTGCTCCCTCATTCTGACACCTTTTGACGCCTCTCTAAAAGTCATTGTTCGAAACCATGATGATAAATTGTGCTTTTGCTCCATTTATCACCATGGTTTCAAAACTACACCGTTCTAACATTTTCATTTTCTCCAGTAAATGCATCATTTCGGTAGATTTATCCATATAAGTTCGGTTAAAAATAGCCTATGATGGAATGGGATCAATCATTTGGCATTATCCAGACTATTATCATAAGTTCCAACACACGGCGATTGCAAATGCCTACGATACACTCAGTCGTTCCGTCATTCGAAAGACAGGCCTCCGTTGTACTGTTTAAGAATATACTACTTAACGTTTCTATTAAGAATTTTACTTTGATTATAGAATGTAATAATTCTCTACATATCAACCATTAACTTTTTTCTTCATATAAACGTTTTTTTCGCACACTTGCAACAGAGTAGACACATATTAGACTGCTCCTAGAGGAGCCGTCTGATCGGGGTTTGTTCTATTTGTTAATGAAAATTGACAGATCCATTTCTTTACTTTCTTTACTTCATAATAATTATTTTGTCCATGAATGTTCAGTAGGCATTGAGATTTGGAATAAACATGGAACAGGGAAATGGTTAATACCTGACTTTTTAATTTTCACGCGCTTGAATTTATGGCCGACACAACAAGTAAACAGTCAATCATAGACATTTTTTTTCTTCTAAATCTTTTGATGATGTTACAATAAGAATTTGTTTGGTGATATTAATGGTTTAGCATGCTTAATATATTAGGTATGTTTCAAATATTTGTTGAGCACATTCTATACTATAAACGTGGCGACCTTTCTATGTGACATTTGAAATATTAGATTACCCAATATCGGCAAATGAAATAGAACATGCTATAAGAAAGTTGAGAAGAAACAAGTCGTTTTCTGGAGATAAAATGTTTGAATAATATCTTATAAAAGCATCAGATATATAACTGTCACATTTGCTGTTTTTTAAAAAGCATTATCTTTCCGGATTTTTCCAGACATCAAGGTGGCAGTATTATTGTTTTGCTGTTTAAAACGAACGACCCAACAGATGTAAAAAATAATTATAGAGGAATTACTCTTGTTAGTTGTTTTTCTTAGAATTTTACAAGTGTATTGAATAAAATACCATCAGACCTGGCTGAACCAAATAACGTTATTAGGGATTGTCAATTCAGTTTTAGAAAGGTTATTCTACTACTGATGCCATATTTGTTTAGAATGATGTTATCAGCAAATTACTAATGGAAAAAAAGCGTTTATCCTGCGCTTTTCTTGACTTTAAAAACATTCAATAATATATATCGCAATGGGGTTTGTTTAAGACTTCACAAACTTGGCAGCAGACGTAAACTGATTAGAATTATATATGATATGTATTCAAAGGTCCATAGCAAGAATTCGTCACTGCGATTCATATTCTGACTACATACAGTGTTCCACTGGATAGAAACAAGGGGCATATGATGTCACCGATCCTATTTTCTCTATTTTAACCCTTTCGCTGCCAAACCCTGTCGTCTGCTAACTTTGTCGTCTGCTACAAAATTTCATTCTTTTGATTTTCTTCATTTTTGTTTCAAAAACATAGTAACAGTAACAAACAGTTTGGATCCTGATGAGATGCCGAGTTACTCGGCGTCTCATCTGGATCCAAACTGTTTGCATAGGTAATCACTGATCCGGCATTGGCAGCGAAATGGTTAAGAAGACCTTGAATTATTCTTACTGGATGGAATAAATTCCTGAATTACACTCAGAGCAATACGTTTTATACAAATGGTTTTGGTTAACGATATTGGTGTATTAAGCAATTCGGCCTCAGGCTTACAAAAGAGTTTAAACTTTCTTCAAGATTACTGTGCATCATGCGGCTGAGAGGTTTACGAAGTGAAAAGTAAAAGTACAAAAATGAGTCATGCAGGAAACACCACATACAGAACAAACAGTCGCCCGAACAGCAACACAAGGAAGCAGCAAACGTACAAACACATCAAGAGACGCACAAAGACAAAACAAACATACAATAGGGGGAAGATGGAAGTACCGCCTTGGAACGGTCAGTGACAAGTCACTGGGGGTTAAACCGGTTTATGGGCGCCCAACCTCACACTTATTCCATCCCCACCCTGAAAGACAAACAGTGTAAATAAACGTATCCCCTCTCCGACTACAACAACCGCGACGGCAAATACAGTGGTAAAGTGCATGTATAACGAAAACATTTAAATGAACAAACTGTATCCACCTATCGCTAGTGTACTCAATGATTGAGCTGCAAACAGAGTAACTGTAGAAAAGTAATAAAGGGTACGACAAAAACGAAATAGTACATATATCCGACGTTCTCCTTCCCTTTCTGGATTTAAGAGGTCGCCTTCATAGAGTACTAAACCTTTCTTGTCGGCGTACATGCAAAGAGGCCAGCGTGATTGCCAACTGTAAAAGAGTTCACAACCAAACATGCAGTATGTTGTAGTACTACAGGATCATATCCCTTTTTAATGAATTTTTTAACATATTTGATGAACAAAGTGAGAAAATGGGTATGTCCAATAATTTTACGAAGTTTGTAAATCACATCACCATAAAATTCAGGATGTGAAATACCGTGTTGCAGAAGCGCCTTGAGATTACATTGGTACTTGCCAATAAGCGAGAGATTTCGATAGTAAAATTTAGAGAAGGTTTTTCTTAGTTTATAGTATCTATATCCTTGCTTAAGCAGTTTTTCAGTTAAAATGATATTTCGACTGTTAAAATCGTCAATAGATGAACAAGCTCTAGTAAAACGAATAAGTTGAGATATATAAACCCCGTAAGATGGAGCACGGGGAACATCCCCGTCCAGATGAGGAAAATTTACAATATTAAAATCAAAATCATCTCTTTGCTATATAGGAAACGTGGTCCAGTCAGATAAAATAATATTCCCTTAGAAGTGGATTATAATTCTAACTATCGTGGAGTTGTTCTTCACTACAGGGGCACTTTCAGATATATCAAGAAACATTGATTGGCCAAGGACCTCGGGCTCAAAACGCATTACTTGCGAATATACGAAATATTTAACTGAACCTAGTACCAAGTGTTAGTTAGCTATTTGGTGCATTTATGCCTTCAATATGAAACAATAGTCATGAAATTTGGGGATTTTGGAAAACACAAGACATAGAATGTACATATCTAAACTTTGCAATTCTCCACTTCGTGTTAAGCAATCAACGAACAATATGGCGATATACGGAGAGCTTGGTCGTTATTCACTATACGAGGACTGTTCAAACATAAATGCATCTAAGCACATAAATATGTATCATTGAAAGATGTCAATGATATTTTTATTTGGTCCCCTCAACGTATTCACCTCTAACATATATGCAATTTTTCAGTCTTCTAATCCAATCCTTTAAGGCACTTTCATAGTCCTTTCTAGCTATAATATGAAGGTACTGGAATATTGCAGAACCAAGACGTTTGCGCTTGAAAAACTTTCGATCAGAAAGGTATTAGTTATCCCTCGGAAAAAAGAAAGCACACGGCACATGATCAGGAGAATACTGAGGGTGATGGAGCACAACAACCTTTTAGTTTAAACATATTTTATTTCATTAATGTACATAAATTCACATATCACTATATATATATATTAAGGACTGGATCGGAAGCAACATGCTTTTTGGGATCCTCTCCTTGACGCATTATAACTACACTGGTGGACATTGTTTAACATGTCATGACACAACTATGTCGGTGAGTACAACTCAAATAACTAGGAGAAAAACATAAGAAAACGGTACATGAATGTGTCTACAACATAACAGTGTCTCGGTAGACGTACAGAAGGGAATGTCATATATTGGATGGTACTTCTGTTACATGTACGTTTGAAGAACACAATGGACGTAGAACATCATTCATGACCAATATCATAGAAACAGCTGGAAAGAAAATAAAGAGAATGGAAATAATGTTGGTCAACATGATGGAGGCCAAGGGCCGGTGAGACAAGGAGTGCATATGACTATGGTCACCCTACTTAAAACAAGTCAAATAATGGAACTTAACCGAATCTTTTAGTTTCTAAAATGAACTACTGCACCGCTTGAAATATGATAGTGTTACTATGTGTATCAAGTGATGGATCACCGTAAAGAAGGAGTTTCACTGTCACAGGCCGTAAATAGCTAATTGTATGTTTTAAATGGGTACGCTGGACGTGGTAAAGCGGGCATATAAGACAAAAGTGTTCAGTACTTTCGATATCACCACAAGAGCATAGCGGAGAGGCAACAATGTTTTTCTGAAACAATGGAAGGTTTAGTGCGCTACAATTTGTTCTCAACCGGGTATGGAGTATTTGACCCTGTCTTGTACCAGCATAGAATTATAAGGGAACAGGGGTGGTGTCATTGTGGTCAATCGCAGATTTGAAGGATGACTTTGAAACAGAGCGTCTGACTTCTAAGGGGAGGGAGTTCCATTCACGAACAACAGAGGGTAAGAAAGAATCCGAATACAGTTTGTCTTGGATTGCACAGTCTGCACATTGTTTTGGTTTCTTAAAGGATAATGACTTTGGTCGCCAACAAGTGGGGGAACAAGTGAGGATAGGAAATCAGGTGTTTCTTTATGAATCATTTTGTAAAAGAGAAGTAGTTTGTGTTTTCGCCTTCTACGCTCGAGAGATTCCCATCCTACTTCTTGTTCAAGATTCCGAATGGATATAAGCTTAGTTGCTCCTGTGGCGATTCTTGCAGCCTCGTATTGGATCTTTTCAAGTTCATACTTCTCATTGTTTGTGCAATTATCCCACACGACATCTGCATAGTCCAGCAATGGTCTAATAAGACTTAAGTATATTGTTTCGAGTGCTTTTCTATCCAAAACATATTTTAATTTACGCATTATGTTAATTCTTTCCCAGTCTTTAGATTTTATATAATCGATATGAGAATGCCATGATCCATCGTGTGATAAGTGGATTCCGAGATGCCTATGCATATCAACCTCAGTAATTTCTTTGTTTAACATTGAAAAAGGAGGATGTACAGGCTTAATGGATTTTCTAGAAATTTTCAGTGATTCGGTTTTAGTTGGATTAAAAGCAACAAGCCGAGATTTTGCCCAATCTGTTATTTTACTGATATCGCTATTCAAGGTACTTGCAGCTGTATCTGCATGTTCTACGATTAAATAAAGACTTGTGTCATCAGCAAAAAGGCGAATATTAGAATGTATATATGTTACTATGTCATTAATGTATATCAAGAATAAGAGTAAAATAGATCACTTTTGTCAACAATTCGGATTCTCTCAAGTCATTAAAGAACCTACTCATTTCACCGAACATTCATCTTCAATTATTGATATTTTACTCGTGAGCAATAGAAACAACTTGTCATTAAGTGGTGTAGGTGAATCTTTTCTCCTACAAGACCAATGATTTCATTGCCTAATATATGTATAAGATTTTGTCACTGACCGTTCCAAGGCGGTACTTCCATCTTCCTCCTATTGTATGTTTGTTTTGTCTTTGTGCGTCTCTTGTTGTTTTTTCTACCCATGTACATTTGCTGTTTCCTTGTGTTGCTGTTCGGGCGGGTGTTTGTTCTGTATGTGGTATTTCCTGCATGACTCATTTTTGTACTTTTATTCAAATACTCAAAGCCTAAATTTAAGTCATACATCAGGAAAATCTGGAAATATGAACAAGGGGATTATGACAAGTTAAGAGAAAAAGCACGACTGATAAACTGGACTGACCTTAAAGACGATGACTTAGATACTTATACTAGAAATGTCACAGATAAACTTTTACACTTATCAGAAGAATGCATCCCTAATAAAATTATTAGAATTAGGCCCTACGAACCGCCCTTGATGAATTCAACAATCAAAAGTAAAATAAGAAAAGGGAAAAGAGCATATAAAAAAGCAAAAGTCAACAATACAAATAGTAACTGGGTCCGTTTTAGATCTCTCAGAAACGAAGTTGTCAATCTTATTCGTAACTCAAAGAAATTATACTTTGAAAATTTGTCCATAAAACTGCACAATAACAATATCTCTCCCAAAGACTGGTGGAGAATTCTCAAGACGTTCATAACATCTAAAAACAGGAATTCTATTCCTCCTCTGACTAATAATGATGAAGTTGTCGTTGAAAACATCGATAAGGCAAACTTTTCCTGCTTCAAAACGTATTGCACAATTGACACCTTGTGCGATGACGTATTGTCATGTAGCAATCTGACATTGGCAAACCAGTTGTGAATCTTCGAGTTTTGAAATATGTCTTCAGTTTTCAAAGAATTACAGTCTTGTAAAACTTCGCATTTACGGATTAGCTTTTAGGTACAGCTACCTGAATGGCAGGACCCTGGGTTGTTAAGAATATTGCATACATTACCTTCTTGACACTCATGGACCGCTTTGCAATGCATTGTCTTTTGCAAGCCTTTGCTGCCTATATTTTGTATTGAATATTTCGTTTGGACTCAAAAACGTGAACCTATGTCTCGTCACCACATCAAGTGACATTTGCGAGAGACCGTGCATTGTAATTTGGAAACTGTTTAAACAACATTGTCGAGCATTGCATGCATACCTTTTTATGCTCATTTGTCAACAGATTGGGAATCCACCTAGCACAGATCTTTATCATTTTCAAATTTCGTTTCAGAATTGTATGAGCTACTCCTATTGAGATGCCAACCATACTAGCTATTTGCCTAGTGTTGTGTCTTGCATCAGTAGCAACTATTTATTTCATTCCAGCAATCATCTTGGCAGACATTGCTGTTTACGGACGATGCCCATAAGGTGCATCTTCTGTGCAACTCACCCATATTTGAATTTCTTAAACTATTGATTAACTGTCGATAAAGACATTTCATTATGCCCATAAAAAGAACATATTTGATAAAAAAAATGATTCATAAAGAAACACCTGATTCCTATCCTCACTTGTTCCCCCACTTGTTGGCGACCAAAGTCATTATCCTTTAAGAAACCAAAACAATGTGCAGACTGTGCACTCCAAGACAAAACTGTATTCGGATTCTTTCTTACCCTCTGTTGTTCGTGAATGGAACTCTCTCCCCTTAGAAGTCAGACGCTCTGTTTCAAAGTCATCCTTCAAATCTGCGATTGACCACAATGACACCGCCCCTGTTCCCTTATACTTCTATGCTGGTACAAGACAAGGTCAAATAATCCATACCCGGTTGAGAACAAATTGTAGCGCACTAAACCTTCCATTGTTTCAGAAAAACATTGTTGTCTCTCCGCTATGCTCTTGTGGTGATATCGAAAGTACCGAACACTTTTGTCTTATATGCCCGCTTTACCACGTCCAGCGTACCCATTTAAAACATACAGTTAGCTATTTACGGCCTGTGACAGTGAAACTCCTTCTTTACGGTGATCCATCACTTGATACACATAGTAACATTATCATATTTCAAACGGTGCAGAAGTTCATTTTAGAAACTAAAAGATTCGGTTAAGTTCCATTATTTGACTTGTTTTAAGTAGGGTGGCCATTGTCATATGCACTCCTGTGTCTCACCGGCCCTTGGCCGCCATCATGTTGACCACCATTATTTCCATTCTCTTTATTTTCTTTCCAGCTGTTTCTATGATATTGGTCATGAATGATGTTCTACGTCCATTGTGTTCTTCAAACGTACATGTAACAGAAGTACCATTCAATATATAACATTCCCTTCTGTACGTCTACCGAGACGCTGTTATGTTGTAGACACATTCATGTACCGTTTTCTTATGTTTTTTCTCCTAGTTATTTGAGTTGTACCGACCAACACAGTTTTGTCATGATATGTTAAACAATGTACACCAGTGTAGTTATAATGCGTCAAGGAGAGGATCCCAATAAGCATGTTGCTTCCGATCCATCCTTAATATATATATCTAGTGATATGTGAATTTATGTACATTAATGAAATAAAATATGTTTAAACTAAAAAATGTCTTTACACTCCATGCCAAAATACAACGATTCTTAATATAGGACAGCATTTCAACAGCGTACTCTGGCCTTCTACCTACCATGTCCGTATTAGAATACAAGAGCAATCAATGTTCAGCGAACGACATACGCTGCTAAAGTGAACGGATTTTAATGGATGTGGTATCAATGTAAAGTTAATATGTTTATGTACCCAGTAATCTTGATGTCCTTGTGATTTACGCATTATTTAGTGAGATTACGTTCTAGATGCATTCATATTTGAACAATCCTCGTATATAGGTGCATATAAAATAAAATATTGGGTTATGATTTTGTCTTGCGATAATAGTATTGTTAATTTTCTATACCAGGCTTTATTAGCCGATATTCAAATGGGAAAACACACCTGGGCATCGAAAGTCAGAGCATTGTTATTAGACCAATTTACCCGATCATGACTTACAACAAAAAGTAACAATTCTTTATACATGTTTACACATTTTAAAATTCATTTAATGAATGAGAACGTGTAAGCTTTTCCTCTTGAAAAACGTATGTAAATATGTTTATACAGCTTTTCTGATGTACTTACATATTGTAAACAGAATAAAAAGCACTGTAGATATGATGATTTATTATATACCTGTCAGTTTCTGCATCAAAATACGATTGTATTTGATCACGCAATACAGCCTCTCAGATAAATGTTCCGTATTGTACATACGTGCAATACAAGATCCATATTTTCACGTCGAAAAGTGGCTCGGCAATAGCCGTAAATTTCCGTGACGCACCGGAGACGCGTCTAGTTTTAGTAACGCAATGTAGACAATAATGTGTATCGATTAGCGTACAGCTTTAATTAGCGTATATATAATTTATGTAATCCTCGTTTCAATTAAATAACATCCAAAACGAAAGTAATATAACTACGATCTACAAGATTATTAAAAAACGCTACAATATATGAATATGCAGTACCAGACAGTAGTTATATATTGCAACAACCGTAAAGTTCCGTGACGCACCGGAGACTCGTCTATTTTTAGTAACGCAATGTATCTGAATAAATAAATACTGATGTTCTTTTGTGTTCTTTTATTTAAACAGGTATATAATAAATGGAATATTACACGAATCACACTCGTGGTTGTTTGTCGGTGGTATTCTCACGAGCCGCGGAGCGACGCGTGATAATACTACGGCCAATCAACCACTCATGTGATACAACCCTTCATATCGTCATTTCGTGCAATATTGCCTATTTATCAAGCTACTCAATCATTTTGTAACATCATGTTTCATCTTGTTTTGTGCGTGCATAACCATTCCACAGATATTTTATCTTTCTTTCTCTTGATGTATATACATTAAGTTCATACTAATCATCAATCATATATATAGTAATGTTCCGTCTGAAAATTTGTTAAGATATAGCAAAATTATTGTGTCTTTCGTTCTACTAAGTTCTTTATATTTTCAGGACTCATATTTTGTTTATATTTGTAAGATGTAGATACGGATTGCTTTGCTGTCACATAATTATACAATTACTTAATACAAGTAATTGTATCATGTAACAAATTGTTACATGATACAATTACGTCAAAAATATGTTTAGTGAATCGCTAATAATGATTTTAAAAACTGTTGTGAATCTTGCATCTTGAATCTATTACAACAACCAGATCTTGTGTTGGTTGTGAACAATTTTCTGTTGCATTATGATGGGTCATTATATATTAAACCTTTATTCCATATATACACATTTTAATGCATTTACAAACAGAGTAGACACGGATCAGATGGCTCCTGTAGGAGGTATATGATCAGGATTTCCGCTGTTTTCTTATGGAAGTACATATATAGATGCGAATTCTGCTAGATTTTTACCAGTTCCAAAACTGTTCTTGTTCATACTAGTATGCCATTATAAATATTATTCTAATTAACATTTCGCTTGCTATTCACGTCAATATACCTACTTGTAAATAGCGAAGACCCAGATGAGACAACTCCTGCAGGAGCTGTCTCATCAGGGTCTGCACTATTTACAAATCGATTGTGCAACCAGTGCACTCCACAGTAGTGATCGCACAGCGAAATACTTGTACACAGTGAAGATATATATGTAATTATACAACAGGGCATGGGTAAAGAATGAGACATGTATTTTAAAATTCAGCAAGAGAAGGGGCAATATCCATATTTATACTAACATTATTTTTACATGGATATTCATGAGTTCACGGGTTAACGGAGTTTACAGATGGTATTTGAAAGGAATAAAATGTTAATTAATTGATGATAATATAAATATTGCGTAATACTACTACTGTACACGTGTGGTATGTTTGTCAAGTTTTTACACTGGCAACACAGATGCTGATACAGCACTTAAACTGAAGAATAAATTTCAACGAAGAGCGTTTATTAAATAAACAGATACGCTGCTTAGTTTCAAGTGTTTGATTGTAGCAGATGAAGCAATAGTCAAGAGAAAACATTGATTGGGATATACATTATTAAAATGGTTTAAACAATTATGACACATTGAAAGATCACCATCTCTTTCCTTCATATAAACTTTTTTCGTACCATTGAGAACAGAGTAGCCCAATACAAGCTCGTGTATAAGCTGTCTGTTGAGCTGTATGAGCTGTCTGATCAGGATCTGTTATGTTTGCTTATGGAACTATATGGGTTATATTCTACAGTTTTGTCTAAGCCAAACATTCCATTTGAACGATTTACATTATAATAAGGACCAAATCACGTAATGTATATGTTACAGTAGAAATTGCGATTCAGGACAATCGCCGATTCTCCTAGGACAGATTGCGATCGCAGTCTCTCCTAGGACAGACTCCGATTCTAATTTATCTTAGGATAACTGGCAATTCTAGTTAAATATAACAAGCTTTAAGATTAAAGGAACAAGATCAATATTCTTGCAAACCACCTTTTTTCTCAGAATTTCACAAATACAAATGATCAGGGATCCAAATTAGTTTTATTAGTTGATTATGTATAAATTCACATATTAACCCATTCCCTGATAGACATTCATGAAAGAACTTATAACAGTGTGAATATTCACTGACGGAAGACACATGCAGCAAGACACAGGATACATAGAAAATATACAAGCAAATGAGCCTAAACCTTCTGGGTCCATACTACTTTTAAAATTTGATCGAAGTCTGTCACAGGAGAGATTACAATCACACTTTGTCCTAGGAGAATCGACGATTGTCCTGAATCGCAATTTCTACTGTGACATATACATATCAATTGTGGAAAGGGTTACACCGATTTTATACTATGAGAGTGTGTTCTAAGACAGCTGAAAAGGTACATTAACCCAGTACTCCATAAATGCCTCCGTTCTATGCCTTTGAAAACAGACTAAACCCAGATCGTATGACATAAATAAAGATATGATTCTACAGATTCTGTCATGGTCAAAATTTGCTATGTTAACATGTGCCATTATAGATATAACTCAATCAGTGTTCGTGATATCATTTTTTCTTAATAAATATTCATGATATATAGGGTTAATTCTTACTACATATTTATTCATTTAAAAATAAACGAAATTTTAGCCGAAGACAAATTTTGCAGACGACATTATTTTGCAGCTAATCAGTTAATAAATTACAATCATGAAATAGATAAGCATGCGTAAATATCACTATACCACGGGACATATTATTAAAAAAAATAAAGTTTTATAAAAATAAAAGTATACATGTCAGTGCTTGACATGTTTAAGTTTGTCTTAGTCATACTTCAAGCTCCGGAAAATCAGGAGGTAATTTCACAGGTGACTATAAAGCAAAAGATCCTTTGCATTTTTGGCCGAGACAAAACTAAAGAGCACAAATATTGATATGTAGATAATTATAAAATCTTTAATTTCATAATCAAATTTAATGTAGCGATAGTAATGTTTAAGCATTCTTGTGCGTTTCATGAATATACAGTAAAACCCCTCTAAACCGGACGTTACATTCTTTATACATATCGGTCTTCGAGGCAAGTAGCAGCTTAATGCAGGGTGAAAGTCATGCAGAAAGCTACTCTAGGAGCTTTCTGCATAACCCTAACCTTACATTAGACAGCCATCTGCCTAAAAGTATCTAAATTCTTCTGTACTAGAATTCTGGTTTAGAGAGGTTTTATGTATCATGAATATATAAACAACTTCAAACTCCGATGTCTATCTTTAAAGAGGAAGTCCCTACAATGAACGCATATTTTCAATAATGTCATAAAACTTGGTATTTGTTATGCTCAATCATTAGTATGAGCATTATCAATTTGAACTTTTATCGAAATATGTCCCTGTGATACAAAATAAACCCATTCATCAATACTTGTATTTTTTGTCCTACAACAAAGTATTATCGGCTGTTTCCGTACAAATGTTCCGCGTTTTGCCGAAGATAACCCGATCCCTCCATTGTTTACGTAATAGCGTTTCTCGGAAGTTGTCGGAGCGACGCGGATAGCACACACTGATACGAAACTAAAACCCAACCCGAATAAAACTGACACATCGGGGAATAAAATCGGGATCGTCGATGTCAAACACAAGGATGTTTTGTCATTTTCAACGTTTATTGGATAGGCTTTCTTGAGATATACTACTTTTCAGCGTATAAACTAATGAGTTTTGTATATTTTAGGTATTTTTGAAACGCGTCGATTGTAGGGACTTCCCCCCTTAAAGTTACATTATATTTTCATGAGAATTAATTTCCGCGCTCAGTGAGCTGTCAAGTGGCTACGCATGAGGTTTTGTACCATAGGGAATAATATCATTTTACGTCTTGCTTGCTCAAAACCGACACATGAAAATATTGCAGAACAAGCAGAAGATCTACATTTAGAAAGTATATGATGACTGAGAATCACGTGACCGTCGACTGTAATTAATATATATATATTTGTTCTATTTTTGAATGCATCGCTTAGTGCAACAATAAAAGAGAAACTAGTAGATTTATAGAAAATACAAGCAACTGGTTCAATATTCCTAACGTTTCTTGGTTTAACCCATTCGGTACCAAAATTCTAATTGTCGTCTGCAATCCAAGTTTGTAAATCATTCAGTAAAATAAGGAACTGAGATAAGTAAATGCAAATTTCAAAGGAATGAAGCACATATATAGAAACAGAGATTGAGGCAAATAGTGAAGTCCCTGATCAGACACCGCCTTGAAAAGGCAGCGTCTGATCTGGGACTGCACTATTTGTCGCGGTGCATTTATGCGACTGCGGCGGTGAAAGGGTTAAGCGGATGATGTGGCTGGACTGGGACCACCGTCTCTTTTATGACTCATTTTTGTACTTGTAAATAGTGCAGACCCTGATGAGACAGCTCCTGCAGGAGCTGTCTCATCTGGGTCTGCACTATTTACAGGTAGGTATATTGACGTGAATAGCAAGCGAAGGGTTAATCTTTCTTAGCTTTTTTGACATTGGTAGACACTACAGACTCACATCAATATAAGCAAATATAAACCTACTTAGGGGACTTGGTACATGTATGTAAGTTGTGCATAGCAAATGCTTGATTGTCGTGTTAGAAAATATACTGCAGAAACTACAGTAGAACTTGTCTTAAGCGACCGTCAAAAAGAGGTCTAAGTATGGGCCAGTATGGCAGGTGGAAGATGAATGCAGGTCAAACGTAATGCTGACGGCTCGTGTATTGCTTTTGCCCTGCATTAAGCAACCACCTGCTTTTTAAGATTTGTGAGCTCATTCAATTCAAAGTCGCTAAAGACATGTTCTACTACGATCACTCTCTCGCTTATATGGCGAACTTAATTACTTGCCACTGATCGTTCCAAGGCAGTACTTCAGTCGTCTTTACACAAATTTGTGTTTGTTGTCTTTGTGCGTCTCCTTTTGTCTTTTGATATGCTTATACGTTTACTGTTTTTTTTTCTTTTGTCATAGTGCCGTTTGGGCGACCGTGTGTGTTGTATGTAGTGTTTCCTGCATGACTCATACATTACTTTTTGTATAGAACCTCTATTTTATAGAAGGCAAAAACATCACAAATTTATCTGCTCTTGTAATACTCTAAACGGTATTAAAATGTATTCTGTAAAAGCACTGTCTTAGGAAATTCCATTGATTATCTTACAATAGAAACTGTCCTATGTGGCCATCAAACAGAGGTATAATTATGGGTCTATAAGGTAGGTAGTAGCTTCTTGAAGGTCAAAAGTAATGCATAAAGCGGAACGCCTTTACTTTGCCGGTCCCCAGAAAAGTACGGGAAAATAAGGTGCATGTACTGTATAAAAGAGATCGATTGAGAGACCGATTAAGCCGTTTAATAAAGAGTTTTGACTCCCAAATCGGATTCTACATACCTTTTAATGGTTAGATACATCATTTGGGGGCTGCTGCCCCCAAACCCCCGCTAACAACGAATAGACTTTCGATTGTAGCTAATCCAAGATGACGTCATTTGTTTTTACTAGCGCAAGCCAACCAAATGACATCACAGCATTTCCGCAGAAAAGTAACATCCAGGGACCGGCAAAGTAAAGGCAACCCCAGAAAGCTGTTCTTCCTAAAGGAGATTTCTACATTACCTTTGCCTTATCATTGTAAAGTACAATCTCGCTACACTGACCACTCATTAAAAAAGATTGAGTGCGATGGAACACAGGAAGGAAGAAAATGCAGGAGATTTTTGCATTTCTTTCGTCCTGCATATAATTATTACCTGCAGCTGCTACTACCTAAAATTAGATATATTTTTGGTGGCCGAATTAGTTGGATTTTACTGTATTTTGACAGGCGTAATTATAAAATATTACTTAACCCTTTCCTTCATAAAAACGTGTCTTCACGCATTTGAAAACAGAGTAGACCCAGATCAGACGGCTCCTAGAGGAGCCGTCTGATCAGGGTCTGCTCTGTTTGCTAATATAATTTTATAGATCTGGTTCTTTAGTTTCCAAAATGGCTACAATATCCATCCTTCCTTATTTCATTATAACTATTTTGCCCATCAATATTCAGTAGGTATTGAAATTTGAAATAAACACAGAACAGGGAAAGGGTTAATACCCTACGGTATTTCTAAGAGCGGCATGTCCGTATAACAAAGTGTTTGCGGCAACCAACACGTTAGTCTGAAACATGTAGTACAGTAAAACCTGTCTTAAGCGGTCCTTCATTTATTGAACATAGGAGTCTTAAAAACAGGTGGTTGCTTAATGCAGAGCAAAAATAATGCAGAAAGTTATGTATTACTTTTGACATGCATTACGCTACCATCTGCCTTACAGACCTACACTCAGACTTCTTTTCGATGGCCGCTTATGAGATTCTACTGTAATAAAAACCATTAATCCTGTGACTACAAAGCGCTGTCAAACCGGTATTTTGCAAACAGCTTGACTCCTGATGAGACGCCGAATGTGGCGTCTCATCAGGATCCAAACTTATTGATACTCGGTTAATAGTATTTCGAACTTTTAATGGAACGTAAGTAAAAAAAGTTGTAGCAGACATATATTTTTCAGCTCGATAAGAGTTAAATGTGAACGCGTATTACTAATATTGAAAACATGACACCGAAGAAAAATGCCGCAGTGAAAATATTTGGGAGCAATCTGCGGATTTCTTTTATGGAGCAGCTTGCTCTTGGTTAACCAAAGTTAGATGAAACATTTGATGTGAGCATTGCTATTTAACCCTTTCGCTGCCAAACTCTGTCGTCTGCTACAAAGTTTCATTCTTTTGATTTTCTTCATTTTTGTTTCAAAAACATAGTAACAGTAACAAACAGTTTGGATCCTGTGAGACGCCGAGTTACTCGGCGTCTCATCTGGATCCAAACTGTTTACATAGGTAATCACAGATCCGGCATTGGCAGCGAAAGGGTTAATAGTCCCATAGTTAAACAATATCCATACTTTAAGGTTATATTGCAGATAAACACATTATTAATGTATATACAAATGGGTTTCGAAATATGATCAATAAATGTTGCATTAGAGCCTACAATACAGGGACACACTTCCATTCATTTGTACGTACAGTAAAACCTCTCTATAACGGCTACATAATTACATTAAGTATTTTGTGTTAATAGCAGGTGGCTGCTTCAGGCAAGGTGAAACTAAAACAGAGCGCTCCTGTAGGAGCGTTCTGTTTTACTTTTACCTTGCTTTAAGCAGCCATCTGCCCTAAATACCAACTAATTAGCACAATTTCGTGGCCGTTATAGAGAGGTTTTACTGTATATGGACGACTGAACCACGAAAACAAATTATTTATTCATCTTATGGGAGATAAACCAAGCCTATTTTAGAAAAACGATGCGTATCACCATTATTGCTACGATAATAACGATGGAACTCCTACTATCCGATAATTGCGCAATATCCAAGTAACAACCACTCATAATATGATTAATTCTGACTATGTAAAGCAGGTGGTAGCTTAACCCTTTACTCCATTAAACGTCTTTCTACGACTGCGCAAACAGGGTAGACCCAGACTAGAGTCTGCTCTGTTTGCTAATGAAATAGTATAGATATATTTTACAGTGTTTGCCATGGTAAATTCCTTTGTTCATAATGTCATTATAGAAATACAGTTATTTAATTTATAAGTAATATTCATTACTTCTTTATATGCAGTAAAATCCCTCTAATACGACCACAAAAAGGGGCATAATTCACAGTGACAGAGGCAGGTGGTAGCTTAATGCAGGGCGAAAGTTATGCAGAAAGCTCCTAGAGGAGCTTTCTGCATAACTCTCGTCCTGCATTAAGCAACCACCTGCTTATAAAGGCAGTCATGTTTGTTTATTAAGTGGTCGCATTAGAGGGGTTTTACTGTATATTTATGGTTAACTCTTCCCCTGTTGATTACAATGTACGAAATAAATGACATCATGAATATTTATTAGCTGTTATTTGTACATAGGAATGACATTGATACTGGTAGGAACTAAAGAGTTAGATCTATTATAATATCATAAGCAAACATAAAGATCCTGATCAGACGGCTCCTACAGGAGCCGCCTGATCTGGGACAACTCTGTTTGCAAAGGCCTGAACAGGTTCCTACAGTGCACTCGTCTCCTGCATTCAGAGATGTAAATACAAGAGGAACAAGCGAGGTTTTACGCAAGCGTGAAATGGCTGCCTAACATGTATCAAGTGGCAAGATCAGCAGTGTAAACCAAGACCTTAAATGTCAATAAATAAATAATTTAAAAAAGCGGATTATATAGTGTACTTGCAGAAAAAAATGGAGGAAAAACTTGTAAATGAATGGAAATCAGAGAAAGAACATACATGTAGATATTATATAAATTCCAACACTTATTAACCTGTCGTGTTTGAGAGGTTTTGTGGTTTTTGCATTTTTATTCTGCATAGTTACTTTGAAATAAAAAAAAAGTTTGTATTCAACAAGTTACCAAATTCAACTGACAGTTGATCAGTTATTCGCTTGTTAACTTGTTGATGCCATTTCATCAGCAAATCAGCGTTAAGGTGCCATTTGTGTAAGTGTGGACTGTGGAGTAGGTTCTACACACGGGACGATGTGTGGATTTAATGAATGGATGCTAATATAAAATAGATTTAAAACAAAAGCATGTTAATGTCAAAATAAGAAATAAAAAGAAACAATTGACGAAAAGAAAAAAAAATGCTTGTTTTTACCTAGTCTCGAACCCGTGACCCCTAACTTAATAGGCTAATGCGCTACCCCTAAGCCACGGTGCTTTGCACAGGAAAGAGGTTTCAATTATTGCTATATAACTAGCATTTGGGAACAAAACGCGACGGGTAAAATTTAAAGGGCGCAAATGTTCGTGTCCGTAATACACGTTTAAATACTTACTGAAATTAAGAATAACAATTGAGAATAACGCAATGAAAACAATCTTATATGAAATATAATTGCAATTATACAGTATAGTATTTGCTTTTAATTCATATAAGCAGTTTGCATTCCTTGTCATTAATGACATTTGTTTATGTGATTATCTCCTTTCGATTAATTGAAAACCCGCTTTCGAAGAACATGTGCGTAGGAAATTAAAATGCAAAAGCATCATGCGGAGCTTAAACAGTAATAAATGGGTACGTCATAAATTTTGAAAACACAACATCATAATGTTCGTGAATTTTAATACAGACGAGATAACAAAAAAAATCCGTAGCAGTCGGCAGTTATAGAAACACAGGACCGCGGTTAATCATGCAGCCTTTTCCAAGCCCTATCAGTTTGGGCTGCCTTTCGGCAGCCCAATAAATATTATTCTCGATTAATTCAGTCTTAGTTCCATTTAATTGATTTAATCTTATGTTAACTGGCACTCACCCCTTATCCACTATCAGCGACTTTACAGTAAAACCTCTCTAACGGCCACTAAATTACATCAAGTATTTTGTGTTAAAGGCAAGTGGCTTCTATAAGCAACGTAACAGTAAAACAGAACTCTCCTATAGGGGCGTTTTTTTACTTTCACATTGCTTTAAGCAGCCACTTGCCCTAAAATACCATCTAATTAATAGAATTAAGTGGACGTTATAGAGAGGTTTTACTGTAGTCACATTAACAAAGAGCTTGGGTCTTGATAAGACACCGAGTCCAGTCAATATCCAAGCCATTTGACATTTGATCAATAGTTTCTTAAAAGCTTGTGGTGTCATGACAATTTGACAAGTCGTCAAAATTGAACAGAATCCAAAATTGAGCAGGCATTCTTTTGTTCACAGTGGGATAAAGGTTAGCAAGTTACAGTTCTATTTCCTCCTTTTACTTCTTAAGCCGCTCCTAAGATGTCTTTTCAATTCAGCAAATCAACTTAACTTAAACGTTGTCCGTATTTCACAAACTATATCGATTTCTTTGCTTTTAAGAGTATATCAATTTCATTGTTTTCTTCAGAAGTTATCCTTGTTGAAAAAAGTACATGTATGCTAAGGATAAGCGATACAATATGTCTCTGTCTGTTGTATCAATTATTACTTAACCTAACCACTAGCTTTGCTTCCGAAAGTTTCGAATCTACAGATTTTCAAAAGCAGTATTTCCTATCTGTAATCATACTATACTAGTATTCCTTATTACTGAATATAGAACGATTTTGAAAAACTATTTTTTCTGAATAGATAGATCAAATCTGCATCAGACAGAGTCTAAGAGGTAGTTTTACATTATTAAAACAAATAACAGACAAATATGCTGTGACAAATGCAAAATGTTAAATGTTGCACTAGTTAATGGATTTTTATACATTTTAATCCAATTGCTTGCTTGTTTTTCTTACTATGAATGTCATAACATCTTTGAAAAGGCACTTAGTGAACATGTGCTTAATTATGTGCCAAGGCGTGGTAGCTTAACCCATTACTCCATAAATATGCATTTCTTCAAATTTGTAAACAGAGTAGACCCAGATCAGACAGCTCCTGTGTTTGTTAATGAATCAATATAGATATGATTCTACTGTTTCTGTCATGGCCAAAACTCCCCGTGTCCATCTGTTTTATAACACTTAATCTTAACTAATATTCGTGATGTCATTATTCTTTAAATAAAAATTCATGGAGTAAAGGGTTAACCCGTTATCTCAAGTTAGTTACGCTACATCTTATTTGACTGCTGTGTTTTGTTTGGCCCCTGTGCCCTGTTTCGCTCCTTTTCTTGTTTGACTCCTGTGTCTTGTTTGGCTCCTGTATTTTGTTTGGCTCCTGTATCTTGTTTGGCTCCTGTGTCTTGTTTGGCTCCTGTGTCTTGTTTGACTCCTGTGTCTTGTTTGGCTCCTGTATCGTGTTTGGCTCCTGTGTCTTGTTTGGCTCCTGTGTCTTGTTTGGCTCCTGTGTCTTGTTTGGCTCCTGTATCGTGTTTGGCTCCTGTATCTTGTTTGGCTCCTGTGTCTTGTTTGGCTCCTGTGTCTTGTTTGACTCCTGTGTCTTGTTTGGCTCCTGTATCTTGTTTGGCTCCTGTATCGTGTTTGGCTCCTGAGTATTGTTTGGCTCCTGAGTCTTGTTTGGATCGAGTGTCTTGTTTGGATTCAATCTACTTGCAATGCAATTTAGGTCTGGCCTGGAAGTTCAAATGTTGAATTCGAAACATAATAATTAGATTGCAAGCGACGACGAAGTGAGTATGGATTAGTTGGCACTAACATTTTTTCCGACTCCACAAATAGTGAACCACATACATATGTATAACACCATATAAATATTTCAGAATGGAAACATTTGGTGTATAGGCGGCAAAATAATGACTTTACAGGCGTTTTAATATGATAAATCTAAGCTGTCAAGATCGAGGTCAAAACAATATTGGAATAGTTGAAGAGACATACGGTAAACCGAATGTTTGTTACTCTTTCATCGACATCGATGTCCTATTTAACCCTTTCCCTCATATAAACGTGTTTTCACGCATTTGAAAACAGAGTAGACCCAGATCAGACGGCTCCTAGAGGAGCCGTCTGATCAGGGTCTGCTCTGTTTGCTAATAAAATTTGATATATTTGTTTCTTTGCTTTCTACAATGTCTACAATGTTCCTCCTTCCATTTTTCTTTTTAGCTATTTTGTTAATGAATATTCAGTAGGTATTGAAGTTTTGCCTAGATACAGAACAGGGAATGGGTTAAACAGCTGATTGTACTACGGTGTCACTGAAATTATAGTCTTATGATTAAAACAATTTCAAACGAGGGACGAAAGATACTCAGAAATCTTGATTAATGTTTTTCATGTTCTGTCTTTAGTATAAATTTCAATGTTGATTATTCATGGAAAAAATGGTGATAATCAAATATGTCAGGTCGAACACTAGCTATTTAAGAAACCAAAGCATCGATCAAGTTCTATTCCAACAGAGCAGACCCTGATTAAACGTTTTCTACACTGTTTGCAGATGCGTGAAAAGGCGTTTATATGAGGGAAAGACTTAAGCGTATTAAAGTATTCAGACACACAGTCTCCTCTCTCAATGGGTTTGGAAAATTTGATAGGTCAGGTTGGCACTTCTTTGATAACTTTAAAGTAGACCACCATAGAAGCATAGTTCCTTAACCCTTTCACCGATGTTGCATAAATGCACCACGACAAATAGTGTAGTCCCAGATCAGACGCCGCCTTTTCAAGGCGGCGTCTAATCAGGGACTTCACTTTTTGTCCCAATCTCTATTTCTATATCTGTGCTTTATTCCTTTGAAATTTGCATTTATTTATCTAATTTCCTTATTTTACTGAATGATTTAACACACTTGTATTGCAGACGACAATTAGAAATTTGACGCCGAACGGGTTAAGCAGCAGTTTGATCTGGTCTGTACTATTTTGTCCGAATTCTTAGGATAATTGGGATACATGTATTTAGTTGCATTCGAGGAATGAAAACAAGTAAATAATAATTATCCCACTGGTAGCATACAATTGACTGTTAACACTTTACTCATAAAGATGCATGTAAGAAATAGTGACGATCAGTAGAACAATAGTGTCAATGGCATACTAACACAGAATATTTGGCCAATGTAAAAACTATAATATCAGATCTATATAAGACAATAAACAACCAATGTAACCCCATGTAAAGGATTAAACCATTCAGCGTGGGACACGAGACACTGACGTCCATAACAAATAGTGAATACCCAGACGAGAGGACTCTAAGAGTCATCTCATCAGGGTCTTAACCTTTTTTTATATTTCATTTTTCTTTAGAAATGTCCTTGAATATTTACAATAATATTGCCATTTTCGCATTTTGGAACTGTCCATTTAAAAATTAATTATTTCAAAGGTTAGCTCTTTCGGCGCCAATGTCGCCTGTTGGCACCATTGAAAACAGTGCAGTCCCAGGTCAGATGCCGCCATTTTAAGGCAGCATCTGACCTGGGACTTCACTGTTTTCTGTATTATTTTAACCCAAGCATACAGGTTTTTAAAAACAAATGTTTTACTAATATACCTTTATTATTTAGTTTAGAATTATATTTAATTTTGAAAATATTACTGCAGACGACACTTTTAAATTTGGCGCCAAAAGAGTTTCTTTTTTTGCAATTGTCTTCCGGTACTGTATGATACAATAAAGCCCGAGACTACAGTACTTTACTTTGCCCAAGCCGTCGTTGAAAGTAAGCATTTATATGGTTTTATTTGATATTCAATCCAATGGAAGAAGACATGAAACCTTTTTCACATGCTCAGAGGGGCCAATAGATTATCAAGAAATATGAACTTGATATTTTGCTAATATTGGAAAATAGTTTTCAATCAGATATTTCAAACAACAATATGTTCATTGTGGTTCTATTTCTTTATTAAACAGTTTAAGTCAGCTTTTCGGCAGTTTAACCCATTCCCTCATATTGACGACTTTTGACGACTTTGTAAAAGTCACTCTCTGAAACCATTGTGACAAATAGAGTATTTGCTCCTATAGGAGCAAATGATCTGTTAATCACAATGATTTCAAACTACAAATTCTAAAAAATTCCTTTCTCTAGTTAATGCTCCTTTTCGGTAGATTTATTCAAAGCGGTTGGATCTAAAAAAATAGCCTATGAGGGAAAGGGTTAACGGTGAATAATTCAAGGTCAAAATTAAACAAGGTTTCGTTATGAATTGAGTTTTTATCTGAAAAGACTTCTTTAGACTTTAGAGATTTTAACTGATCTCATTAGTACTGAGAGTTTAACTGGTATCAATGACATTTTAAAGAGTTCGGATATAAATGAATAGCAAACCAATACTGATCACACAACAGAATGTAAGTGTCATGTTAGTTGGCAGCCTAATGCGGTCCTAAGGTTATGTAGAAATATTCCTTTAATTCTGCATGAAGCAACCATATGCTCTTAACCCATTACCTCGTTGGCTATTTTAGATCCAATGTCTTTGAATAAATCTACTAAAAGGAGCATTTACTACAGAAAAGGAACATTTCAGAATGTTGTAGTTTTGACACCATTGTGATAAATAGAGCATTTGTTCCTGTGGAGTAAATGCTTTATTTATCACAATGGTTTCAATAAGTGAATTTTACAGAGGCGTCAAAAGGCGTCAATATTAGGGAATGTTAGGTTGACACTAGCGTGGTTCTACTGTACTAGTATATATACTTAGGCGCCATCACCATAGGATGTGTTTCGTACTACAAATTACCACATTTGATAGTGACTTCTTGGAAGTTAGTATAATATATTGTTCAAAATATTTACACTATGAATTACATTTTCGAAAGATTCACTTAACTAATATACCAATTAATACTTTTATCTACAAAATCTTAGATAAGATGCGTAAAATAGACATGTAACATGGTGAACCCAGGGCATCTGGCTAACCATGCCAACACTCTACCGACCGATCTACAGAGCCATACACTAAAGCCTATCAACTGATTCACCACAGTCTCTGCCCGGCTACACACACACCCTCTACACAAGAATTCGTCCTGAATTCTTACTCAAAGAACACTCCACGAGTTTCTTATTATTACAAATTATCTTCACATAATCTTCATATTAGCTTCATATAAAACCACCATGTGGGTTATTTATGTTGGGCGCCAAATGTAACATGGTGAAAAAGTTGTGACTCGACTGGGACTCGAACCCAGGGCCTCTGACTTACCATGCCAACACTCTACCGAATGAGCTACCAAGTGACACAATAAAGCCTATAAAGTGATTCACCACAATCTCTACCCGGTTAAAGACATATTTTCAAGAAAATATCAAAAACGATTTAAACAGTGGTCAGTCATTAAGGAGTTCGACTGAGAGATGACGATATTAGTTCTCGTTTTTGTCGTACCCGTTATTACTTTTCTACAGTTACTCTGACTGCAGCTCAATCATTGAGTACACTAGCGATAGGTGGATACAGTTTGTTTCACTTAAATGTTTTCATTTTACATGCACTTTACCACTGTATTTACCACTGTATTTGCCATCGCGGTTATTGTAGATAAGTCGGAAAGGGGGTACATTTATTTACACTGTTTGTCTTTTAGGGTGGGGATGATGGAATAAGTGTGAGGTTGGGTGCCCTTAAAGCGGTTTAACCCCCCGTTCCAATGCAGTACTTCCATCTTCCCCCTGTTGTTTGTTTGTTATGTCCATGCGTCTCTTTGTGTCTTTTATATACATGTACATTTGTTGTTTGTCGTTGTGGTGCTGTTTGGGCGGTTGTGTGTTTTGTATGCGGTGTTTCCGGCATGACTCGTACATGTATTTTTTGTAATACCCCTCTTTATCTATGTCTCTAACAGTAGAACCTAGCTTAAGCGGTCATCAAAAAGAGATCTAATTATAGGTCTGTAAGACATGTGGTAGCTTAATGCAGATCAAAAGTAATGAAGAAAGCACCTATACCAGACGCGGCATTTTCTGTTCGATTATGGAGAGCTATATTCTACAAATATGTAGTGAATACATTGTAATGCACTCACAAAAGACAAATGACCCAGACTGCAATTCACCAGCATCAGAATCCAAAGTTTCCTGATTACGTAGGTTAACACAGAAGGGTCATATAGACACTATTATTTGTGTATTGGATGAGTGGCGAGGCTACACAGGTTGGAATATCAATGAATTATTGGGATGTCCGCTTTAACCCATTACCTCATAGGCTATTTTAGACACAACCTCTTTGAATTAATATACCGAAAAGGAGCATTAACTAGAGCAAAGGAAGAATTTTAGAATTTTGTAGTTTGAAACCATTGTGATAAATAGAACATTTGCTCCTATAGGAGCAAATGCTCTATTTATCACAATGGTCTCACATAGTGACTTTTACAGAGTCGTCAAAAGTCGTCAATATGGGGGAATGGGTTAACTTGTGAATGCTTGATATAATCAATGACTACATGTACAGTCTGCAGGCCGGAATCGGGCGATTGTTTGTTAGGTATTTGCTTTATGTTAGTATTATCGTTAATGCGTTTTAGGCCAATTGTAAGTCCATAAGAGATTGGAAACCAGAAAGATAAAACCCTGATGCCATATAAAATGTCTTAGTGCTACCCTCATATGCTAATTAGTGCTACCATCATACGTTAGTCACAAAGCGCATGTTCCACTAAAATCATATTAAATCCTTTACTATAACCCTCCGGGGGGAAACCCCTTCAACCTCTCTGTAATGGGGATCATGTTGAAGAAGATTTTGCAAAACAATGTCATGACTATATGTTTTCTGTACTTGTGTCCTTCAGATGTGCCCATTCACCAACTTGCATATTCAAATCCTTGTCACAAATGTAAAAGAAATGCAAACGTTTAAGTGGTTTAAATTGTGTTACAACATTATTGGGTACCTTCATGCGAGTTTTACTTAATTGAAAGAATGTATGTAAGAAATGTTCATGTGAAGTAGGTGTCAAGAACGGAATATGAAATTGTATTCTAAAATTATGCCAAAAAATACGATCAGATCAAAATGAAACTAACAGATATGCGAGTTTCAATAAGAATAACAGCGGCAATGGTTTCAAAACTACACAATTCTAAAAGTTTCCTAGCTCCTTTCCGGTAGATTTATTCAAAGAGGTTGGATCAAAACATAGCCTATGAGGGAATAGTTTAAAGTGGCAATTTGTACCTGGCTGTGAAAAATAATGTCTGCTAAAATTTGACTCTGGTATAATGCTGACTACTTCCGATATGATCAATCATAATTATACACGTCAACTATCAGACAGTTAAAATACTTGGACCCAGGTGAGACACTGGGAAACTTGGAATGTCTTAGGAGTTCAAACTGGGTCCATGCTTATAAAGCTTTTAGTTGAGTCTGAGTTTCGTTCTCAAGCTTTTGATTGGTCAGATTTGAGTTCTCAAGCTTTTGATTGGTCAGATTTGAGCCAAAGGCTCAAATCTGACCAATCAAAAACTTGAGAACGATCTCAGACTCAACTAAACGTTTTATAAGCATGGACCCAGATTGACACTCGATCAATAGTTGAATTAATCAAAGTAAGTACAAAACCTACATCATACATGTATCAATGTTTGGGTAGCCATGCGTTTATTCAATGGCTGATATCAACTAGAAAATGCACTAACACATTGTAAGAATTTTTATCATCACAGAAACGTACTTTTTAGAAAGAAATGTTTAAAAACATGATCTCCAGCATACGTCCTGTTGCATGTTAGGTTTTGCTTTAAAATAGTATCACTGTAAAATTATCTTGTATATCGTACGGTCGCATAGATTTTCCTGCAAAGTAAGAACGATTTCAGAAACATTGCTGGATTCACCTGGTCAGTGCGGGAAACGGTTGATTTATGTCCCTTGTGTCCATCAAGGTGATCTTTCGTTAATTAGTGTCTGAACTTTTGGAATTGCTATACTTCTCTTTAAAATTTCCTGAATATTCACGGTAAGCTTGACCTGTTAGTCCATTTGAAACTTCAGCGTTGACAGAGTTAAGATTGATGATGCCCAAGTTCCGCCTACACACCTTTTAGTTTTCACACTGTATATAGTTCGTCCGTTCACTGAATATAATTATGTAGTGGCATCCATTGACTTTATTACCAAAACACCTTCCAGCTCTCATCGTCGACATAAAGTGGAATACAACTGGAGGAATTTGACTTGGTCGCGAAACCATGACATGTGCGAGTGGACGGACTGAATTGAAAGGCCCAACATCCGTCAATCCATTTCCTTTGATAGCACAAATGCGCACATGCTGTAGCAGATTCCGTTGTTCTATTAAATGTGGTCGTTTCTGAACCACATTTCGCCAATGGAATGCTGATAACTTGGGCAAAACGCATACCTTGTGTTACCGTTATAGGTATCTCAGCATTTAGCACTAAAGCTAATGAAACAATCAGTAGTCTGAACACCATCTTGGCGGAAAATGTTGATCAATATGACATACTGTCACCTACCTAACTTATGTACATTTATATATTCTAAACGTACATGACTGATTGATTGTTTTAAGTACAATAGGCACATGTTTAAGGCGTCAGTTAGTTAACAAACAGGTGAATATTAATAGATATTGTCATGCAATTAAGAAAAACGCCATGCAGACAGCTTCAGATCTAATTTGATTTTTTAACATTAATGTTGTCCCGTCTGAAGCTACCATATATACGTGTATGTAAATGTGAGCATTCGCTTTAGATAAGGGCAATGGTAGGGTCAACAGAAACTAGTAAAGCGTGCTTTATCGATCATGTCATTTTACATTTAGACAGGAGAAAAATAACATACAGTACAAAATGCCTTAAGCGACCTTATCTTAACCGAACACAGGAATTGTAAACAAAACAGGTTATTGCTTTATACATGGCAAATGAAACGCAGACCCCCCCCCCCCCCCACATGAACTGTCTGCATTACTTTTGATCTGCAGTGAGCTACCACCTAACATACATACCCATAGTTAGACCTCTTTCAGGTTTTACTGCAAATCCTACGTATGCTTGGTTCACTTAGCCTCTCTCCTTTTTAGCATGGGATGAATGTGTTGCAATTTACTTACCTATCCCCCGCGACACATTGACATAGGAACACAGTGTAGACTTAAATCAGAGAGCTCCTAAAGAATGCACATAAGTTGGGTCTCCGATGATTACTTAACCTATCAACCATTAACCCTTCGATTGCTGAATTTTAATACACATTTCTCATTCTTTACCCATGCTTTGTTGTTTAATTACATATATCTTCACTGTGTACAAGTATTTCGCTATGCAATTGCTGCTCTGGAGTGCATTGGCTGCACAATCAACTTGTAAATAGTGCAGACCCTGATGAGACAGCTCCTGCAGGAGCTGTCTCATCTGGGTCTTCACTATTTACAGGTAGGTATATTGACGTGAACAGCAAGCGAAGGGTTAACTCCCATACAGTACTAGAGCCCACTAGTCCACATTAAAACTTAAAACACGTCCATCAGGGCGGAGGGATACTTTAACTCTTTCGCTGCCAAATTTTTTCGTCTATAAACTATGTCATCTACTACAATTTTCTTTTTTGTTTTATTTTTCATCATTTTTATTTCAAAATATCGCAGTAACAAACAGTTCTGACCCTGATGAGACGCAGAGTTACTCATCGTCTCATCTGGATCCAAAATGTTTGCATATGTAATCACAGATGCGACATTGGCAGCGAAAGAGTTAAAAGAAATATATCCAGGTGAAAACCTTTAACCCTTACGGTGCGGGATGCGAGTCACTAATGTCCTATTATGTCGCAATTTTGTGTTATTTTGTCTACCTGTCGTGTTAACTTGTTTAATCAGTGTCTTACTATGTCTGTGGCCTATGTTATTATGTTACAAATCAGTTTAATCCTGTCAAGGAGCCATGTGAGCTTGTCTATACGACATGTTATCATGTTAAGTGCACGTGCTGTTTTGTCAATATATAGTGCTGACTTGTCCAAACTGTGTCTTATCATGTTAAACGGCTATGTTATTATGTTGCAACGTAGTCTCACCTTGTTAAAGAGCAATGCGATCTTGTCTATACGATATGGTATCATGTTAAACGCCCATGTTGTCTTGTCAATATGTAGTGTTGACTTGTCCAATGTATGCCTTATTATGTTAAACTCCTATGTTATTATGTCAGAAAGTAGTTTCATCTTGTTAAAGAGCCATGTTAACTTATCTATATTATGTTATCATGTTAAACGCACGTGTTGTCTTGTCAATATGTAATGTTGACTTGTCCGTTTTATGTCTTATTATGTTAAACTGCTATGTTATTATTAAAAAAAAAGTAAAGTACCTAGTTATAGTCTACTTTCAGCCCGAATGACCGCTCAGCCGACTGTACATTTACTCCCCTGGTCATTGAGTCATTGGCCTACAATATTCAAGCACTGTTAACATATTGCGCAATCATGCAGCCGCAGTACCGGCGAGTGACCCTCACAGGTACCCATTTTAACCCCTTGGTGGAGAGGATGTGCGGATGGGAGACACGGAAAAGTGTCTCTGAAATGTCCGGGAGGGGCCAGGATTTGAACCCCGGACCTCCGGACTGGTAGTCAATCGCGTTACCACTAGACCACCGCTTCCTTCTTACAAAGTTACAAAGTAGTTTCGTCTTGTTAGGGAACAATGTGAACTTGTCTACATAATCTGTTATCATGTTAAAAGCATGTGTTATTTTGTCAATATATAGTGTTGACTTGTCCAACTTAGGTCTTATTATGTTAAAATGCTAGTTTCATCTTGTGAAAGAACAATGTTAACTTGTCTATATAATATGTTATCATGTTCATCAACGCACGTGTTGTCTTGTCAAGATGTAGTGTTGACATGTCCAAATTTTATAACATAGCCTTTTTACATAATAAGACATGAATTGGACAAGTCAACACTACATATGGACAAGACAACACGTACATTCAACATGATCACATATTATATCGACAAGTTCACATTGCTACTTAACATGATAACATATTATACAGACAAGTTCACAATGCTCTTTAACAAGATGAGACTTCTTTGCTACATAATAACATAGGTGTTGCACATAATAAGACATTCTATAAACAAGTTCACAGAGTGTTTCGACATAATGGCACGGTTTTTAGACATGACAAGCCTGAATTTGAACAAGACAAGAAGGAATGTGACAACAGGAGACAGCTACGGCGTTCCATACTATGTCATCTACTACAATTTTCTTTTTGTTTTATTTTTCATCATTTTTATTTCAAAATATCGCAGTAACAAACAGTTCTGACCCTGATGAGACGCCGAGTTACTCGTCGTCTCATCTGGATCCAAACTGTTTGCATATGTAATCACAGATGCGACATTGGCAGCGAAAGGGTTAAAAGACATATATCCAGTTGACAACCTTTAACCCTTACTGTGCGGGACACAAGTCACTAATGTCCTTTGCAAACAGTATAGACCCGGATGAGAAGGCTCCTAGAAGAACCCTCTCACCAGAGTCTACACTGTTTGTTATGCTACACTTTTCGTTAGCAGAATCCCTATAATTCACCATAAATTTGACCTGTTTGAAATTTTGAATAGTCCGTTTTTAGCTCACCAAAGCACAAAGTGCTCAGGGTGAGCTTTTGTGATCGCCTGGTGTCCGTCGTCGGTCCGCGTGTGTCCGTCAGTCTCTCGTCAGTCGTCAACAATTTGAACCTTTCAAACTCTTCTCCTCTGAATCTACAGGGTTCTCAGGTTTCATCTTTGGCACATATCATCACATTCAGGTCCTCTACAAAAGTTATATAAATTATCTCCCTAGGGTCAAAATTAGCCCCGACCCAGTGTGCCTTGTTTTCAATGGAAACATATAATGAAAACTTTGAAAATATTCTCCTCTCAAACTGGACGGTTCTCAGCTTTCATATTTGGCACATATCATCATGTTCAGTTTCTCTACAAATGTTACATAAATTATGCCCTGGGGTAAAAATTGGCCCCGCCCCCAGGGGTGCCCTGTTTTCTATAGGAACATATAGTGAAAACTTTGAAAATCTTCTCCTCTGATTGTCTGGTAAGCGATAACAGGGTCATCATGGTTCTCTTGTTAAAGTCAGCGTTGTAAGGGTTAACATTGATTGGTACAGGAAACAGTGCATCCCCTGATCAGAGGGTTCCTCCAGAATGCCTCTCTGATCTGGTCCTACACTGTTCGCCTACACCCCGCGTATGGAATCGCGAGTGTTTATAGTTTAATGCCAAATGTTTTCACCATGGTCCAACATTATATTTCTCTCACATAAGAATAAAACTAAACTGAACTCGCCGCAAAAGTCAATTAATGACTATTTAACTCATTCTCTCCTACACTATTTTTAGACCCAACCTCTTTGAAAAAATCTACCGAAAAGGAGCATTTACTGGAGAAAATGAAAATTTTAGAATTGTGTAGTAATAAAACCATTGTGATAAATAGAGCATTTGCTCCTATGGAGCAAATGCTTTATTTATCACAATGGTGTCAAAAAGTGACTTTTATATAGGCGCAATAAGGCGTCAGTAGGACAGAATGAGTTAATCTTATCCCTCATATAAAGGTGTTTATCTTGCAGGCGACCAAGATCAGACGACTCCTATAGGGGTCGTCTGTTCAGGGTCTGCTCTGTTTGCTTATACATTATAACAGCTCTGACTCTCCAGCTTCTACCAATGCAAAAAAGTCTTTGTACATATTAAAATATTAGCCAAATATATTCATGATAGCGATATTTCTTCCATGAATATTGAACAGCAATTATACAGTTTATGGATAAAGGAATACATTTTGATCAACTTTGTTGTAGAACATGAGGGATCAATTTGTTTCAAGTGTAGATCCAGATCAGATGCATGAACACAATATGTAAGCCAATGACATTTTGACAAGACATACACAATATACAGTTCTTAGATAAGTGTTTTATATAAATTATTTATGTGTGAAAGGAGAACCGATAAAACTGTCACCATTTTACAAAAGGTGTTAATGGTCCTGGATATATTCTGTATTCTTTAACTTTTTGGCAGATAGATGAGTATTTGCAAACAATTTTGATCCAGATGAGATGTCTCATCAGAATCCACACGGTTTGCCATGCTGGGTGTATTTTGGTAGACCAGCTGGCTATAGCCTGAAAATGTTATTGGTGAAAAATTGTGTAAAATGATTTGCTCATCAATTTAAAGGTTAAAACTCTTTCGCTGCCAGAATTTATCTTCTGCTACCATTTTCATATTTTTTTCATTTTCTTCATTTTTGTTTTAACACATTCCCTCATATTAACGACTTTTGACGACTCTGTTAAAGACACTATGTAAAACCATTGTGATAAATAGAGCATTTGCTCCTATAGGAGCAAATGCTGTATTTATCACAATGGTTTCAAACTTCAAAAATCTAAAAGTTTCCCTTTCTCTGATTATTGCTCCTTTTCGGTAGATTAATTCAAAGAGGTTTTATCTAAAAATAGCCTATGAGGTAATGGGTTAAAACGCAGTCACAGTAACAAACAGTTTGGATTCTGATAAGGCGTTTTCATACTGGAAGTGTCGGTACACGATCGGTTCATGACCCCCTACGACACAAGTACGACCATGACGATCTGGTGGGTATATATCCAGCAGAGGTCATGTTGGTCGGGTAGAGATCGTAAAGGGATCGTATCTGGGTCGAGATGATCGAGCACAGATCGGTGGTTGTTGCGTTGACGTCGTGGAGGAGTCGTGAATAATCGCGAACGGGTCGTGTATGATTGAGTAGAGGTCGGGAAGAACCCATGTACATGCCTTCGGTCGAGCTTGGTCGGGGAATTTGTGTAATCGAGATGATCTGATCGGCAGTGGGAACCTTACTTAAGGAGCAAATACTGAGAGTGAATGTGTGTGTGCGTGCATGCGTGCGTGCGTGTGTGTGTGAGAGAGAGAGAGAAAGAGAGAGAGAGAGAGAGAGGGAGAGGGAGAGAGAGACGTACTGAATGAGTGGGACAGTATGCCAGATGCACAGAAAGCCAACCAAACAGATACAGACAGACCGATTGACAGAATGAGATAAGCACAGAGTGAGACCCACATACATGAACAAAATGAATAGAAATACACAAAATTCAGTGAAACACATATAAACAGAATGAGAGACAGAGAGAATAGAAACCTGAGACAGAGACACAGACTAAATGACAGACAGAGACACGATTCGTCTGTTATATGGTACTCTGCTAGGACCGAGAGTGTTTCCGTTTTAAATAAAAATGACAACAATTAAGTTGTAAAATATCAATGTTTTCTTCTAACTCTTCTAATATACTTTACTTTAAAGTGTACCGATAAGGAAAATGGTCCCAACGTTTATAAAACTACCGAGATTGAGTCTTACATCATTATCGAGTACTCTATAGGTCAGAGCGGCGTGTGTTTACCAAATATCTTACCTATCTGGTGCTTGAGAATGACCAAAGACTCGAGCGCAAAATGACTGGCCACTACATAATACATTAATCCAAGTAAAACATATAAACATATACATGTACATGTATTGACTCCATTGTCAAATGTCATACAGTAAAACCCCTCTAAACGGGACATATACTGTTTAGTTAACTATACTGTTTCATCTTATTATTATTACTTCTTCTTGTTTTACTACTACTACTACTACTTCTACTACTACTACTACTACTACTACTACTACTACTGCTGCTGCTGCTGCTGCTGCTGCTACTACTACTGCTACTACTACTGCTGCTATTACTGCTACTACTACTACTACTACTGCTGCTGCTGCTACTATTACTACTACTACTACTACTACTACTACTACTGTTGCTACTATTACTACTACTACTACTACTACTACTACTACTAATACTAATACTAATACTAATACTAATACTATACCACATTTATACGTGTATAGCGCTCTTTTCAAACAGGCTATGTGCGTTCAAAGGCGCTTTACATGAATAAATTACATTAAAAAGCTGAGTATAATAATGCATATGCATGTATAATATTTAAAAATACATTTAAGCTATCGATGAGAAAAATTAAAATGGAATTGATTTAAGAATCTTAGTTAAAAACCAAATCATCCTTTTCCATAAGTTATATGCCAATAAATCATCGGAATGGACGCAGTGACTATACATGTATTGTGTCAGCTCATTCAGATCACCAAAAATCAAATGTAAAATTCTATGTACAGTGTCAACTACTTATGTCACATAGTTACGACCCAGAACCACCTGAAATACACATGAAATAGTGTCTTACATATGCAGGACCACAGACTAAGTCAATATTGTAGCTAATGAATATAAGCAACACAGTGTTTATCCAGGGATTGAAAGATGTCGTTTTGAACTTTCAGAAGAGCAGTCTCTGTTGAATGATGATTTCGGTATGCGAACTGATAGTGCTCATGTAGATTGTTTGAAGTCACATGGGAACTCAATGCATTTGTTGACCACTTTTATATAACTCTTTGGAGACAAATGGCAAATTTGATACAGGCCTACAGTTCTTAAGTTCATTTGAATCGAGATCCGGTTCCATTAAAAGAGGTCTGACATGCGACATATATACTTGCACCATTTGAACGTAAACATAATAAACCGTTTTCCTATTCCCTATTCATGTGAGAAATAATGACATCATGAATATTTATTAGCTGATGTTTTATAATGGCATATGTACACGTGACATTTTGCTATTGGTAAAAATTGAACAGTCAGATCTCTTTTGGTTTCATAAGCAATCCCAGCAGACCCCGATAAGACGGTTCCTGCGTGAAAAGACGTTTGCCTGAAGGATGGATTAAATAAAACAAAATAGCATTATTTAGAAATGTGTTTTGATCCAAGTGCAATATTAATTAATTGTGAAATCTATAATAACACAGATTCCAACGAATAACCAGAATCTGAACTGTCTATTTTAGAAAGTGTATGACCTAATAAATATCTAAGAAAAGCACATATCGGAAATGGCACAATCAAATATCTTAACAGTGGTCTAGATTGAATGCGTAAACTAACACGTTTTCAAGTATCCACCAAACCCTATACTGTGACCAACTTTTAGAATCGTCTCTTCGAGACGATTCTAAAGAGTGGTCACAGTATAAGGTTTGGTGGGAAAAGGAGGATTTTAGTAGTAGGGTACGTACCTTAATCTGTAGCTCTGTATAAAGTTATGTTCAGGAACAGTGTCAATATTGTTTGAATTTGATTACCTATTCTTAATACAGATACAGACATATACAGGCATACAGTTAAACTTTGTTAACACGATTTTAGTAGTGAATAGTTAAAAACGTTTGAAACAGGAGACTGTTTAATGCAGGGTTAAAGCTATACATATGAGTTTTCTGCATCATACTCAGTGTTGTTATATTTTCTAGCCCTTCGGGATTAACGGTTTCAATGCTTTTATGTATGAAAATTGAATACCGCTTAAGCCGGTGTTAGGGGTTAGAGTATAGTGTTGCAGTTTTAAAAACTGCTCATGAACAGGGTCCATGCTTATAAAGCTTTTTAGTTGAGTCTGAGTTCGTTCTCAAGCTTTTGATTGGTCAGATTTGAGTTCTCAAATCTGACCAATCAAAATCTTGAGAACGAACTCAGACACAACTAAAAGTTTTATAAGCATGGATACTGACTCAATAAAACGGATTCATTCTGCTATTCTCTCTATAACATTGATAGTTTTACTTTCGAAGGATCTCCTACTTTTAGAAATTCACCCTGCATTAAACTGCTACATGTCCTAAGGGCCGTTAATAATATTTTTTTGGTTCTGAGTTATCAATAGTTTGCTGTAGTTCATGGTGTGCGCTGCGGTGCAGTGTGTTATATAAACTAACATACACAGTAGCGGAGTCCCTTTAATGCGATGTCTCATATCCATCCATAGATCTGGTCACCCCGGATTAATGTAGAAAATAATGTGTGTTTATTGCCAAATAAAACATGTGGCATGCCAAGCTAAAAGGTATTATTTCGTTGGATGGCTTTATCTCTTAATGCATCAAATGAATGTGCAGTCCTTGGTCCTTTGTCATACACATTAATACAATATCAACAACAATGACGATGCGATATGGATACAAAATAATCATAATAATGTTACACTGTTTGTTAAACCAGGATGGCTTTGAGATAAGTGTGAGGTTAGGACATCGGTGAACCGGTTTAAACCCCCAATGGTGGATTTTGCCACTGACCGTTCCACAGCGGTACTCTCTTTGTCACCCTTGCTTTTATGCTTGTTTGGTGTTTTTGTACTTGTGCGTTTGTTCATGTTTAAAATGTTCATCTTGTGTGTTGTGTGTGCGTGCGCGCGCGCGCATGTGTGTGTATGTGGTTGTGTATGCGTGTTTCGTGCTTTCTGTCGTGTTGGTGGTGGTTGCGTTTTGTGTGTGCCTTTTCCAGCCTGACTTTATTACTTTTTTTCAGTTAATTATATTGATTTATAACGAACATACTTTGAACTATTTATCAGTGCTTGTGTTTTGAAAGCAGAGCAGTTGATCCCGTTTGCGAATAAAGCAATGGGAACGAAACAGTTAGTCATATTTTAATCCAATAATTGACAATTTAAATGCATTTATGAAAAGAAATAGAAGAAATAATGTGTTTTAGAATTAGAATTAGGCCACGTCTCTTGTGCATGAAAGGCTCTCAGGATCGATTGCGTTAATTCTTTACTCCGTAAACACGCCTTTTTATGTCTTTGCAAACAGAGTAGAACAAGATCAGACGGGCTCCTATAGGAGTGGTCTGATTAGGGTCTGCTCTGTTTGCTTATGATATAATAAAGATATGATTTTACAGTTTTTGCCGTGGCTAAAAGTTCATGTGTCCATCTACTCTTATTAAATTAATCTAATTGATACTCTTGGTGTCATTATTTCCTATATGAATATTCATGGAGTAAAGGGTTTAGCAGTAAATCACTCAAAATATTTTACTTGTTTACTTTTTACCTTTTTAAATATTTTTCCAGGTCAGTGTTACGAGATACATTCTCCTGAAAGTCTTGATGTAACTTATTTTAGCGTGCTAGTTCAACGACATTGCTCGAAAGGGATGCTTGTTTATTATTTTTCGACAGAGTGACCACCGGTTCTATTTATTCGTATTGAAGAGGTACCCACTTTCGATATTTCAGTTGTCCTTGACAACTGGCTCTTTTATTGGCGACACATTATGACTGATCTAATATCGAACAAACGTTTGCTCGGTTTTAGTCAGGGGCATATACTAAATAAGGTTTTATACATTCCTTGAATATTGTATTTGTTATAATGTACCGCTTTTCTGACAGAAATGTGCGAAAAAGTGTCGATAACTCCAATGGCGGGTGACGCGTACAAACGTATAAAGCAACGCCTGTGTGCTATTTATAACACCATACATTATTGACCCTTTGTTCTTTTGCAGATTTTGGGGAAACAATCAAGGCAACTGTTTATGTATAGAGGGTGGTGTCTTGCCTGAAGAATACCCAACCGACGACGTATTTGTGTGTTTCAAGAAAAATTGAAACATGCATATCTATTAGGTATATTTTATAATGGCATTAGTGCGTGTGAGCGTTTGGTGCTGGTAGATACTGTAGAGTCAGATCTATTATAATTTCCATAGCAAACAACAGACCCTGATTAGACGTCTCCTACAGGAGCCGTCTAAGCTGGGTCTTCTCTGTTTGCATGAGCATCGAAAGGCGTATCTATTGAGTAAAGGGTTAAATATTCTTCTAGCGCAAGGGTCTGGATTCAATTAATCCGTCTTGACCAGAAGTCATACAAACAATTGACCAATCTTGCATTTTCTTTGGGGCCCCTCGCTTCACGTTTTAAATACTGTGTTTTAATGACGTGTGCATGCAAATAAGACTGTCTGTTCCAAAGCGACTTATACCCTTAAAATCTCTAACAGAGCCCATTCAATCCATGTGAGTGTTATGGTAGGGACCAACTTTTCAAAAGATCTGGATAGAAAACCCATACATCCTCCCTTTTTTAAATTTCATGTTCGCCGCCGTGACGACACTAAAGTCCAGGGGCGTACAAAACTTCAATGCAGAGACTATATTACGGTGACATTTTATGCCCTGACATCAGAATATATTGTCTCTTTTCAGTATATATTGTCGCACATCAGCCACTATGCATATACAGAGCAACTTCTACACAGGCTGCAATGAAAAAGATGGGATTTGAGTTACTGAACCACATGCCCTATAGTCCGGACCTATAACCGTGTGATTTTCTCTCTTCCCCATGATCAAAAGTTACCTTCGTGAGAATAGTATTATTATTATACCACATTTATATAGCGCTCTTTTCATACAGGATGTGTGCGTTCAAAAGCGCATACATTTTGACAGAATGAGTGAACTTTCTTCCACTGTGCAAGGCACTATTTCCAATATAGAAACTGAAAATATCATCACAGAATCATGGTTTAAGCGCTGCAGGAATGTATCTTCTTTCGTGACGAATATTTTGAAAAGGGCTGAACAATTTCATGCTTGCGTTTTCAGAGCGTAATCGTATTGATGTTGACGCCATTTACGTTTGGCCTGTATCCGGTCAGTGGCGTTCCTATAGTCACAATTACTTACTGAACGCTAGAAAATCCAAACTTTGCAATCCAAACCAAAATGTATTCAAGTAAATTCCTTAAAGAAATCAAATGTGTTGGAGGTTAAATAAGAAAATGATAACACTTTTCCGCGACTTTTTTTAGTTGAAACATATTTATTTAAAAGCATGTGCATGTAAACAATTGCACAGTGAACAATTATACATTACAGAAAAAGGATTGAAACGAAAGACTATAAGTTTTATAAAGTTTCTCTCCATCAGATAATGACCTTACATAATTATATAGGCGGGGATATTTAAGTTAACATGCTTTGAGTAATAAGCTGTTGATTTACTAAGTTAAGATCGAAAATGAAAAAAGGGAAAAAAAAGTAAATGAAACACATACAAACAAAAACAAAAACAAACGAAATATGCGTATACGTATATTGCACATATGAGAACGTATTGGATGGGGCGGACGGAGATTGGATGGGGCGGACGGAGATCAATGTGGAAACAAAGTCATGGGATAAGTTATAAAGTAGTATCAACAGTGTTTTAGTTCACGTGAATAAATCACTTATCGAATCTTTTTGCTTGCATAATGTACAACTGAGCTGCTTCGAACATCTTATGATTGATTGTGTTAGGTAGGGATTCATATCCAAATAAAATATTATGCAAGGAAACCGCAGAATATCGAAAGGAGGAGTCTCTTAAGCATGTCCTACTGTCGATATAAAGCGAACAGACACGGGAGAAATGATAAGCATTCTCGACATCGCCACAGCTACAGAGGGGCGAGTCTACTATGCCGTCTTCATTTAATGAACTGCAGTTATTACGTAACTTTGTGTGATGGGCCTGAGCATATCTTTCTCCTGTATAAAAATAGTCAGGTGTTTATCTTTATCAATGTTGAGCTTCTTTTTAAAAAAATTCGAGCGTTGGAGAGTTTCTGGCTTCATGTGAAAGGTCATTCCAATGTCGTATGGTTTTAGGAAGAAAGGAGTTTTGGTAACGAGAAGTCCTAGAGGCTGGTATACGAATGTCGTCTGAGTTCCGAAGACTCTGTTGAGAGTTAGCACCGGCTAGAGGAGGTAATAGGTCCAGTAGATAACTGGGAGAAATACCATGGACCATTTTGTATAAAAGAATAAGTCTGTGTTTCTGCCTTCTATTTTCCAGGTTTTCCCAGCGAATTTCTGATTTAAGTTTATCTAATGAAATTAGTTAAAGGCATTTCGAAAGGAATGTTGACCCATTAGCCTCATGCTGTGTATTTTGGGTACTTTATGGTGCCACACTGAGAATTTCACTGCTGGATACTGATAGTCAATTATCAGGTTATCCCAATATGCAGCAGAACTATTGATAAAATATCTACAGGTAAATGAAATGATAGTTTGTGTCATGTATCATTAATTTCTCTATAAACAATGATGTGTTTTTTTCAGCAGTTAATTTTATTAATTTATGTGATTGAAAAAAAAAGTATTTAATAGCATTATAATTTATCATTATTTCAATAATTTTTATTATGCGAGTCATGTAAAATGGTCTTTATTGTTTTCATCTAGTTGAAATTTAGATGATTGATTTGTATTTTATTTGTATTTATTTGAATTTGATTTTGAAAACAAATAATGATTTTAGTTTATCAAAATTAGTGTCAATTAATAATTATTTGTGTTGTGCTATGGCACAAGAGAAGCAATTTGTGTTTTATAATAAAACAATGTGTAGATATGGTAAGAAGCGTTTCGTTATATTTTATTCTATAGGAATTACATTCCTGTAGAATAAAATACATCCAGACCACACCACGGGGAGGCGCTTCTAATCATGGTCCATTTTTTTTTTTTTTTTTTTTTTTTTTTTTTTTTTTTTTTATTATAGGGGTTGGGGGTCAGTACATAGTCTTGACAACATATTTACACTGCAGTGATGCCTATCTCTTCTTAGAAGGGTCTCCAGATATGAGTCCCATACACCTGTGTCATCCATTTGGCCCAGATATTTGTTCTATATTTGTATGAATTTCTGCTGGAGCCAACATTTTCATTCCAGTGGCATACTGCTAAATCACTTCGCAGCCTGTAGGTGGAATCACCCATGGACCCGATCCTCTTGTCTTGGAAAATGTTCAATACGTTATTGAAAGATTCCACTAGGAAGGTATCCATACAGTGAACATAGTTCTGTGGGTTTTTATATACATCTATCCCACGTAGCGTGTTTGTGAGGAGAGTCACGGCAATTGGCTCAGTCAGTAGTTGTCTGCTGGGTATATAATTGTCATCAGTTTGACACCGTGACTCACTTGGACACTTTCTATGTTCATTCTGGTAGTGGTTTGGTACCTGGTCTATTCTGTCTTTCAATAGTTGTGGGCTGCCACCACAGTTTTTCATAGCATAGTATATGTGTGTTTTCACTGGCTTCACTTTGTCCACAAGCTGTGTAGACCAGGTCTTTCCTTCACGGCACTTGGCACCTGATGATATCTTTTTCAGTTCTTTTTCCACTGAAACTGACACATGCCAGGTATCATTTTGATTGATTGTCCCGGGCTGCTGTTCGCGCACATACTTGTTGATACTCGCATTTCTGTCATGCCCATGCTTGTTCACTTTCACATTTTGGTGTGCTAGAGTTTCATATATTCGTTTCGTGCCGAACAGTTCATGGCGTTGTGTACAGGGATCGTCCTCTCGTCGTACAAGCTGATGCTGAATAACCTTGCGGCTGTTGTATCCAATACACACGACATCCGTATACTTAGAGTTTTTCCTTGTAGAGTGTCTGGCATCCGTTATAATGTCGACACTGTCGTGATTGTCACTGAATGTCTGCTCTTCCAAAAGAGCTGAGTGGCATGACATAGAGCGTTCATGGCTCACTGCCTCACTGTAATTCCGTGTGTAAGTATCAACTTTGTGTCTTGTAAGAGTGCCCACACCAGACGATTCACAAAACCGACTAAGTTGTGAGAACAACATCCCACTTGAGTAATATGCATGCGTAAGTTTCATGGATACCAAATCACTTCCATCCGGAATGTCTGGTGAAGCCTTCCACAGTTCAAAGAAACTACACTGTTCACACGAAACTCTGTACACCTTAGAGCATGTCTCGATGTCCTCACACTGAAGAATAATAGATGAAGGACATGTACAGTTGTGCGTATTTACAATATTCACAAGAGCGATAAGTGATGTCTGAGCTGTGATAGTGAGAGGCTGAGTAGACCCGGCTTTGCTGCACTGCTGTGTCGCTGTACTCGCGGTTCTAGACTTATTGACACTGTCCCGAAGATAGTGATCCAGTGCATCATTCAGTATATTGAGCGAATTACCAGATGACTGTTCAAACATGTCTTTTGCCAGGTCTAATTTCTTCTGAACGGCTGTGAACAACTCCTCTGAACCATATAAGCTCAATTTCTGTTTCTTTCTCTTAGCAGATGTTGGAGTGTTCATTATGATATAGTGGTGTATAGCTACGTGATTTAGCAGAAATACTGACTAGTATGGAATACTTCAATTATAAGTCTACCTTAGACAACACTAGTGCACATGACTATGTCCTGAACAGGTGTGTTGTATAAACACAAGTTAGTATACCTGTAATAACAGTGTGACATGTGACATGGCTCTTATACACAAGTCGACCTCAGCATTGGGTGAAATGACACGCTGTCCACATGAGACTTATTTTGTTTCATTCATACATGATACTTATTTTGTTTCAATCATAAGAATCATGGCAACTGAAAAGCTAACATTGAACGTTACAGAGGAGCAGAAGCTGGCAATCTTGGCCTTTTTCAACCACAACAACTGGGATCTGGAGTCATGTTCAAGCAGCGAGTCACTGATGCATGAGGAAGGTCGTGATGATGGCAGTTTTCCTGTAGAGCGACATGAGTCCGGAGCAACAGAGTGTCCAGAGTGCTTCTGCGCTCCATGTATAATAACAGAGAGCAAGAGACAGATTTGGTGGCCGGATCATAATGAGAGTCAGAAGGTTGGCAATGCATCGGCCAGGAAAAGACTGTATCAGAGGTTCTGGGCTATGCTCAGTAATTGTGGTGCATGGACAGACGCTCGATATCTTGTGAAGAAAGCCATTGCCAGAAAGTCGAAGACAACATGGCACCGAAGAGAGCTGATGCCAAAGTGTGTCGTAGACCAGTGCAGAATGTGGCTTCCGAATCCTGCGGGCGTCGAATACATGGGCCATAAATGGTACTGAACCCCACGACATCAAGAAAAAATTATTAAAAAAAAAAATAATAAAATAAAAAAAAAAAAAAAAAAAAAATGGACCATGATTAGAAGCGCCTCCCCGTGGTGTGGTCTGGATGTATTTTATTCTACAGGAATGTAATTCCTATAGAATAAAATATAACGAAACGCTTCATGGATATTACACAGTTATGTTTGAGCAATTGCTTCTCAATTGCCATTTCAATATTATTATTATTATTAGTAGTAGTAGTAGTAGTAGTAGTAGTAGTAGTAGTAGTAGTAGTAGTATTACTATTATTATTATTGTATATTATTATTATTAGTATTGTATAATTATTATTATTTTTATTATTGTTGTTGTTATTATATGAAGTTGACAGTACATTATTTGCTAAATCATAAAATTTAACTGATACAAAATCAGTAATAAAATGTTGCAAACAAATTTATGCGGCATAATCCCCTCAAACAAAAAAACAATAGAGAAAAAGTAACTGTTATTAATGTTACTCAAAACATGAGTAACTCTTCTCATTTGCATTTGTTAAAAAAACTAATGACCTGTTTATGGACTGATTAGTAGGTATTCACACCTTTTAGTGCTAGATTTATTTCTAAACACCTATAACCCTTTTCCTGTTTGCTTTGACAAAAACCGTCGAATCAAATCTATATCGTGTCAAAAGCAAACAGAGCAGACGCTGATCAGACGGCTTATTTAGGACTCGTCTGATCTGAATCTACTCCGTTTGCTAATGCAATAACATGTCATTTCTGCTAAGAGAAGTTTTTCTTTGGCTAAAACTGTAGAATCAGATCTATATCAAACCAAAAGCAAACATATTAGACCCTGATCAAACGACTTCTCTGATCTGGGTCTACTCTGTTTGCTAATTGCGTAAAACATGTATTTTTATTGGTTATTTCACACAAAAACTGGCATTTTGTACTGCCTAGCTCTAATTTGCCTATCTACCTGGATCAAGGTATAATTGCATAACTTTATCTCATATGGTCACTGACCCTGACTGGACACTGCAGGAGCACCCCAGGTTATCAATAATCACTAATCTGCACAGCTGGATACTGTGTATATGGGGGGGGTCACTTATATAAGGAGCTTTGAAATGCCTTTAAGAGACATCAAGTGCAATGCGTGCTGCTTCATTTTGAATCGTGTTCAATTCGGCTTTTTCGTAGTCCGTACAGCTATCCCACACCACGTCAGCATATTCTAAAAGTGGTCTAATAAAAGATATATACATGACCTTGAGCGGCTTTCTACCAAATGTGTATCTGAGCTTTCGCATCATATTTATTCGCTGCCAAGCTTTGTCCTTAATGTATGAGAATGTCATGTACAATCGCTTGAGAGAAACACTACTTATGTTGACAATTTGCTGATTATTCATAAATAAAGGTGGATACATGTTTACGCTGTTTTTTTCGTGTGACTAAGAGGGATTCCGTTTTCGAAGGATTGAACGTGACTAACCATTTGTCGGCCCATGCAGTTATTTTGTTAATATCATTGTTTAAAGGTTGAGAACATGCCTTTATGTCATCTCTATGGTTTATTATGAGAAACAGACTCGTGACATCGGAAAATAGACGGATGTTAGATTGTATTTTTAATCACCCCTCGTAGTGTCGCCCTTAAGCATGTAATGTCGCACGTCAGACAAAATGCAACAATATATTGTCGCAATTTAGCATATACGTTTGCACTTCATCATATATTGTCGCAATTAAGTATATAAAGTCGCACGTCAGACAATATGCATAGACTGTCTTCAGCATTTCAGCATATATTGTCGCACTTCGAGATATATTATTCCGGCGTCAATGTATGAATTTGACACTCGTATATGCCATGAAATAGCTTTACTTGACTGAAATGATATGAGCCGGTGATGCACTTACTGTAGTTGGTAAGATGAATTAACGTTTTACAACATGGAATTGCTGTCATAGTGTAACTCAAGTAACAATATGATGGCAAACACATTGTAAAATACACTTATCTTATCTCAAACTTTTAGAAGCCCCATTAATGTACCTTAGGTTCTAGCAACCTTTTCCAGAAAACAAATACCTAACTGATGCGTTTATACATTGTTATAGTTTTGAATATATGTTTAATGTGTATATACTATATATACACTTCCTCATGGGCCGATGGCCTTACGTATTTGAATAAAGTTATCTACATATTGTTCTATGATGTGACGAGTAATAAAGAGATTGTATAATTGCTCCAGATCATTATTGCCTGGCTAGTAAAGGTATGCCCCCTTAAACGGCGGCTTGTTTCGTATCTAATCGTATGCTGCAGCAGAACCTTCCTTAACCCATTTGCTCCCAGTGGATTCTTCCATGGTAATAAATTGGATTAGTCCATTTTTATATAAGGGGTGCCTGATCTAAATTTTCAATTTCGTTTTGTTTTATATTAAAATTCCTATCAGCAAACAGTGTAGACTCTGATCAGACGTCGTATTATACGGCGTCTGATCAGAGTCTACACTGTTTGTCTATGTCCCATATATGGGATCGTTGGAGCAAATGGGTTAAGCGGTCATTAAAAAATCTGGATTGCTAAAACAGGTGGTTTCATTAATGCGGGTCTAAAGTGATACAGGAAGTTCCTATACGAGCTTTCTATGTAAATTTTGCCCTGTCTTAAGCAACCACCTGTTTTTCAAGACTCCAATGTTCTATAAATAAATAAATGGCCGCTTAAGACAGGTTTTACTGCATATTCTTTTTCAGCAAACACGCGCTCAGTTGTCACATGGTATTTGGATCCTGATAAAACGCATCTCATTTGAATCCGAACTATGTGAAAACTGTATTTATTGCCCATGGCATACAGGTTGACCCTTAACCTAAGAGATACCTCCTTTAACGCCGTTGCAAGCAGAGTAGACCCAGATCAGATGGCGTTTGCTAGAGTCATCTGACCAGGATCTATTCTGATTGCTTATGGAAAGATATACACCACATTATACAGTTTCTGGCATGATCAGAATTTCTAGATGCATATGCCTTTATTAACATTAATCTAATTAATGTTCATTATAGTATTAATCCTTTCCCTGTTGTGTATTCATGTAAGAAATAATGACGTCATGAATATCAATTAGATTATTTTTAATAATGGCACATGCACAGAGGGCATTTTGGCTCTACTCTGTTTGCATATGTGTCAAACTGCGCTTACATGAGGTCAAGGGTTAATTCGACCGATATCTGAATGGTTAATATAATATTATTATACCCCCCCCAACAACGAAGTTGGGGGGTATACTGGAATCAGGTTGTCCGTCTGTCTGTCTGTCTGTCTGTCTGTCCGTCTGTCCGTCCATGGACACAGTTTGTCCGGCCTTCTTCTTCTACAATTTTGCTTCAATTTTGTTGAAAGTTCATGTATAGCCATATGACCATATAACCTGTGCACCGCATATTTCCATTATGATCAAATCACTACCTCAGGAGTTATCTCCCCCTTTTAGTCCCCTATCAATGTTTCCGGTTTTCTGGACTTTTTATGGAAGTGACTGGAGATATCGACTCTATATTTAGTACAAAGCTAAATCTAGATAAGTTACAGCTTATCTTCAGTCTCAGTCCGGTTGAATAATTATTTCCAGAGTTATTGTCCTTGAACTTTAATTTTATTTTTTTCTTCAAATTTTGAATTTTCCAGACTTTTTTTGGAAGTGGTAGGAGATGTTTTAAATTTATATTTGACATAAAGCTAAATCTATATAATTTACAGCTTAATTCCGAATATCCGTCTGGTTGAATAATGTTTGCCAGAGTTATGGCCCTTGAACTTTATATTTTTTTAATTTTTCAATTTTCCGGTCTTTCTTTGGAAGTGGTTGGAGATATTAACTTTATATTTGACATAAAGCTAATTCTGGACGAGTTACAGCTTAAGTTCGAATATCGGTTTGGTTGAATAATTGTTGTCAGAGTTATGGTCCTTGAACTTAATGTTTTTCTGAAACGGTACCTAGGTTCATAACTTTGGAGTTGACACTTCACAGAAATAAACAAAGCTGCTTGAACTTATTGGATGACATTTTCTCGCTTCTCAGCCGTGCTAGATAAGCTGAGTTACTAAAAATAGCCGTACTAGAAATCCTTATCTGGAACACCCCGTGACTAGTGTATTCATACGCGCGATTGGGTAAAATCAATACAAGGGAAGGACTTCTTACAGAATTATACCAACATTTCTATGGGCAACAACCTTATGAATTGAAATTAATATAAGTAATTAGCACGAATATGAAATTCTATTTATCATATAAACACTTTAAACGCCTTTTTAATTAACCGAGGACGTTGTTTTGTAGTCACTCAGTCATTTATATTTACGCCAAAAAGTAACGTTTGTGGTTGTCATAACAAATGACGTCATTAGAGGGTTAATACACGTTTTTTCGGGCAATAACATCTGCATTGTCCCGAGGGACTGTTGTTGGCCCGAGCCCGAAGAGCGAGGGCAACAACATTCCTGAGGGACACTGCAGATGTTATTGCCCGAAAACAAACGTGTTTTAATGCTATTCTTGCATAAAACCAATTTTCTGCTCTCCTGCATCAATTTAATTCTTCAAAATACAGGCAAAACAACGGCAGCAAAACTATACACTTCTTTGACACTTCGGCGATTGATGCTGTTTCTGGGCCACTGTTTTCTTTTCGACGTCAATTCATGATTGTATCAAATACCGTTTACACGGAATTTCATTCAATATGTCTATCACTAAAAACAGTTCATTGTCGGTGCTCCTGGAAATACTCACACCCCGGCGTTCACCTAGCTTAGGTCAAAACGCTGTAACATTCACGTCCATTGTTTACCTTAGACCCGTAATAGGTATAATTAACACCGGTCAACAACAGCGCGTGAGCACGAGAATCGCCTTGTTAATACATGGTCTAGCGGGACTACAACAGCACGTTTTATGCAAGAATTTGGTGTCACGCCTAAAGTTATGCTGCGGTCTGTTGCTATTAGATATGGAAGTCGTATTACGCAATGTAAAGTAGTACTTCACAAATTCGTTAATTTTCTTGGTTTTAGGGCGTATTTCAGCGAGAAAAATAATCAAGCATGGGATTTGTTGAAGACGGGGGTTTCTATACCCGAGGTTGGTCTGTTCCTATCGGAAACTCGCTAAAGCTCGTTTCCGACTGGAACAGACCAACCTCGGGTATAGAAACCCCCGTCTTTAACAAAACCCATGCTTGATTCTATTAGTCTGGCAGCAGCCATAACACTTCTATCAATTTTAACAGACTCATCTCCCTTTTTGGAAATTGACAATAATTAGATTTGGTAAAAGTTGCTTTATTTATGTTTGTGATTGATCTTGGATTGAATATTACATGTTAGAAGTGATATATTTGAATCTATAAGTATGATATACAGGTTCTTGTATGAATGTGCAGCACATAAGTGCTGTTCGTTAAATTGTGACAGAGTTCAACCGGTTAGGCTTGCAATGCTCCCATAACTTATTACACATGTACTTAGAATATGAGAAAAATAGGTTGTGTGGATAAAACCTCATGAAAGGGTCTTATTTCTCTGAATTCTGAATTATTCTTTATTTTTCTTTATTGCTGAAGATCTTGTCATGTTTTTTACATAAATTGGGTTGGGGCATGTATTGTTTTTAAATATCTTCATGTTTCTGTATGTACATATGTTCAGATTGATGATAGGTGTTCTGACAAGCAGCCATGTGTGTGTGTGTGGGGGGGGGGGGGGGGGTATTTGGTAGCCTTTGGCTTAAAAGTTCTAGTTCATAACGTGTTGCAATAAATCGGTCAAAGCGGTTGACAGTGACTAAAAGAACAGACTAATCAATAATAGCAGTCATAAGATAGTGTTTCATTTAAATTTACTGCCAAACCATCATGAACTAATTGGTATTTATAGGAAAAACGTGCACCCTAATGAAAGTAATATTATCCTTTAAAATTATTTGTAATTGGTAATAAAACACGTATACACCCAATTAGTGAAACCAGCTAATGTTTATGTATCTATTTGTTCCTTTAACGATTGGATGAATTACGATTTATGCGTTTATCGCTGCAATGAAGTAGTTTTGACGTTGTCATCAAGCTTGTTAAAACTGTACTTTTTAGGTTCTCAACCTCCTGGTTGCATTTAGTTTTTAAGAATTAACATATCTAACCCTTTCAATGCGGTTAATGTCTTATGCAAACAGTGTAGATCAAAATTAGGGGGCTCTCAAAGGAGCCCTCTCATCAGGATCTGCACTGTTTGTCATGTTACACGTTTCGTTTTGAAAACGTTCCTGAACATTCATGGTAATCTTGGCCTGTTTGAATATGTTTATAATACAGTAAAACCTCTCTATAACGGCCACTAAATTGCGTTAATTAGTTGGTATTTAGAGCAGCTGGTTGCTTAAAGCAATGTGAAAGTAAAACAGAACGCTCCTTTTACTGTAATATTTTGATTAAAGAATATTTATGAAAGAAATAATGGTATCGTGAATATCAAATGGATGTTTTTTTATGAACACGGGGTTTTTATCATAGCAGAAACTGTAGAGTTAAATCCAGTTTATTTCATAATCGAACAGATCACCCCCGTATCAGACAGCTCCTACAATAGCCGTCTGATCTGGACGACTCTACAAAAGCATTAACTAACACTTTTTTCATATAAACGGTTTTCCCGCCTTTGCAAAAAGAGTAGATCCAGATCAAACGACTGAATTTTTCATGGACAAAATAGTTATGAAATATGGAAAATGGAAAATTGTAACCATTTTAGAAACTAAAGAATTTTAAAAACAAAACAATTTCAAATTACATTAGCAAACAGAGCTGACTCTGATCATACGTCTGACCTCGGTCTACTCTGTTTGCAAATGCGTAAAAACACGTTTATATGAAAGAAAGTGATAACCCAACATATGTTCAAGATCCAAATCGAGTGACACGCTTATCGCACCTTTCAAACAATGACAAAGATACATTTTGAAATATGCATAAGGAATCATGTTCAATCAGTAAACCAATTGCTCGGTATGCTATAGGTTTCTTAAAAGTTCGGCTTCTCGTGACTTTGACCTAATTCCGACACGTTCAAGATATTGAGAAACTACTGAGCGAGTGTCGAAAAGCTAAGATCCTGGTGAGATGCATTTCAGGTCGCACTTGTGTTATTCATATCACGCATCCTTGAGTTGTATCCTTAATGGCTAACAATGCCTTTGTATCCACCTGAACAAACGCCGTTTATCTTTTTATCTGCGCGTAAAGAAGGTATCATTTGCAAATATTAACGTTCACTGCAATTCTGAAAGTTATATGTTCCTTCATTTCTCTGAAATATGTCGTCAAAGTGTCAAACAGTTTGGTTCCTGATGAGACGCTGATGAACATGGTGTCTTATCCGGATACAAACTGTTTGCATACAAACTGTTTGCATAGGTATAAACAAACACGCTGATATCAGAGATTTTAAACCATTCCCTGGTCAATATTCATGTTAGAAATATTGACATCATGAATATTACATTACTTTTTATAATGACATATAAACACAGGACATTTTGGCTCAGTCCATAAGCAAACAGAGCAGACCCTGATCAGACGGCTCCTATAGGGACCATTCGATCTTGGTCTACTTTGTTTGTAAATACATGAAAATGCTTTTATATGAAGAAAAGGATTAAACATCACCAACCCGAACTACCAGTAAAGAAGTATTATCTGTAGTATTTCAGGCAAACGGCTGTTTTTAACCCATTCCCTCATATTGACGACTTTTGACGACTCTGTAGAAGTCACTTTGTGAAACCATTGTGATAAATATTTATCACAATGGTTTCAAACTACAAAATTCTAAAAGTTTCCTTTTCTCTAGTTAATGCTCCTTTTTGGTATATTTATTCAAAGAAGTTGTATCTAAAAATAGCCTATCAGAGACGTTTTCTGCATGACTTTCACTTTGAATTAAGCTGCTACCTGTTTTACAGTAATAGTCTCTACCTGCAACGTGTTTTAGAATATTTCCTTACTTATTTGTGTAGATGCTCTATAGAAGAATACCATAAGAAAACCGATCGAAAAAAGCTGACAAAACGTTCATTTGTTTGGTATCGAAGACCTCGATGACATTCGCAGATATACGAGTACTAGTAATTTGCTCGGGCTGTGTTAAGTTGTGTAACTCTTCAAAATAGGCCGATAATATTTCGCTGTACATCAACAATATAAATATGCACGGAATCGGCTTATTTTATATCACAGAGGCATTTTTAAATTGATAATCTTCATACGAATAAGTTAATATAACCAATAGCATGTGTTATGATTTTATTGAAAATGTGTGTTTATTGTAGAGACTTTCATTTTAATAGATTACTTAACCCTCTACTCAATGGATATTTGTTGAAGAAATAATGACGCCGTTAATATCAATTAGATTAACTGTTATAATAGCACATGGACACATGAAGTTTTAGCCATTACAGAATGTTGAATCGTCTGATGTGGGTCTGCTCTGTTTGCAAAGGCGTTGAAAGTCGTATTTATGGAGGAAAGGGTACCGATAATGATAGGTATACAGTGAAACCCCTCTAAACCGGACGTTAATTTTGGTATAAAAATATCGGTTTTGGAGACAGGTGGCAGCTTAATGCAGGGTGAAAGTCATGCAGAAAGCTCCTCTAGGAGCTTTCTGCATGACTTTTACCTTGCATTAAGCAGTCACCTGCCTAAAAGTAGCTAAATTCTTCTCTTCTAGAATTCCGGTTTAGAGGGGGTTTACTGTATCGGATGTTTACTTTATAGATAAAAACTGTCAGTTATATTTACTTAAATTCAAATGTTAAATGAACATACATACATGCCTCGAAACATGTCTCAAGCATAAATGGAACGTACAACTGAACTAACAACTAAACCAATATTTGTGCCAATATTAGCGTATTCTTGAGATTTGGTTTGATCCGACATGAAGTATCAGTGAAGTATCTATAATTAATCATGAGTCCGATGTTTCGCATATTGGTGAATAGCACATTAATGCTAGACAGGTTCATTCTTGATTGCGCTCGTCGGCTGTACAAATAACCTCTTGACTCTCTAGTCCAAATTAGATATATCTCGCAATCATAGTTATTATCGGGTCTTCTTGTGTGGGTTTTAGGAATTGGTTTGGTGTTATTGCTGTAATTCGCGTCACGACCTGCCTTTGCAAACAGCTTTGGTCCAGTTGAGATGCCAAGTACCTCGGCGTCTCGCAGGATTCAAGCTGTCTGACACTCGGCCAAAGGCTTGATCGAATCGAAGGTAGACAAAATTGCACAAGGACCAACATTGAGAAGACACTTTTTCTCACATCAGGGTAAGGATTACCTTTATAGTGATATAGGTTTCTGGCACAGGTTCAAGATTGTAGCCAAATAAAGCCAAATAACCTAAGAGAAAACGAGGGCACTGTAGCATTCCCTATTTCGTTGTTTTAACATTTTCCCTCATATCAAAATGACGCCTTTTGGCGCCTGTGTAGAAGTTTTTATCCGGTTAATCACGACTAAATTGTATTTGCAAACAATTGTGGATCTAATTATTTGACAGTCGGCCAATACTTTATCAAAGGTTTGATGGAATCAGCAGTAGTCATCATTGTAACAAATCCCTAGTTTGAACAGGCATTGTTCGTTTAAAGAGGGCATAGGGACAATGCCAGCTATTTACAGTTAAGTTATACAACGACAACTGTAAGTGATATGTATGACACTAATTGAAATTAACTAAGTGCAAGAATACAAGATCGCGCCGAAAGACCAGCACAAATATTACAAGAAGCTTTATTTAATATCGGTTATAATAATAAACTAACATTAGCATACAGCGATTGTTCTGTTGTGTATATCACATATCTGCCTCTTAATTGGAGAGGTCAGCAGACCTCTCCATAGTGCTGGAATTGGATGTCGGCGTATTCTTGAATGGTTTACAATTTATTTGGAGGAGTTTTGAATGGGGACGGAAAAAAGGATATAGAGGGTATTTGTTATTTTCGGTGGAAGATCGAAAGCCACGAGTGAAATATTACTGTCTGGTGTTCACGAGATGAAATAAATTTCGATCTTCCACCGAAAATAACAAATATTCTATTTATTTCATGCTTTTATTGAACTTTATAATATTTTTTTCAACGGATTTATGTCCTAACGAAATCAAAAGTACGATTCGCTCCCCGTGGGGAGCCCCAGTGATAGACTGTAGTTCACTTGTCGCTTCACGACAGAAGATATAGTTCTATATAATTGTCTTAGAAATGGTAAAATGTCCATAAAAATATATTTTATAATTCAAAATGATTAACACAGAGGGGTTATATTATATCACGTCATTTTGTATATCTGACAACAAAACTAAAAGAAAAGTTTGTTGGTATTACTACGCGTCATTTTGACGTCATAAGTCATATATGCGCGTCATAAGTCAGACGTCCGCCATCGTGTCAAAAACAAACGCGGTGGGAAACCAACAAAGAACGAAACTGAGACTTTATAACAGAAAACATGTAGGTTGTGGGCTCTAACTGAGCCAACAGTATAAGGAAATACGAATGGATAATGCCACGTGTTGACTATTCACTGTCACTGTCGGAAAATAATGGAATTCTTTTGAACAGTCTGCACACCGGATACTTTTGGATTCGCTGGGGAAAAGTTTGCGTTTCTGAAACGGGGTTGATAACTTGTTATAGATCTAGTAACTGGTGACATGAACATGGAAATGACAGCCAGGGAAGACGCTGATTTGAAATCCGCTATTGAATCCTATAGATAATCACGGTTGGCTTGTTCCGCCTAGTGTCAATTTATGATGGCGTCGAGTAAGCGGCTTGATTTTGCTGTATGTGGAGGCTGGTAGAGTAGATTCGATACAGTTACTGTACTGGTAGACGCGTTTGGTTTAATTCATGAATCTTATTACTTACAATTTCATCATTTCAAACTAAATTACGAGTGCAAATAGCAGTACATTTCGTCCAAATGGTCTAATGTGATGACGTCTTGTCATTTATTGGCAGAAAGTCTGGGTTCGAGTCCCAGTTTGGATTTCATTTTGTACTGCTGTTATTTCATTTGTTATCAGATTTATTCCCTGTGAAATGTTTGTTTAAAGATATAACAAAACATTGCAAAACGACCCCATAAAAGAAGAATTTTATTGCTTTTCTAAATATCTGACTGCTTAGTGCAAGTTCAAATCCCCATGGGGGAACAAGAAGTCCGGTAACAGTGAAATTATCAAATTGATAATTTCACTGTTCAAAACAGTGAGTTTATCAAGTGATAATCAACTGTTATATCCTGGTAAACCACCGGAAAGCATTAAATAAATCACCGTCTACCACCGTGGCTATACACATGCGCGAGTTTCGGTTATAAAACATACGCAGTCATAACTATCACTAACCAATAAGGAGTTTGAATATTAAAGTATTTATAGCAAATGTTGTTGAATTTGAAAAATAAGACCATTTGAACCGAGAATGTAGATATGTTAATTCAAATAGGCATGGTTATTTTATCCCGGGCGCTCTCTGAACAAATTATATTGCTTATTTTATTCCGGGTGCCCTCTGAACGAAATTCGAGTTACGGTCTCTTCAGTTTCTATTTTTAGATAGGCTTACTCATAAATCGATGGAGCTGAACAGGCTATTTAGGTCTATGACAATTCCGTCCCTTTTTCTGAGCTTCTTAATCAAATTAGCATGCTAGTGAAAGGAAAAAATCTACTATTCATCCATTAATATTTTGCTTCCTGGTTCTTATTAAAACGCGTTTCCCCAGCGGTGGATTAAGTGACTAAAACTGATAAATTAGCAATGATAAAAGCCTTAGCCCGAAGACTGTTTTGTTTCAAATTCAATTTTGTATGATCCGGCGTGGATTCGAATCCACCAATAGCCAACACATGTTTCTTCTATTTTATTTCTTTTCTCTTATTTCTATAATTCTATTGGTGATTTTTCTGTTACTCCGTCAACAAATGCATATGTACAGAAAATTGACATAAATCTATGGAAACTAATAAACCTTATACTACCGGAAATAACCTAATGAACATAAGTTTATCTGCACCCCCTTTTTACGTGACAAGAGAAGCCTGGTGACTGGATAAACTCCAATATGCAGAATATATTTTTCTCCCAAAGAATTACTTGCAACGACCTAGAAGTGAACGCATACAGTGCCGACATCGTATGTCAGACAGATCCGTAACTTTATATTAAGGGATTTTATCTCCTAAGCAGTGGAGTTTGATAGACATCGTCTTCGTTCTATTTATAGTAGTATTTGATATGTACAGTAGTTATTTATAGATACCTATTTACGATCCGGTGCCAGTGTTCTTATGTAAAACAACAAAGTAGACCCTTGTCAAACAGCGCCTGTATATAGCAACTATTTGATAAGAGACTGCTGCAGACCTCTTCTCTTTTGGCTTCTTTTTAAAAGAATCCAACTTGTATCCAGAGTTTTATTTTATGATTCAACAAGCGTACGGTAGTTTTCAATCCAGAACAGATATCAAACCAAAAGAAACACAAAGTTTCAAAGCATTTCGGACACAGCTCTTTGGTCTTTTCGGACCCAATATATTTTTATAGTAATAATGTACCCATGACTAGTTTAGAATTTGCTAAAATATATATATTATGAATATCGTTATGAGATTCAAGCCATTTGGAATTTGATCAGACGTGTTTGCAAATAACCTCTATTATCCAAATTTAAGCACAATTTAAATGAATAATGCAGGTGTACCATATATTTTAGACAAAATGCCTGAGAAAATCCTTGGAAATGTCTGAGATTTGATTTTTTTATATAGAATATATAGGCAGAAAAACGAGGAAAATGCATGAGATTTGATATTTGTACATAAAAATGTAGGTAAAACCAGGACATTAGGATTAGACAATAACAAATTAAAGTGTTTCATTAATTTCACAAAATTGTTACATATAATTATATTCAAGTTTTGATGGGGTCTGCTCAAATTGTTTGGATTCCTTCTCTGTACCGCGGATTCCTAAGTGCCCCACACCTGGTGTCATATTAACTCTTCCTTGTTCCTTGTAACAAAATTTTGGGGGCGATCCAGCTGTTTGCACCAATGTTTGTCTTGTTACTTGTATAAACGTGGCGCCTCACCATGTAATGAAACTTCACGATATGTGGATGACATTTTTAACTTAGATAACCCTTTCTTTGATGCTCTGATTCCTACAATTTATCCTAAAGAACTCACATTGAATAAAGCTTACCCGTCCGACAATAATGCAGCTTTTCTTGATCTAGACCTTAAAATTGATAATTGAATTATTTTTTCTAAAATATATGACAAAAGAGATGATTTTAATATTGTAAATTTCCCTCATTTTGACGGAGATGTTCCCCGTGCCCCATCATACGGGGTTTATATATCTCAACTTATTCGTTTTGCTAGAGCTTGTTCATCTATTGACGATTTTAACAGTCGAAATCTCATTTTAACTGAAAAGCTGCTTAAGCAAGGATATAGATACCATAAACTAAGAAAAACTTACTCTAAATTTTACTATCGAAATCTCTCACTTATTTGCAAGTACCAATGTGATCTCAAGGCACTTCTGCGTCACGGTATTTCACACCCTGAATTTTATGGTGATGTGATTTACAAAGTTCATAAAATTATTGGACATACACATTTTCTCACTTTGTTCATCAAATATGTTAAAAAAATCATCAAAAAGGGATATGATCCTATAGTACTACAGCATACTGCATATTTGGTTTTCAACCCTTTTACAGTTGGCAATCACGCTGGCCTCTTTGCATGTACGCCGACAAGAAAGGATTAGTACTCTATGAAGGCGACCTCTTAAATCCAGAAAGGGAAGGAGGACGTCGGATATCTGTACTATTTCGTTTTTATCGTAGCCTTTATTACTTTTCTACAGTTACTCTGTTTGCAGCTCAATCATTGAGTACACTAGCGATAGGTGGATACAGTTTGTTCACTTAAATGTTTTCGTTATACATGCACTTTACCACTGTATTTGCCGTCGCGGTTGTTGTAGATTAGTCGGAGAGCGGATACGTTTATTTACATTGTTTGTCTTTTAGGGTGGGGATGGAATAAGTGTGAGGTTGGGCGCCCATAAACCGGTTTAACCCCCCAGTGACTTTTGTCACTGACCGTTCCAAGGCGGTACTTCCATCTTCCCCCTATTGTATGTTTGTTTTGTCTTTGTGTGTCTCTTGATGTTTTTATAGTTATGTACATTTGCTGTTTCCTTGTGGTGCTGTTCGGGCGACTGTTTGTTCTGTATGTGGTGTTTCCTGCATGACTCATTTTTGTACTTTTGAAGATACAAGTCAGAAAATGAAGCCAGCGAAATCCCTGGAACGAGGGTAGTATGACTATATCTAAAGGTCTTGATGATGATGCGTGCGGCTGTGCTGTGCGGCTATGCTCTGTATTTTTGTATCTTAATGACTTTCTATGTACTATTTAACAGTACATTGCAGATGTCTAGTATTGATGTGACCAGAGAATAGGTTTGATTTGCATCAGTCAAGTATTGTCTGATATGACCAGTTTAACCCATTCCCTCATATTTTGACGACTTTTGACGACTCTGTAAACGTCACTTTGTGAAATCATTGTGATAAATAGAGCAGTTGCTCCTAAAGCAGCAAATGCTCTACTTATCACAATTGTTTCAAACTACAAAATTCTAAAATTTTCCTTTTCTCTCGTTAATGCTCCTTTTGGGTAGATTTATTTAAAGAGATTCGGTCTGAAAATAGCTTATGAGGGAATGGGTTAACGCTACTGTCTATAGCTATATCTGGAAAAAGATTCAACATGGATGGTAACATACTTCCCCATGTTCAAACGTTCCTCACAATGATGACTTCATAACAGTCACATATTGTTATAGGGATACAGTAAAACCTCTCTATAACGGCCACTAAATAGTGTTTATTAGTTGGTATTTAGGACAGGTGGCTACTTAATTCAAGGTGAAAGTAAAACAAAATGCTCCCATAGGAGCCTTGTTTTACTTTCACATTGCTTTATGCAGTCACCCGCCTTTAACACAAGATACTTGATTTAATTAAATGGCCGTTATAGAGAGGTTTTACTGTATGATCCACCAGACTTGAGTTGTGCATTGAAGTAACACGATTACTTCGGTTTGTCAGCATTTAGTTTGAGCATGTACATGTATCCATGCATCTATGCCACAGTGTCATTACGGCAGTTCTCCTCGATGCAATACAGTAAAACCTCTTTTTAACGGCCACTAAATTACATCAAGTAGTTTGTGTTAAAGGCAGGTGGCTGCTGAAAGCAAGTTTTACTTTCACCTTGCTTTAAGCAGCCACCTGCCCTAAATACGAACTAATTACAACAATTTAGTGGCCGTTATAGAGAGGTTTTACTGTAGATACAGTTGTGAGTCATCAGAGTAGAAATCGTGGTTAAGTCCGTGACATCTGCGGGTTCAGCTCAATGTACATAATATAGTTGTATGGCCGTAGGGCTTTCCCTTGAGGCACGCTGTATTACATGAGTACTGGTTTTGACAGTTCGCCGTCTACACAAATAGTATGAAAACGACCAGTCAGAAATGAAGTCTTCCAGGCAAGTGGCTTAATACTACGAAGGAGAGGGTAGTGTTTAATGGTATCAACGGTCGCCGACAGATCAAGAATAACCAGAACAGCGACACTGTTTTGGTCAATAGACTGTATAATGTCATTTTGTATTTTTAGTAGCACAGTCTCGGTGGAACTGAAGTTTCTATAGGTAAAATGGTGTTTCTCGTGGAGGTTATTGAGCGTCAAATGACACTGCTTTTGGTGTTGTATAGGCAATCAAGCTATATGCTTTTACATCAGTAATTACAATAATACCCTATATTTAGCCTACGACGGGTGAAACTGTAATGAACATTATGGAAAGGACCACAATGGAAATAAGAGCATGCTCTTTATTTTGTTGTCCTTGGCATAGAAAGCATGCCATGGTTTTTCACTATTCATCATTTTACGAATTATTATTTATTATGATGTGATACATGTTTGTGAACCATATTATGTTTTCTGTTTGCCGAAATAAATCTATCTATCTATCTATAACATTGCATACAGTAAATCGGCGTCTCGTCGCCCAGTAAATAGTTTATCAAAGGCATAATAATTGGAAGCATTAGTAGAAAGCAACAGAACCTGTCCTAAACGGTCATTCATTTATTCAGCATAGGAGTCTCTTAAGAAGCAGGGGGTTGCTTAATGCAGGGCAAAAGTAATTGCAGAAAGTTCCTACAGGATCTTACGGCATTACTTCAGACTGCATTAAGCCACCAATTGCCTTATATATCCATTATTAGATCTCTTTTTGATGGCCGCTTAAGACAGGTTCTATTATACAAGTAAAAGTCGTCACAAATCAGAATTGAACATGTGTCATTTTAAAGAAAGATGAGGATTAGATCTAATAGATAGAGAATACGGTCTATTATTACAGTAAAACCCCGCTAATGCGACCACCCAAAAGGGGTTTAATTATGGGTGCTAAATGCAGGTGGTAGCTTATTGCAGGACAAAAGTAATACAAAAAGCTCCTGGAGGAGCTTTCTGCATTACTTTTGCCCTGTATTAAGCAACCACCTGCTTATAAAGACGCCCATGTTTATTCATTAGGTGGTCGCATTAGAGGGGTCCCAATGCACCTCAGAGACAGATACTGTGTGTTAATGGCAGAATGACAAATGTAACTACAGTCCATGTAGTGGCCATGTGATGCCCCTTTGAAAACAGGGATGACCTAGAAGTACGCCGATTACCTCGGCGTCTCATCAGGTTTTAATCTGTTTGACACTCTGGTTAGCGTTTTGTTTTCAATTGAAAAGAGAGAAAGATCGACACAGACTGGCAAGTTTAGGAAGAACGTTATCTTGTAAATGCTAGAACACTTTGAATGATGTAGTAACCATTGAGCTCTCGTTTAAATTTTAAAGGACGAAATGATATACTGTTTCCTTGTAACTGTCTTAGACTAAAACAAGGAATCCAACTGCTCGCCCTTTTCTCCATGTTCCGATGTTGCTTAACCCTTTAGTCCGTAAGGACGCCCTTTGACACCTTTGCAGACAAAGTAGATCCAGATCAGACTGCTATTGTTGGAGCCGTCTGATCAGGGTCTGGTGTTTTGGCTTATAGACTATCTTAGATCTAATTCTATAGTAGTTTGCATATCTTGTACAAATTATGGTTATAAGCCCAAGTGTGTTCTACCCACCTCACAATAATAAACTTTAGCTAACCTTATATTATCTGTATGCTCAAATGTGCCCTTCGCATGCTATGTCTCAATAACAATAACAACACCTCTGCTCTATATAATAAGTAAACTTTTTCTTATCATATAGAGCAGGAGTGTTTCTGATTTATTCATTTTTTCATTGGTTTTTTTTGTTTTGGTTGGGGCAGAAAACTACCTCTTGGTATGTTTTAGATACTTATGACATGTGATTAAAAAAATAATGTATCTATTTGTGATGGAGTTGTTGTTGAGGCATAGCATGCGAAGGACACATGTGCGTATGCTTTGAAGGAACAACACTTCCACAGGCCGACAACAAAGCTAGTTAGTACAGTTAACCCTTTACCTTATGAATGTCCATGTAAGACAAATTGACATCATGGAAATTAATTTGCTGTATTCTTATAACGGCCAATTAGCACTATATATTTGGTAATGACATAAACTGTAGAATTAGATCTACATAAGTCAAAAGCAAACACAGCAGACCCTGATTAGACGGCTCTCACATGTGACGTCAATGGTTAATTTGCATCTACATGTACGTTAATTTGCAGGACAATACGTATATGATATTTTCTCAGCTGTTGCATTGTATCTCAACCGTTAACTTCATGAATATTCGTGAAAGAAATAATGACATCGTGATTATAATAAGAAATGTATAAGACTTAGAGCATATGTACACAGGAAATTGTACTATGACAGAAGCTGTAAAATCAGATGTACGTAGATCTATATAGTTTTACAACACAACAGAACAGACTTGAATCAGACAGATCCTATAGGTACATGGTATTTGTTTAACTAGTACATGTATATTGTATCTTAATTCTTTCCGTCATATAAACGCATTTTCACGCATTTACAAACAGAGCTGACCCATATCAGACAGCGCCTAGAGGAGCCGTCTAATCAGTGTCGGCTTTATTTGCTTATGGAATTTGATAGATTTGTTTCTTTAGTTTCTAAAATGGCTGCCATGTTTCACCTTCCGTATTTTATTTCAACTATTTCGTCCGGGAATATCCATTAGGTATTGAAATCTGAATTATATAAACCAGAAAACAGGGGAAAACCAGGGTAATGATTAATTCTTGTCCCGCCTTTCGTGATCTGACTCGCATTAAAAAAATTTATAACAGCAATGATTCTACAATTCGGCGTCTCATCAGGATCCAAGCTATTTGACACTCGGTCAATAGTTTCTCGAAAGCTATTTTGCCATTTCTGTCGTACCCCGAATGACTTCTCCACAATTGCTGTGGTCTCTGACTGGTCATTGAGCACATTTTGTGATGTCCTTTTTGTTCTCTTTCCAATAAAATTAGTTATATCTTTAGAACGCCCTTGTATGTATGTTCTTCTCTGTTTTAGAGTGTAATTGTATAAATGGTTGGTGCTTACTACGTCACTAATATTATGATACCATTTGTTTTACCGTTGTCTCGAATGGAAATTTAACTGTATATGGGGTAAGCGTGAGATCGGGTACCCACAAACCTGGTTTAGGCCCCCAGTAGCCTTTTTTGGCTACTGACCGTTCCTTTTATGGGGTAAATGTTTCATGTCCTTTTGTTCGTTTCGTCACGTTTCGTCTTGTAGATGACTAATTGTACTGTTTCATGTTTGATAATGTTTTGGTGCCGTGTGGCGTTCCATGTAGGATCACAATTGAAACAGAGGGGAATATATTCCCGTTTTATGTAGCACATTGGTATTAGTTTGCATGGTATGGCTTATTTATCACGTTTGCCGCCTGCTATTATATGTGCGTAACATGTTGTTCTACTTGTCATGATGTGTGTTTAATGCTATCTAATCATTCTATTTATATACTTCTGGTAATGCTGACACCGCACTGTAAACAAAGGCGATAATGGCATCGTGACAATGACAATAATCAAACACAACCGTATACAAATGCAACACAGAGCTGCAGATAATGATGCGTACCCAAATACAGTAAAACCTCTCTATAACGGCCACTGAATTGTGTTAATTAGTTGGTATTTAGGGCAGTTAGTTGCTTAAAGAAAGGTGATAGTAAAACAGAACGCTCCTACAGGTGGCTGCTTAAAGCAAGGTGATAGTAAATGTTTAACTTCACATTATTTTGTACTATTTTAGTCCAATTTACTATTTAAATGTAATGAATTGTTTATCTTTACATAGAGATGGAGACGGTATATAGGGTGCCTAACTATAAAGTCACTCGTTGATTATTGGTTGTGTACAAACAATACAGTATGAAAGGGTAAAACTTGGAAAGTGAGAGCACTATTCTTGAACCCTCTGATCCACGTCTACACTACAAATGACAGGGCACGCGTTTTCCGCAATCAAACGCTTATGGGTAATTAGAGAATCGCTTTTGTTCTTTCTTTGCTGTAATGTTTTATCCTACAAGATACTACAGTAAAGTCTCGCTAAAGCAACAATGCTATGTATTAACATATAAGACTGTAAAAGCAGGTGGTCGCTAAATGCAGGGCAAAAGTGATACAGAAAACTCCAGGTTTAAATATCCAAAAAGTAGGCTTCTTTTGAATTGTCGTATTAGCGAGACTTTATTGTATCCCGAAAATACATTCATCTTCAACAGGAGTGCAGGAAACCCTTCCGAGTTTGCAGTTTTCATTTATATGACTACTAGTTTTTTGTGTGTATTTCGGAAACAAAATGGTAGTAAATGAAACTGGTAGTGTTATTGATGCGAACACGTCCATTATTCAAAACAATTCAATTCATAATTGATGATAGTATACCAACCAAAACTAGAATTATAACTGAAATATGATGGATGCCCACAACACAAGCGCTTGTCAGTGCAAGTGATATTTCCTGTAATAATCCGACCGGAATGCTGTAACAATATGCACATCTCCTCTTAATGAGCATTTGCTGAATAAAATAGCAGAGACGTGGAAAGAAACTAACAGACTGGTCGACATGGTGACCCCTATATACTAACACACACACATGCTCCTAAACTAATGAATGTTTCATTGGCCGTCATAAACTAACTCCGTATAAGATAAAGTTATTCTGTCAGATTTCTTACCACAAAAACAGCTGAACCTGACTTTAGTGGTCATGTAATGAAATAATATGAAGGCCGACAAGAGCAGGTGATTCTCGAAGGCAGGACGAAAGTTTGCTTAAAAAATATCAAAGATATGGGTCCATGCTTATAAAGCTTTTAGTTGAGTCTGAGTTTCGTTCTCAAGCTTCTGATTGGTCAGATTTGAGTTCTCAAGCTTTTGATTGGTCAGATTTGAGCCAAAGGCTCAAATCTGACCAATCAAAAACTTGAGAACGATCTCAGACTCAACTAAAAGTTTTATAAGCAGGGACCCTGATTCTACAGTTTGTATCACGGTAATAACTTCGTGTGTTTAATGCAATTATAAAACCTACAGCTAATTAACTATTTCGTTGCCAATACCGCATCTGTGGTTGCCTAATCAAACAGTTTGGATTCAGATGAGACGCCGACGTATCATCACAATACAAACTCTTTGTTACTGTGACTGATTCTTGAAACAAAAATGAAGAAAATAAAAATGGAAAATTGTAGCAGACGACAAAGTTTGCAGACGACACAATTTGGCAGCGAAAGAGTTAATACAATTATAGTATATGCAGTAGTTGAAGGGTTAACCGTCCCTGATAACCATAGAATGTGTTGTAAGTGCTTATGTCACTGCTTGTAAGTGTACTGTAATCACTCGATACTACGAAAACTCAAATCGGTACCATTAGTGATCGTTAACACAGATGACAGCTTAATGCAGGGTGAAATTCATGCAGAAAGCTCCTCTATGAGCTTTCTGCTCGATTTTCACCTTGCATTAAGCAGCCGCCTGCCCTACAAAGACATAGATTCTCCATTTTCTTCATAAGTTCGTAGTATCGAGTTTTTACTGTAATTCAGATACACACAATGATAATAAAACATTGAGATCAAACAAACCATAAACTATATAACAGGAAGCTCATTAGGTAAACATTACATTTTTTTCTCTAAGTCATTATAGTCATTTAATGACTAGACCTAGTTCTAGCATACTTATATAAGTTGTACAACACATAGCTTGAACTCGTTTAATGTACAGTAAAACCTCTCCATAACGACCACTAAATTACATCAAGTGCTTTGTGTTAAAGGCAGGTGGATGCTTAAAGCAAGGTGAAAGTAAAACAGAACGCTCCTATAGGAGCGTTCTGTTTAACTTTCGCATTGCTTTAAGCAACCACCTGCCCAAAATACCAACTAATTAACACAATTTAGTGGCCGTTATAGAGAGGTTTTACTGTACACGACCTCGTTAACGGTCTTACTTAATTAACCATTTACTCCATAAATACGTATGTCTACGCCTTTGCAAACAGAGTAGACCTAGATCAGACGGTTCCTGTAGGAACCGTCTGATCAGGGTCAGCTCTGTTTGCTTATGGTATGCTATAGATATGATTCTATAGGTTGTGCCATGACCAAGCATTCCCGTACCCATGTGCTATTTTAACAGTTAATCTAATTAATATTTATGAGGTCATTATTTCTTACATGAATATTCATGGAGTAATGGCTTGAAAGTCTTACAACCATTTTTATAACATAACACGTGGCTTAAGCGTGACGTAACACTATCATTTATTTTTTGATAATCATGGGCATATAATCACTAGTGAATAACATTCGAACGACCGAATGACATTCGAACGATTCATACGCGCTGTCAAAACAAACAAACTGGCGGACGGTGGTCGACCTACCTGTCCACGATTGAGTCACGATAGATGGCAAAGGATTGTTGGCACTTGCGCCTTAATTTCGATAAAATAATACAACTTGTAATCGCTGTCAGGAATCATATACAAAATGTATGCCAAAAAAGACCTACCAGCTACTCTGACCCATACAATCAATTCTACATTTAAATTAAAATGCCTCCTCAACTTTGCATTTTCTTCACCGCATGTCCTTTTGTTTATGCAGATTTCTACTCATACAAATATCTCATCAATCAACAACAATAGTCATCTGAATCCAGCACAGCACAAACATATTTCAAATATGCTATACTCACTAACTCAGCTGATCGCGAAAATCTTCCTCCTGTTCCAACACATTTTATGCAGCAGTTCGTACTGAATCTTTTGTCCATTTCAAACATTTTCACTGAACTTGAATCGAGATTTTTTTTCTCGGTGGAAATGTCCATGTCCATGTGTATACATGCAACACTAATGAAGGGCTTAATATACCAAAACGAAGGCGCATTTCGAATCCCATTGACAGTGAGTGTCGGACGTGTTGGCGACTGTATAACGTGTAGGTCTTCATGTAAATGGCGCGCTTTACATAGGCACATGGGTGTGTACAATGACGTCATAATGTGACGTGTTTGTAACTATGTATGTCAAAACTGTAACTCAAAAATTATTCGACGTGTTTCTGTATGTTTTGTATCATAAACTATCACAGTTAAATTGAATACCAGAGAGGTCTGAATTAGATCCTGGTTGATATGACAGTAAGTAAAAAATAAAGTTGGAAAATTTGGACCTACTTTGTCCCAGTTACCCAGCGAACCTAATAACACCTTTCATTCATCATTTCTATATGTAAGGAGAATTTATAACAATCCACGTTACTGCTGAAATATTGGCTGCAAATAACATTTGTGTGTGTTATGTTATAAATAGGATCTTGCATTCGTGTTCATGATTATTGGATTTATTAAATTCGTCTTTTTAAAACGATAAAAAAACTCGCTAAAGCTCGTTTTTTATCGTTTTAAAAAGACTCATTTAATAAATCAAATAATCAAGAACACTCATGTAAGATCCTCTATATCTTATTTGTCCTATTCTTCGTTGACCGTTACTGCTCGCCTGGTTTAAAGGTATAACATATAAACTAACACAACAGACCTTGTTCAGATAGTTCCTGTAGAAACTGTCTCAGATGAGTCTACTCTGTTTGCTAGGTGCCAAAGGGAGTATTTATGGTGTATAGAGTTATGCAAAGATATATGGACAGTTGAAATGCTGTGCTGTTTTCTTGTAGTCAATGTCAAAATAAGATGAGTTAATTAAACAAATTCAAGAATAGCTCCATTATTTCTCCACCAAAACCCTATGTTGTATCTTCGAGACGATTCTAAAAAGTGCCATAGCATAGGATTTGGTGGAGAAATGTCAATATTAGTTCGAGTAGTTGAATACGCAACTTTACCTATTGGATTATCGTAGTGCTTAACCCTTCTCTTGTTGAATTTTAAAACACATTTCCCCTTCTTTACCCATGTCCTGTAGTATAATTACATATATCTTTACTGTGTACACGTATTTCGCTGTGCAATCACTGCTGTGGAGTGCACTGGTTGCACAATCAACTTGTAAATAGTGCAGACCCTGATGAGACAGCTCCTGCAGGAGCTGTCTCATCTGGGTCTTCACTTTTTACAGGTAGGTATATTGACGTGAATAGCAAGCGAAGGGTTAATTCACCTCTAGTTAATAGAGGATACTACATTCGTGTCTATGTACTATTTAGTCTCCTATTATATTTTGTTAGTGAACTCGTTTACCAAAATCCAATTGCCAATGAACACGAATGTCATTTTCTTTGATCAAATGCTGTTTATATTTGGCTTACTTGCGTCATTTGCACACGTGCAGTATAACAAAACGAAATATTTACATCAAATTGGATACAAACAGTGTCATATGATAAATCACAAATATCGCTTGCAAACAGACATGCCTCTAGTCATTCTGAAATAGTTTGAACCTGGTTATACTTCGAGTGAACGCCAAAATAAGTCCTGATTATATTTATTCAGCCCTTTTACTGCCAAATGCAAATACTTTGGCATTACTTTTGACCTGCATTAAGCTACAACCTGGCTTACATACCCATAATTAGACATCATTTTAATGACCGCCTAAGAAAGGTTCTAAAGTATGTGAAGAGTAACTTTGACATATGATCAGGATTAAAATTCTTCGTTACTGCAATTTTAATTTTTGAAGCAAAATGTAAGAAACTAAACATAGAAAACTGCAACTGACGACACATTCTGAAGACGACAATACTTAGCAGAGAAAGAATTAAATTTTTCAAGTAACTAAAATAATCGAAATTTGCTTGCGTGTCATTCCAGAAGTATTTATTGTACAGTCGAACCTGTCTTAAGTGGCCATTCATTTATTAAACATAGAAGTATTAAAAGCACGTGGTTGCTTAATACAGGGTAAAAGCAATGCAAAAAGCTCCTATAGGATATTTTTGCATTACTTTTGACCTTCATTAAACTACCACATGCCTTACAGCTCCATAATTAGACGTCTTTTTGATTACCGCTTAAGACAGGTTCAACATATGGCTTCAGAGCGGTATTAGTATGGGGTTTTGTGGAGAAATGACTAATTTAGTATTTGGGTACACACCCTTATCTGTAGCTCTGGACTCTCTACTGGCACGGTATTTCACAAATGCATAACAATCAAATGAATCATTTATTTATGTGCTGAAAATAGGTACAGGGTGTTTCATAATATCTGTTACCATTTTACAGTCTCCTATTTTTCAACATTTTGAATATATGTAAAAATGAAAGTCACTCAGTGACAGGAGACAAAACAAAGTTTCATTTGATACCTAACATCAACATGTTTTCGAGAAATGCTAAACTTATTGTCCCTTCATAAAAATATGCGAGTTTACAGTACATGCTCAAGAAAATCCAAAATAAATATGCCTGTTGCAACTTGCAAGAGAATGACAGTATTAACCGATATGTTGATGTGTCTCTTTCATCCTTTGTGGTACATACCAAAGGAGCTTATATGGCATGATTACAATTTCAGTAAAGGCTATTCGTACGGCAGATTTACATACATTCAGTACGTTTTTCATAGTTCGCATGTTACTGATGTTTATCTCGAGGTTGTGACGATTTTTCAAAGCGCTAATTGTTTTCATTATGTCCCCATCAGTATTAAAGAGGTTAATACCGATGTGGTACCAAAGGATTAAAGACATACACTGTTTCAAAATTCTCTTGAAGCGAGCTAATGTTCGTCTGCAAACGTTGTCGTCTTGCTTTGAAGTGATAGTCTCATCTATTGCAAGGTGTTAACCCATTCCAACCACTTTGAATGAATCTATCAAAAAGGAGCATTAACTAAAGAAAAGAAAAAGAATATCTTAGAATTTTGTAGTTTAAAACCATTGTGAGAAATAGAGCGTTTGCTCCTATAGGAGCAAATGCTCTATTTATCACAATGGTTTTACAAAGTGACTTTTACAGAGTCGTCAAAAGTCGTCAATATGAGAGAATGGGTTAAACATGTCCACATAACCATTTGTTTATGTTCTGAAAGAGAAATCGAATATACGCTGAAGAAGACAAAACGTTCATGTGTTTGATACCGAAGATCCCATGTCATTTGGTATTAGTATGTATTCGGGTTGCGTTTTACTGTTCGGCAAATACCGATAATATTTTGTTGTAGAACAAAAGTTCCCAGTATCGATGAAAACGGTTTATTTTGTATCACAGGGGTATTTTTCGATATAAGTTTAACTGGACAATCTTCATAATAATGATTGAATATAACAAATACCAAGTTTTATGATGTTATTGAACTTATGCGTTTATTAGAGGGATTTTCACTTTAACTCTTGTTTTGTCTTTCCCTTTCCCTCGAATAAACACCTTTTCATGCATTTTCAAACAGAGTAGACACAGATCAGACGGTTCCTATAGGAGCCGTCTGATCAGGTTCTATTCTGTTTTCCAATGAAATTTGATAGATTTATTTCTTTAGTTTTAAAATGACTACAATGTTACACCTTCCATATTTCATTATAACTATTTTTTCAGTAGGAAATTCAGTAGGTATTGAAACCTGAACTAAATAAAGACCAGGCAAATGGTTAAACAAGCCATATACTTCAATTTTCATTGTTAATTTTTTTAAGAATTAAGGTAGAAACACACAGTTTAGATCCTACTGAGATGCCGAGTTATCCATCGCTGCGTCTGGATCAGTCTGGATCCTACTGACATGCCAAGTTATCCACCGCTGCGTCTGGATCAGTCTGGATCCTACTGAGATGCTGGGTTATCCACCGCTGCGTCTGGATCAGTCTGGATCCTACTGAGATGCTGGGTTATCCGCCGCTGATTCTGGATCCAAACTACAGGTTCGCCAGTTGCAGCGAAAGAGTTACAGACTACAAAATAAGGATGTGTTGAACAATATACAGTAAAACCTCACTAAACTGGGCGTTAAAATAAGACTCAAGACTTGGCTGCAGGGCACGTGACAGCTTAATGCAGGGTGAAACCATGCAGAAAGCTCCTATAGGAGCTTTCTGCGTGACTTTCACCCTGCATTAAGCAGCCATCTGCCTAAAACTATATAAATATTTCGTTATTAAAATTCCGTTTTAAAAAGATTTTACTGTATTCCATGAGTATTCTTGTATGAAATAATGACTGTATGAATCTTAATCAGCTGAATGTTTATAGTACCACCATGAACAAGAGAGTTTTCACCCGGCAAAAACTGTAGGAATATGTCTATGTTTTATCATAAGCAAACAGAGCAGACCCTGATCAGACAACTCTTACAGGAGCCTATGATCTGCGTCAACTCTGTTTGCATTTGCGTGGAGTTAAGGGTTAAAAAGACATCGAGTCTGTTTTCACAGATTGTTCCCCTGTCTAATATAAACATGGTGTTATTTAATTTATATAATTTAGTAAATGCCAATGCTATAAATCAGTGTGGGAGAATTTCTCTGCATGTCACCAGAATGTCGCAATATTACTCCCGTTTTACCAACATAATTATGCATACTTGCAAGTTTGCATACTAGCCCATCGGTCATTAAGTTTGTAGATGTCCTGCATACTACTTTTGTACTTTATTGTAACCCTTATCCCTAGATATCACCGCCTGTACTCGCATTTGCAACCAGCTTGGATCCAGGCCAGATGCCGAGTAACTCGGCGTGTCATCAGGATCCAAGCTATTTGACACTCGGTCAGTAATTTCTCAAAGACTTGATCGAATCGGAAGTAGTCAGCATTGCACCAGGTCCAAAATTTAGCAGGCATTATTTTGTCATATTGAATGAAAATATAAGGCATCATTATAAACCGATATGTGGCAGTGCATTACTCCACTAACTGCGGTATTTCTTAACAACCCAACTACAATATTATCTGTAAACTCGTCCTTGTTGAACTTTAGAACCATTCCATTGTTACGCAAGGGGTTTCCTTCAAACGAAATACAGTAAAACCCCTCAAATGCGACCACTTAATGAACAAACATGACAATGGCAGGTTACAATTTCGTCCATTGCAATAAGCTATATGAGTCACGTTCTATTATTCCGTTTACCCATTCCCTCACATTGACACCTTATCATGCCTCTATTAAAATGCTCTATTACAATGGTTTCACGTCTACTTTTTTCTCTAGTAAATGCTCCTTTTCGGTACATTTATTCAAAGAGGTTTGGTCTAAAATAGCCCATGGTGGAATGGGTTAATAGCGGTGACGTTTAAGGTATATACAGTTGAACTTCGATAACTCGAACTTTAAGGGACCATACAAATTAGTTCGATATAAAAGAAGTTCGAGTCATCCGATTTCTTATCTGAACAATTTCTTCGGAACACAGCTTAATACAGGTCTAAAGTAATGCGGAAAGCTCCTGTAGGAGCTTTCAGCATTACTTTAGACCTGTATTAAGCTGTCACATGTGTTTCTAGAAATCTGTAGAGATACCTTATTAGAGCAATTCTGTATTGTAAGTTTTGGAATGACTGAACTTTTTATTCGAGTTATCCGAGTTCGAGATATCGACGTTCAATTGTAATAATATTTGATAGCGATTTTACTACTAACCCTTTCACAACAAATTAAATCTCGTCTACTAAGGTTATTGCCTAATTCAGGTTTCAGTATGGAGCTTTCTTCAACTTGTTTTACAAAAACATAACCAAGCGTCCAAACAGTTTGGGTCCTGATGAAATGCGAGTTATTCGGCATCTCATCTGGATCCAAACTATTTGCAAATATTATAGCAGATATGTTACTTCCAGCTATGACGATGAAAGAGAGTGGGGCATAATTGGCAGGACATTATTGAAGCGTCTTAGTTATATTTTATAATGACAAATTTAATCCTACGCTCCATTATTTCTAATTTGTTGTCGGCCCTATAGAATCTTATACCCTTTACTTGATAGATATTACGCATTTGCAAACATAGTAGACCAAGATTAGAAGTTTAGCGAGTTTAGTGTTATAATTCAAAGTATTTGATAGATACAATTATCATGTTTCATTTAAATGCAGTGCTTTTACTACCTTCTGAATAGTTTTGTCAGAGTAAGTTCCAATAATAGTTAATCCGTAGTTAGTGGTTAATTTGAAGTAAAACGGCCGTGAATCATAGGTAGCGGTTTTGAAATACAATAAACCGATTATAAACCGGACTTTAACCCTTTCCCTCATATAAACGTGTTTTCACGCATTTGCAAACAGAGTATACCCAGATCAGACGGCTCCTAGAGGAGCCGTCTGATCAGGGTCTGCTCTGTTTGCTAATATAATTTGATAGATCTGTTTCGTTACTTTTTAAAATTGCTACACTGTTCTACTTTCCATATTTTTTCCATGAATATTCAGGTATTGACATTTGTAATAAACATAGAATTGGGAAAGGGTTAAAATTAATATCAATGCCGTACTTTTAGACAGATGGGAGCTTAATGCAGACTGAAGGTAATGCAGAAAGCTCCCAGCAGCTTTGATTGCAAATTCAAGTTTGTCACACCGACTACCCATGTATCAAGACAAAACAACAAACATACTCAAAGTTCAAGGGGAGATAATTCTGCAATGGCTGCAGTTAATCATATGAAACTTGTATCTTGCACATCTGCTATTTATAGTTGTTTTGTATGGCAAGTATCAATTAAATAATTTAGAATTGAAGGAGGAGATCGCGACACGAATCCCCATGTTTCATGCCAAATTGACAAAAACACTCAAATATCAAGGGGAGATAAGTCTACAATGCCCAGCGTTAAACACATAAAAATTGTGTCTTGTGTATTTGCCATTCGTGGTTATTATGTTGACCAAATATAAACTGAAAAAAAATTGAAGGAGAAGTTCCTGACACCAACGCCCCATGTTTCATTTCAAAATCACAAATCATACTCAAAGTTCAAGGGGATATTATTCTACAGCGCTTGATTTTAAACACACGAACATTGCGTCTTGCACATCTTAATTCGTGACTATTATGTGTAACAAATATCAATTCAATTCAATAACTTTAAAACTGATGGAGGAGTTTGCAACATTAATTACACATGTTCAAATGCTGACGGACCGACCGACAAACCGCAATCCCGACCGCCCGACCGACTGACCGACCACCGGACAGGGTGATTTCAGTATACCGCCTCAAACAGGTTTGCGGGTATATACTAAATGAAACCTTTGCAAACAGTGTAGACTCAGATCAAAGGGCTGCTGACTGAACCATTTGACCAGGTCTGTACTATTTTCTTCTGTGGTAAATGTTGGTACATTTTTGTTTATTCTAATATTCAAGAAGGGAGGAGCCAGTTGTAAATATTCAGCAGATGAATGATTCAGATAATATTTCGCTTGAATTGTTATGTCGCAGTTTGCTTTGACTGAATAGAGGCTATGTTGCGAGTAGTCGTTTTATACTTTCTGATATTACACGAGTGTTGGATGTTATGAAGCGAGCCATGGCGGGCTTAATAACATTTTCAGACGAGTTTAACCCTTTCCCTGTTCTATGTTTATTACAAAGTTCAATAACTACTGAATAATCATGGACAAAATAGCTATAATGAAAAATGGAAGGTGAAAAATTGTAGCAATTTTAGAAAGTATATAAACATATCTATCAAATTCCATTAGCAAACAGAGCAGACCCTGATCAGACGGCTCCTCTAGGAGCCGTCTGATCTGGGTCTACTCTGTTTGCAGATGCGTGAAAACACGTTTATATGAGGGAAAGGGTAAATATCAGTTTGTACAATATGACTACGAGCATCATATTCGTTTTATCACATAACTGATTTAACTGAAAATGCCCTATTAACAGGTCTTACATGATAGCGTGGCGTTTATACATGACGTCACATGCAGTTGATAGTTTAGAGAAATATGTGATGTACATTAACTGAAATACAAAGGAGATTATGTGATAAAATTATATAGTAATGGTATTAACCATTCACTCCATACATACGCATTACTACGCCTGACATACGCGTTACTACGCCTTTGCAAACAGAGTATATATACCCAGATCAGACGGCTCCTGTAGGAGCCGTCGAATCGGGGCCTACTCTGTTTGCTTATGAAAATTAATATACATAAGATTCTACAGTTTCTTCTATAGCTAAAACGTCCTGTGTTCATGTGCCATTATAGAAATTACCTTAACCCTTTCGCTGCCAGTGCCGGATCTGTGATTACCTATGCAAACAGTTTGGATCCAGATGAGACGCCGAGTACTCGGCGTCTCATCAGGATCCAAACTGTTTGTGTCTGTTTCTATGTTTTTGAAACAAAAATGAAAAAAAATCAAAAGAATGAAAATTTGTAGCAGACGACAAAGTTAGCAGACGACAGAGGTTGGCAGCGAAAGGGTTAATTAATGTTCATAATGGCATTACTTCTGAGATGAATATTCATGGAGTAAAAGGTTGACTGTTGCTTATCAACTGCACCGTACACTTGTCAGTCTGCTTCCTAATCTTATACTACCATTTGCGATCTGTCTTGCATCCAGATGAGAAGTCGAATCATCCAATCTGAAAATGTTTTACACTCGGTCAACAGTTCCTGAAACAAATCTGTAAACATCGTAACCGACTGGAGTTTAAATAGACGATTATTTTCATAGGGAATGGGAACATACCAGTATGTACTGTCACGTGATTTGATTAAGTTAAGCCCATTCCGGGACAGCGTAAAACAAAAATGATCAACGTTTCTCGACAGACTTGTCATCAGTTAAATTACAAAAAGCCATTTCTCCTCCAGATGATGCTACTCGTTCCTGGGTTGTCATTGCCTGGATTCGTTACGCGTATTCAAAACCATGCGCCATTGAACTATTTCCACATACTACAACTAGAGTTTACATTGCAAGTCGCTTGTCATGTTTTAGGTCCGTACCTGATGAATAGTCATGTAAGAATTAATTACAATGCTCCCTCTCTACAACGACACCCTTTGGGATACGCATATTGTATGTGTTGTTCAGAGGGAGTTGTTATAGGGAGGGAAAATCAAACATAATTAGCTTGTTTGCAGATCCCCAGATCTGGTGTATTTCGAGAACTAAAACCGTTATGCCTCGATCAAACCCTATGTTGTGACCACTCTTTACAAGAGTGGTCACAACATAGGGTTTGATCGAGGCATAAAGAAAATACGATGGAAAAAGGTTGTTTCTGGAGCCTTGTTGTTTCAGATCCAGGGATATGCGTTGTTGTAAGGAGGGAATCGTTATTGAGAGGGTCGTTGTAGGGAGGGAGCACTGTACTGCATTAACCCTTTCCCTCATACAAACGTGTTTTGACGCATTTGCAAACAGAGTAGACCCAGATCAGACGGCTCCTAGAGGAACCGTCTGATCAGGGTCTACTCTGTTTGCTATTAGAATTTGATAGATCTGTTTCTTTACTTTCTAAAATGTCTACAATGTTCCACCTTCAAGAATTCTTTATAACAATTTTATTAATGAATATTCAGTAGGTACTGAAAATTGGCCTAAATATAAAACAGGGAAAGGGTTAAAGAATAATTAAATCAAACTTTATTATTTCTTATGAATACATGGATACCCTAATGGCCGTGGCAGAAACTGTAGAATCATACCTATACATGTATATCCCTCTAAGGTCTAATACAAGACCGTACAGACGTCTGGTAGCTTAATGCATGACGAAATTAATACAGAACGCTCCTCTTGGTACTTTCTGCATTACGTTTGTCCTGCATCAAGGAATCACACGCCTTTAATGGTACCTATACTTATACTTAAGTGATCGCTTAAGAGGGATTTTATGTATCTCCTCAATCTCGAAATAGGATCGGAATTCCAAAGCATTGAGCCGTTTATAAACGACTCAATCCATCGGAATTCCGATCATCTTTCGGGATTGAGGAGATAATAATACACGCAAGAAACTATGTGTGTCCTACATTTGCCCAAATTGACAAAGGATAGTGTGTTCATGTTGTTCTCAATGTAGTTCAGACTTAACCCTTTGCCTGCTAAGCGCGACCTGACTCGCGTTTGCAAACAGTTTGGATCCAGATGAGACGCCGAGTAACTCGGTGTCTTGTCAGAAATGAAGCGTTTTGACACTCAATCGAACGCTTCAACAACTCGGAAAAGAGGTGCAAATTGTAACGTATCGAGCAGACATCATGTTTACACCATGTTAAAGTTTAATTGCTCTAAGATATCCTTGGTGACACTGTTTTTGCGAGTGCAGTTACAAGAAATCAGATTAGTGTTGCCATAAATACTCTTATACCATTTGTTCAGCCAAGCAATGTCACAGAATTGTTGGATATTATGGATTCTATACACGAACGAACTGGTACAAAAACATAACTCAATGTTGTTTACTTTTATTCAAATGTGTTCATAAGCTGAAATAGTTTACCGTCGAAGTCGAATGAAAACGATTCACAAGCTTGATGCATTGGGCGAATCTTTGCATATCTTCAAACAGTTTCTATTACTGTGCTTATCTTCAAACAGTTTCTATTACTGTGCGTATCATCAAACAGTGTCTATTACTTTGCATATCTTCAAATAGTTTCTAGTACTTTGCATATCTTCAAACAGTTTCTAGTACTTGGCATGTATCATCAAACAGCGTCTTTACTTTGCAATTCTTCAAACAGTTTCTACTAATGTGCATATCTCCAAACAGTTTCTATTACTTTGCATATCTTCAAACAGTTTCTATTACTGTGCTTATCTTCAAACAGTTTCTAGTACTTTGCATATATTCAAACAGTTTCTATTGCTGTGCTTATCTTCAAACAGTTTCTATTGCTTTGCATATCTTCAAACAGTTTCTATTACTGTGCATATCTTCAAACAGTTTCTAGTACTTTGCATATCTTCAAACAGTTTCTATTGCTTTGCATATCTTCAAACAGTTTCTATTACAGTGCATATCTTCAAACAGTTTCTATTACTTTGCATATCTTCAAACAGTTTCTATAACTGTGCATATCTTCAATTAGTTTCTGTTACTGTGCATATCTTCAAACAGTTTCTACTGCTGTGCATATCTTCAAACAGTTTCTATTACTTTACTTAGCATATCTTCAAATAAGTTCTATTAATGTGCATATCTTGAAACGGTTGCCATTACTGTGCATATCTTCAAACAGTTTCTAGTGCTGTGAATATCTTCAAACAGTTTCTATTGCAGTACATATCTTCAAAAAGTTTCTATAACTCTGCGTCTTATCAGGATCTGAACTGTTTGACTTGTAGAAAAGTAAAGATAATATAATAAGATTAAATAGAAAATATTAGCTTGCATTTTTCCGAAGGTCGATTAGATGTCATATTTTTATCGCGGCGTCTAATGTTGTCTCTTCTGTCATTTACAAAACCAATTACCAGTAATGGCCAAGACACATAACTCAATAAATTTCTATAGCCAGAAATGAACAAAGAAATGACAAAATACATCAAATAGCATATACATCTGCAGCATGCTTACGCATGCTTATAGGTTATGGAATACTAAGCATATTTACGCCTTTTGACGCCTCTGTAAAAGTCATTTTTAGAAACCATTGTGATAAATAGAGCATTTGCTCTATAGGAGCAAATGCTCTATTCATCTCAATGGTTTCAAAACTATAAAATTCACCCAAAAATCTTTTTTCTGTAGTAAATGCTCCTTTTCGGTAGATTTATTCCAAGCGATTGGATCTAAAATAGCCTATTGGGTAAAGCTGTTTTAAAGTTCAAGAAGTCATAATTCTACAGAATGTAATTTATTGACGACCATAATGCATTATTTATTATTCTTTTGAACTCCGTCAGCGCTAAATAATTGTCGTTTGCAAACAACGTAGTCTGCTTTAAGTTTCACAAAGTCGCGTCCTTCCATTTCTTCTCTAAAACGCATGTCGAGTGTCAACTAGTAAATCGGCGTCTCATCGGGATCCAAGCTGTTTGAGACCCGGTTAATAGTTTCTCCAAAGATTGAACAAATTGGATGTAGGTGACAATTGTGTTATATACATGTAGTTAAATCCCTCTTTCTCGGAATTCTTGTAGAGAAGAATTTAGATTCTTTGGGGCAGATGACTGCTTAATGCATCCTAGAGGAGCTTTCTGCATGACTTTCATCCTGCATTAAGCTGCCACCAGTCTTCAAGACAGGTATTTATGTTCTGCGCAATATTGGAATACGGACAATTCTAGAATTGCCCTGCGCGTTTTAGGAATTCCAATAATGGCGGACCATTCCAGAATTGTCCTGCGCGATTCTAGAATCGCGCAAGGCAAACTTACATTAGCATTGTTATGTTCTACTATTGTTCGGCGAGAAAAAAAGAGAACTTGATGCGGGTACACTTAGTCTTTGTTTTTCTCAAATTGGTTTGTTTTGTGGTCATTATTACCTTATTATGGTATTGATAGAGCGTATCGTCGTGATACGATAGTGCGTCTTACCGAACCATGGTTTATTTTTGTGTGTTAAATACAAATGTATTTTTATCAAAAAAATACTAAGTGTAGACTACTAACCCTTTCCCTCATATCACCGTATTTTTCATGCAGTTGCAAGCAGAATAGACCCAGATCAGACTACTCTCGTAGGAGCAGTCTTCCAAATATCTGCCCTGTTTGCTTATGACATGATAAAGATATTAACCCTTTATTCCATAAATATGCATTTCTACGCCTATGCAATTCATATAGGTGGTGAATAAAATAGACTATAATTGATCATCTATAAATGTATGTACTGTAAATGGAAAATTCCAACTTTGTCCACAATTCCAAAAACGCGCACGGACCATTCTAGAATCGCCTGCGCGTTTCAGGAATTCCAATACTGTTCGCCATTATTGGAATTCCTAAAATGCGCAGGGCAATTCTAGAATTGTCCATATTCCAATAATGCGCAGAACATTTATACTAAATTGAACACCCGTTTTATAGGGGGTTTAATGTATCGGACTTCACGCAAACATAATTTCTATAGCAGACTAAGGGTTAGATGTTTGAAGATATCATTAGAATGCGTTTGAATAAAAGTATCCGAACTACGAGACTACGCTTCTGTACAACTGCATGACATCACGAATACTTATAATCTGCATTTTTATAATGGTGCATAATTTGTTTGTTGTTGATTAACGTCCGTTTCTACTCATTATGGGCTAACTGGACGCCCCAGAGAGAGGGAGGGGATACAGAGAAACTCGGGCGCGATGCCCTGCTCGTATTATCGACAGAGTTCATCTTGTTCTTTTAGATGCCCAGTGTAAATCACTAGACCATCAGACCTCGGTTTATAGTATCGTCTGATGTTTTTACCTTGGCAGAAACGGCAGGTGTTCATCTGTATACAGTGCTCCCTCCCTACAACGGCCCTCTCAATAACGATTCCCTCCTTACAACAACGCATGTCACTGTTTCCGAAACAACACGGCTCCAGAAACAACTGTTTCCATCGTATTTTCTGTATGCCTCAATCAAACCCTATGTTGTGACCTCTCTTTAGAATCGTCACTTTGTGACGATTCTAAAGAGTGGTCACAACATAGGGTTTGATTGAGGCAATCAAACCCTATGTTGTGACCACTCTTTAGAATCGTCACTTTGTGACGATTCTAAAGAGTGGTCACAACATAGGGTTTGATTGAGGCATAACGGTTTTAGTTCTCGAAATACACCCTATCTGGGGATCTGCAAACAAGCTAATTATGTTTGATTTTCCTTCCCTATAACACTTTGTGACGATTCTAAAGAGTGGTCGCAACATAGGGTTTGATTGAGGCATAACGGTTTTAGTTCTCGAAAAACACCAGATCTGGGGATCTGCAAACAAGCTAATTATGTTTGATTTTCCTTCCCTATAACAACTCCCTCTGAACAACACATACAATATTCGTATCCCAAAGGGTGTCGTTGTAGAGAGGGAGCACTGTAGTTCAATAAGCAAAAACAGTAGACCCTGAACAGGCGGCTCCAACAACAGCCGTCTGATCTGGGTCTCCACTGTTTGCAAAGCCATAAAATGCGTTTATAGAAAGTAAATGGTTTAACAATTATAATAAAAACCAGTTCAATCTCAGTGAGGTTCGAACCATTATGTAGACCATTTACAGTATAAAAATACAACACCGTTACTGCCATAGTCATTCCGACTAATAATCGCTATTTACTTAAACATGGCCATCATTTTTTACATAGACATTGACTTACCTAAAACATCAAATGGTTTGATATTCTATAAATTTATACAATTTTGGCTCTATGTGTATTTTTGATAGTACTGTAAAATCAAATCATGTATAAATATGGGTCTTTAAAACAGATGGTAGCTTAACCCTTTACTTCATATATGAACACCTTTGAAATAAGACCCAGATCAAACTGCTCATGTAGGATTTGCTCTGCTTGCTTATGAACTTATATAGATACCCTGATTCTAAAATGTCTACTGATACCAAATGTGCATGTGTTTATATGCTAATCTAAAGAAGTATTGGTGTATTTATTTTTAAATAAATACTCAACAGGAAATGGTTAATGCAGGTCGAACGTCAGCAATTTACTCCATAAATACGTCATGCATTACGTCATAGAAATTTTACATCGTACCGTTTATTCCATAAATACACTTTTCTGCGTCTTGCAAACATAGTAGACCCATATCAGACGGCTCCTGATCAGGATCTGCTCTGTTTGTTTATAACATAATATCGATATACAGTTTCTACCATGGCCAAAACTTCATGTGCCCATGTGCTATTAAAGCAGTTAATCTAGATTACATACAATCAAGATAGATATATCATTATTTGTTAAATGAATATTCATGGAGTAAAGGGTTAAGCATTACTTTCGTCCTGCAGTTAGCAACAATTCGCTTTTACTGTCCCCCATGTTTATTTACTACATGATCACATTAGAGAACTTCTGCTGTGTTTGCAAAACAAACGATTCTTTGACACGAATCTGAACTTTAACCCTTTCATCGCCAATGCACCACGACAAATAGTGCAGTCCCAGATCAGACGCCGCCTTTTCAAGGCGGCGTCTGATCAGGGACTTCACTTTTTGTCTCAATCTCTATTGCTATACCTGTGTTTTATTCCTTTTAAATTTGCATTTGTTTATCTCATTTCCTTATTGTACCAAATGATTTAGCACAATTGGATTGCAGCCGACAATAAGAAATTTGGCGCCAAAAGAGTTAACTCGTTCACTGCAAACTCGTCGTAGAGTGACTCATAGGGCTTGTTGCAATGGGCGTTTCTGTGATTACCTTTGCAAATAGTTTGGACCCAAACGAGACGCCAAGTAACTTTGCGTCTTAGTAGGATCCAAACTGCTTGTCATACCTTACGTTTTTTAGAAGAATGTCCACGCTAAAGTAGAACACGTTGATTGGAGATGAACATGTTTTGGCTCTAAAGGAGTTACATTGACCAGAATCAATATAAATATTGTAAGAAAACTTTTCGCATATATCTATGGAGTAAATGCTATAATGCATGGAACGTTAATAGCTTGGAATATTATGGTATTCGTGTTGACTTTATTTGCCATTTTCTCTAGCGTGAAAAAGCAGATTTACAGTGTCAATGCCCTCTCTGATTGCTATCTCGTACAGAAATAGTGTAAAATGAGACTGTTACTCTTCTGGCGCATGTACGATTATCTTTTCAAACAGTTTGGATCAGGATAAGACCCCGAGTAAATCGGCGTCTCATCGGGATCCAAACCGTCTGACACTCTGGCAGTCATTTAAAAAGAAATAAAAGGAAAATGTGCTTTTGGAATTGAAGCAGTCGACACTATTTGCAGATCATAATTATTGAGAATGCAGAAGGGTAAAGATGCCAAAGCCTTACGATCTTTTTACTGCTAATTACATCAATAAAGCCAAGTCACATGCAGCCGTATAAAAACAGACTTGTTTAAATGTCCCATAGCGGCCAATCATTTATTGAAATCAGGCTTAAAAGGCAAGTTTTTGCTCAATGCAGGGCAAAAGTAATCCAGAAAGCTCTTCATTACATTTGACCTGCATTAAGCTACTACGTGCCTTACTTTAACCATAATTAAACCTCTTTCTAATGGCGGCTTAAGGCAGTTTCTACTGTCTAGAAAAGTGGAAACGTGTACTAGATCCTGCTTGGCACCGTTATTGTACGTCGGGACTTAACCATTCGCTTGCTATTCGCGTCAATATACCTACCTGTAAATAGTGAAGACCCAGATGAGACAGCTCCTGCAGGAGCTGTCTCATCAGGGTCTGCACTATTTACAAGTTGATTGTGCAACCAGTGCATTCCACAGCAGTGATCTCACAGCCAAATACTTGTACACAGTAAATATATAATGTAATTATACAACAGGGAATGGGTAAAGAAGGGGAAATGTATTTTAAAATTCAGCAAGCGAAGGGTTAAGATTTCTTTGCAACTCAGACTGCTTGATGAAAGACAAGGACGGGTAAGTTAATTTAAAAGACATTTATTTAACCCTTTATCCCATTAACATTAATGTTAGAAATGTAAATATTAACCCTTCTCTTGCTGAATTTTAAAATACATTTCTCCTTCTTTACCCATGCTCTGTTGCATAACTACATATGTCTTACAAGTATTTCGCTGTGCAATGATTGCTGTGGAGTGTATTGGTTGCACAATCAACTTGTAAATATTGCAGACCCTGATGAGACAGCTCCTGCAGGAGCTGTCTCATCTGGGTCTTCAGTATTTACAGGTAGGTATATTGACGTGAATAGCAAAGGAAGGGTTAATAAGCTGAATGTCAAAAATGACATCTAATCAAGAAAATCCTTGGTCAATGCAGAAACTGTAGAATTATATCTATATAATTCCGTAAGCAAACATACCGACCCCAATTGGACGGTCTCTATAGGAGTCATCTAATCTATGTTTACTCTGTTGGCAAAATGCGTTTTATGTAGTAACGGGTTAATCGTATATTTGCACTGAAAAAAGGTTAATCTTGGCTTATATATAAACTCGGGGATTGCTCGCTAAATGAGATTATTTATCATATGTCAAACTTATTTTGTATTCTAAAATGTACAATATTCAAGAAAAAATATCGATGTAAACACCAGACAGTCCCTGAATATTTCATATTCGCCTATTTGCTAATATTCAATTATCGCTGACGATGCTAGTCCTTATCTTAAGTTTAACACGCCAGTTAACATCTATGCTAAGATTCCCATCACTGACATCAGCACGATTACTGACTGGACAAGAACATGGCTAGAAATCTTTTAACCCGAAAATTATTATTATCTGATGTAAATGTAATACAGTAAACCCCCTCTAAAACGGAATTCTAGTAGAGAATAATTAATATACTTTTAGGCAGGTGACTGCTTAATGCAGGGTGAAAGTCATGCATAAAGTTCCTCCAGGGCGTTCTGCAAGACTTTCGCCATGCATTAACCCATTCCCTCATATTGACGACTTTTGAGGACTCTGTAAAAGTCACTTTGTGAAACCATTGTGATAAATAGAGCATTTACTCCTATAGGAGCAAATGCTCTATTTATCACAATGGCTTCAAACTACACAATTCCAAAATGTCCCTTTTCTCTATTTAATGCTCCTTTACGGCAGATTTATTCAAAGATGTTGTATCTAAACATAGCCTATGAGGTAATGGGTTAAGCTTCCACCTGTCTTCGAGACCGATATTTATACTAAAATTAACGTCCAGTTTAGAGGAGAGTTACTGTAGTATCTCAGAGCCCACTCTTTCGATGTTCAGCCAATATTTCTAAGGTTAACCGACATTTTCACAGATATTTTTTCACAGACATTTAGGTGTTTCTAATCTTCCTAACGATAGAAGCTGGGAATCCCACATCGACAATATAAATTCGAAAGCTTTGTCGCTGAAAGATAACATTTGTTCTTGGCAGAAAATCCTTAGAAATGATATATTTTGTATTAACCCTTCTCTTGCTGAATTTTAAAATACATTTCTCCTTATTTACCCATGCCCTGTTGTATAACTACATATATCTTCACTGTGTACAAATATTTCGCTGTGCAATGCACTGGTTGCACAATCAACTTGTAAATAGTGCAGACCCTGATGAGACAGCTCCTGCAGGAGCTGTCTCATCTGGGTCTTCACTATTTAAAGGTATAGGTATATTGACGTGAATAGCAAGCGAATGGTTAATAGATCAATCCCTGAATACACCGAAGTCATGCGCGATAATTGCACAAGAACAAACAACATGAGACAGAGATAGTTATGACAGGTACAAATAAACTTATATCATTTCGTTAATTAAATACTGAAACGAAATGGAACACTGTTTAATCTTGACGACAGAAACAGTTCGTTAATATAACACCAATATAATATTCCATCTCACTTTGATACCACTACATATCAGGGCATTCGTAAGGTACAGTGAGCCCCTTTAAACTGGAGTTCTAGTTGAGAAGAATTAAGATACTTCGAGGTAAGTGTCTGCTTAACGTGGGGTGAATGTTATGCAGAAAGCTCCTAGAGGAGCGTTCTGCATGACTTTAATCCTGCATTGAGCTGCCATCTATCTCAAATACCAATATTTATACTAAATTTAACGTCCGGTTTAGAGGGGATTCACTGTATAGTTTACAAAGTTCTACTAATTTCCGAACCTCTTCTCCCAAACTAAACTGCGACAATTCTCGCCTGATTCAATTCTTTAAATAAGGTTTCTCTATGTATGATCAGAGTATCCAACAGTTTGAATACAAATGAGAATCAGCAATACGCGGTGTCTAATCTGGATCCAAACTATTTTCATGGGTATTCGCGATTTCGCTACTCACGTGCAAATAGTTAGCGACTCTTCCCCCCGTCAATAGCTTTAACCCTTTACTCCATCAATACGTCTTTCTATGCCTTTGCAAACAGAGTAGACACAGATCAGATGGCTCTTATAGGAGCCGTCTGATCAGGGTCTGTTCTGTCTGCTTGTTACATAATATAGATATGATTTTATAGTTTCTGATATGACCAAAACTTCCTGTGCCCATGTGTTATTAAAACAGTGTATCTAATTAATCGTCATGATGTCGTTATTTCTTACACGAATGTTCATGGATTAAAACCCATAAACCCACTGAACCCACGAAGAATGTCGAAACTGCCTTCTTTTTATAGATATATTAGTCAGTAAAGACATAGATCACACACACGCGTAACTGTTGTTCGCTCAATCGTACGTTGTTCCAGAAATGATCTTCTCCTGTCTTCCGTTGCGGTAACATCGAGAGTACTGAACATTTATTTACTTTTTATGTCCATTTAACAATGAATTGCGGGGTGACCTCTTTAATAGTATACTCCCCCTTCCCCCCCCCCCCCCCCCGGTTTTTGACCAGTTGTTATTCGGAGACGTAAAACGGTCAATTGAAACTAGTTCTCAAATATTTTATGCAGTGCAACAATGCATTGTACACACCAAATGATTCATGTCCTAATACAATAAATGCGATTATTGTTCAATACTAATCGCTTGTTATTGGAAGCGCTTGCTTTGTTTCCATTGTCTTCTGATTTCCTAATCAAAGGTGAGTGGGATGATGGTGTCATAAATTTACACTGTAGACGACTAAAACCTCACCCACCACATGCCCATTCTGTTATTGTTTTATACGATCAAATGCCTTGTAATTGTCAGATTGGCATATGCGTGACTGGCAGCATACCTCTCATCTTCTTATTAAGCCTAATATGTTATATTTTTATACATGCATGTTAATCCATTTTACTGTTGTATGTTCCCTATTGTCTTAGTACATGTCCTATTCTTTTAAATACTGGCACCTGCTGTTTATTCTTATTTTGTTTCAGTCACTTTGACATGCAACGTTCCTGCTACCGTAGGGGACCACCTACATCTATAACAGTAACGGCGTGGTTCCTGGAAGTCTATTGTAATTAATGCCGTTGGGCTACAGCTTGCTTAACCCATTCCCTCATATTTACGCCTTTTGACGACTCTGCAAAAGTCACTTTATGAAACCATTGTGATAAATAGAGCATTTGCTCCTATAGGAGCAAATGCTCTATTTATCACAATGGTTTCAAACTACGAAATTCTAAAAATTTCCTTGTCTCTAGTTAATGCTCCTTTTCGGTAGATTAATTCAAAGAGGTTGGGTCTAAAAATAGCCTATGAGGTAATGGGTTAAAGGTGCTGGGGTGATTGACCGACAGTGAAATCTGAACAAAACATTTACGTGCGCATATTTAATAACTTTATATTAAACTATAATCTTAAAAGGACTGCAATTCTGATAAAAGCCCGGGGTGTCGCCATTGCTGTATGATGGTTGGATTACTGATCTCCCAGGATTTGCCGTAGTTGAATTGGTGATACATCCGTTCTCGGGTTTGCAACTCTGTTGAACCGTATATGTCACGGATCGAATAAGTAACACGTGTGTGATATATTCCACCGTAAAAATTACACCTGTCAAATGTGTCAAATTCGTATGCTTAGTATGACAGTAAAAAACATAAACGTATATGTCACATACGTTGTGATATAAAACCATTATCATCATTCACCATAACCATCACCATCACCATCATCATCATCATCATCATCATCATCATCATCATCATCATCATCATCATCATCATCATCATCACCTCCACCACCATCATAATTACTATAATCAGCATCGTGGTTGTTGTCATCATCATCATTACAAACAGAATAGCGAACAGTATCATGATGCCAACCATCATCATCTTCATCATCATCATCTTTATCATCATCTTTGTCACCATCATCATCATAATCATTTACTATCATCATTACCGTCACCATCACTATCATCATCATCAGCATTATCGTCACCAGCATCACGATCACCATCATCACCAAAAAACCATTCTTATTTCGACCATCATCATCAACAATAACATGATCGTCACATTCAACTCATCACCATTTTATTTAGCGTTCTTGTTGTTTCTGCATAACTGAAAGTGACTTTCAGTTCATGTGGAAAGGAATTTCTAATTCCGAGATCAAACGAAAGTTTCATAACTGTAATAAACAAGAAACCGATACAGCTCTGAACAGCGATTTCAAAGAATTAAAGGACATTGGCAGGCATGTAATTTCTCTATAGTATAACGATGTCATACATGATATTATTTTAAGCATATTTGTACAGCTTCATGTGACTACATTTATTTGCCGTTTTAATATCACTGCCGCAAATATGCAATGTCGATAGCATACCAGTAAATGGCACTCATACGCAAGTAAACAGGAAACTGATATAACTCTGTCATACATTTTGTTTCAATATAATAACGAGGTCATAATTGCTTTAAACATATTTTGAACAGTTTCACTTGACTATATTTATTTGCTATTTTAATATCAGTTAATGCTACTCATACGCACACGAATCCAGGCATTTTACCATCTTTGGTCTTTTGTTGTCTGTTTAATGGTTAATATGAGACCACTATTTCTAGATGCCTTCATAGTCAGAACATGAACACTGGCGGTATTTCAATTGTTCAGTTGATTATCTGGTCTTATATAGATCATTGGCCTTTGAATACCCATTAACCGAATTAATTCTCTGAAGTGTGCATGATACTAAAACATAATGTCTAGTGATTTTTCTAGTAAAAGAATGAATATAATATCATTTGATGATGGTGATGATTATCGTTATGATGATCGTGATGATGATGACATTTTCGTTTCTTGTGTCCACTTTGTGGGTGTAACACATTCGTTTTGATGTGCATATAAAGTGTCTTAAACAACACGGACATATCACATTTTATGTACCATATTCTTTTGATGCGCGTGTAATTTTCGACAGAATATATCACAGTGTGACACATTCGATCGGAGTTTTCACTCGTGTTACATATTCGGTCCGTGACATATACGGTTCAACACAGCCCAATATAACAAGCTAATGTCCAGTTTGCATGTGATTCGTTCAGTCTGGAGCCTTCTGGGGCATATTTTCAATTCAGGCATTTTGAGGCATATTTTGAAGCATTTGGGGCATATTTTGAAGCCTTTTGGGGTATATTTTGTAGCCTTTTGGGGCATATTTTGAAGCCTTTTGGGTCTACATTATTTCACAAGCCAACAGAGCCGATCTTTGTCAGATGGGACCTACAGGGGCCGTCTGATCTGGGTCTACTCTATTTGCAAAATGCACTAAAAGACGTCTGTATGGAGTAAGAAGTTAAATGAAAATACCCATATATTTTTTCTCCTATTCGGAAAATATAAAAACCACGTATGCAAGAGAAGAATGTATCTCATATATTTATTATATATACAAATCTAAGTATATAACTTATAAGATTCTTGTTTATTTACTGCAAATACTAATTAAAATATTCTCAAAAGAGAATATTATCGATATAGTTAGCCTATTATCGATACAAATTAGTATTATCAACATAGTTAGCCTATTATCAATACCGATTAGTATTATCAACATAGTTAGCCTATTATCGATACCAATTAGTATTATCAACATAGTTAGCCTATTATCAATACCAATTAGTATTATCAACATAGTTAGCCTATTATCGATACCAATTATTATTATCGACATAGTTAGCCTATTATCAATACCAATTAGTATTATCAACATAGTTAGCCTATTATCAATACCAATTAGTATTATCAGCATAGTTAGCATATTATCAATACCAATTAGTATTATCAGCATAGTTAGCCTATTATCAATACCAATTAGTATTATCAGCATAGTTAGCCTATTATCGATACAAATTAGTATTATCAACATAGTTAGCCTATTATCGATACCAATTAGTATTATCAACATAGTTAGCCTATTATCGATACCAATTAGTATTATCAACATATTTAGCCTATTATCAATACCAATTAGTATTATCAACATAGTTAGCCTATTATCGATACCAATTAGAATAACCGACATACAGTTAGCATATTGTCGATACAAATAACATGTAGTATTATCAACATAGTTAGCAAACTATAGACATGCCGACTGGTTCAATGTAAAGTCGGGATTGCGACAGGGGTGTACACTATTAATTTACATACCTAGCCATATATCTGAAATACCTTGATATGGGTGTTCAATATGTGTCTAAAAGATGTGCTTATAACTGTACGCAGACGATATTGTTCTTCAGGCAAAAAATAGAAATAATCAATGCTCTTAACGATTGGTGTAGCACCAATGATATGAATATATATAGCAGCAAAAGTCAAATTGTACATTTTCGACCATTGTCTATAGACAAACATCTTGTGCATTTACATATGGTGATAACATATTTCGTGTTGTTGATAAATATATACATTCATGTTTAACCCTTCGCATGCTATTCGTGTCAATATACCTACCTGTAAATAGTGAAGACCCAGATGAGACAGCTCCTGCAGGAGCTGTCTCATCAGGGTCTGCACTATTTACAGGTTGATTGTGCAATCAGTGCACTCCACAGCAGTGATTGCACAGCGCAATACTTGTACACAGTGACGATATATGTAATCATACAACCGGACATGGGTAAAGAAGGAGAAATGTATTTTAAAATTCAGCAAGCGAAGGGTTAATGTTGCAAAAACATTTAGATTACAACAGTACTGCAAATATTGTAGCTCAGCGTGCACGTCGGGGCCTTTACCGTCTATTTGCCACATGTAAATCTTCAGTATAAGGGTTTCACTCATATGTTTGATTCAACAGTTTTGCCCACGATCAGTTATGGCTCTACTACCTGGGGATGTTCCTATAGGAGCCGTCTGATCTGGGTCTGTTCTGTTTGCGTATGACATAATATAGAAATGATGCTACAATGTCCGCTATGGCAAAACATTCCGGTGGCATGTGCCATTATAGCAGTCAATCCAATTGATATTCATGATGTTATTATTTTTACATGAATATTCATGGAGTAAAGGGCTAGTGTTACTTGTGTTAGATACATGCGAATAACCTATGTATATGTGGTTCTATATAATGACTAGTGTTCGATACATGCGAATAACCTATGTATATGTGGTTCTATATAATGACTAGTGTTCGATACATGCGAATAACCTATGTATATGTGGTTCTATATAATGACTAGTGTTCGATACATGCGAATAACCTATGTATATGTGGTTCTATATAATGACTAGTGTTCGATACATGCGAATAACCTATGTATAGTTGGTTCTATATAATGACTAGTGTTCGATACATGCGAATAACCTATGTATATGTGGTTCTATATAATGACTAGTGTTCGATACATGCGAATAACCTATGTATAGTTGGTTCTATATAATGACTAGTGTTCGATACATGCGAATAACCTATGTATATGTGGTTCTATATAATGACTAGTGTTCGATACATGCGAATAACCTATGTATAGTTGGTTCTATATAATGACTAGTGTTCGATACATGCGAATAACCTATGTATATGTGGTTCTATATAATGACTAGTGTTCGATACATGCGAATAACCTATGTATAGTTGGTTCTATATAATGACTAGTGTTACATACATGCGAATAACCTATGTATAGTTGGTTTTATATAATGACTAGTGTTAGATACATGCGAATACCCTATGTATAGTTGGTTCTATATAATGACTAGTGTTAGATACATGCAAATACCCTTTGTCTGTTTGATTCAATATCATGAATAGTGGCAGATACATGCAAATACCCTATGTCTGTTTGATTCAATATAATGACTAGTGGCAGATACATTCAAATACCCTATGTTTATTTTATTCAATATAATGACTAGTGGCAGATACATTCAAATACCCTATGTTTATTTTATTCAATATAATGACTAGTGGCAGATACATTCAAATACCCTATGTATATTTGATTCAATATCATGAATATATATATACATATATATATATATGAATATATGCATATTTGATTCTATGTCAATAATTTACATGACAATGTTTCCAAAGTTTACAGTAAGTATGTTTTATGACAATAGATAGTATAACAATGTTTAAATATTAAATTCGTGAACATACGCATTTGCAAACAGAGTAGACCCAGATCAGACAGTTCCTAAAGGAGTCGTCTGATCAGGGTCTGCTCTGTTTGCTTATGAAATAATGCAGATACGATTACATGTATACAGTGTCAACTATGGCCGAATATTCCCGTGTAAATATGCCATTATAAAATTTATTCGCTTTAGAAATGATGATAGTTATAGGCTGTGCTTCTTTAATAGCTTTCGTTGAAACATTATTTAATTAAAACGTTTGTGGGTTACTTAGGTAATCTTTGAACAGTGGCATATAATGAAACTGTTTGACGTTTGGAGGAAAGTATTTCAAACAGATGCTGAAGAAGTACAGGCGATTTGCATACAAATGTATATATTTCGATTAAAATATATATGTTAGGTTATTCATTATACAGCAAAACCTCTCTATAGCGACCACTAAACTACACCAAATATTTTGTGTTAAAGGCAGGTGACTGCTTAAAGCAAGGTTAAAGTAAAACAGGAGCGTTCTGTTTTACTTTCACCTTGCTTTAAGCAACCACATGTCCCTTAATACCGACTAATTAACACAATTTAGTGGTCGTTATAGAGAGGTTTATACTGAATTTCTCTCTGACATTAGAATGGTATACCATACTATGACATGTCGACTGAGTTTCGAGATACTTCTTCTAAATGAACTAATTTTATATTATAAACTGAAGTGCGTTTTGGGTGTACATGTATTTGATAGTCAGACTGTTTCATCAGTATTTTCTATAGTAATGTGCATGTTAAAGGCAATGATAATCTTAGCTATTGCTAATATGTTTTAGTTCATCCTATCATTATAATATAATTAAGACAGAAATTATTGTATAATTTGCCGAGCAATTTTGAAACATAATGCCATTTTTCATTAGTATTTATAGCAAATGCATATATATTTGTGTTTGTGAACACGTTTAAAGGGTGTTTTATCAAAGGGTATTTTATCAAAATGGTCGAGGTTGCTTTTCATCAATGCCAAAAGAAATGAAAGTGCTGTCCAACCCTTTCCTACTTCAATATCCATGTCAGAAATAATTTATACATGACTAATTATACAGTTCCTGATTATAATGGCATACATGTATCAACACATGAAAGTTTGGCCACGGAAGAAACTGTAGAATTACATCAATATCATTCCATAAACAGAGTAGACACTGATTAGACGGCTCCTAAAAGGAGCCGACTTATCTGGGCCTACTCCGTTTGCAAAGATGTCAAAAGTTTTTCATATAAAGGAAATGGTTAATTGAATTAAATGTTAGATCGATCTTATAGACCCAGCATATTCCCCTGTGTTTATCATCATCAATTTCCTGTCGTCGCTAGCTGTCAGTTTTTCCAAGTAACCGGATATCATTAAATTTTGTAAAGTAATACTGATTGAATTCCGATTAAGTAATATGCATAGCATAAACTAGATATCCGATAGAAGTGAGGCTTGGATAATAAACAATACACTCTGAATCTTTGAAATTTACAGACATAGTATGTACACTGATTAAAAATATTGCATTGCTCTTCACATATGGCAGCGCCATGTGACCTTTGAATTTGACTTATATCTAAAGGTAAACAAAATGAACAGTAAAACGACATCAAAGAGGCATAATTCTGGGTCTTAAATTCAGGTGATAGCTTAATACTGGATGAATGTCATGCAGAAAGCTCATCCTTCTATATTCCGTTTACCCTGCATATTTTTAAATATACATGTACCATTGTCTAATCATCACATTGTCGCTTTAGAGGGGTTCTACATGTACCATTGTCTAATTATCAAGTGGTCGCTGTAGGGGTTCTACATGTACCATTGTCTAATTATCAAGTGGTCGCTGTAGGGGTTCTACATGTACCATTGTCTAATCACCAAGTGGTCGCTTTAGAAGGGTTCTACATGTACCATTGTCTAATCATCAAGTGGTCGCTGTAGGGGTTCTACATGTACCATTGTCTAATCATCAAGTGGTCGCTTTAGAGGGGTTCTACATGTACCAATGTTGTCTAATCATCAAGTGCTCGCTTTAGAGGGGTTCTACATGTACAATTGTCTAATCATCAAGTGCTCGCTTTAGAGGGGTTCTACATGTACCATTGTCTAATCATCAAGTGCTCGCTTTAGAGGGGTTCTACATGTACCATTGTCTAATCATCAAGTGGTCGCTTTAGAAGGGTTCTACATGTACCATTGTCTAATCATCAAGTGCTCGCTTTAGAGGGGTTCTACATGTACCAATGTTGTCTAATCATCAAGTGCTCGCTTTAGAGGGGTTCTACATGTACAATTGTCTAATCATCAAGTGCTCGTTGTAGAGGGGTTCTACATGTACCATTGTCTAATCATCAAGTGGTCGCTTTAGAGGGGTTCTACTGTTTAAGTTGTTTACCTCAGTGGCAATGCATACTTTAATCATGTACTCCATATATACGCCTTTCTATGCCATTACAAACAGAGTAGACCCAGATCAGGGCATGCTCTGTTTGCTTATGATATAATATGGATACGATTCTCCATTTTCTGACATTATTAAAACATCCTCTGTCTATATGCTATTATATCTAATTAAGGTAAATTAATATATATGACGTCATCATTTTTACATGAATATTCATGAAGGAAATGGTTAAACAAACTCACATTTGTATCAACACAGGCCAGACAATTGTCCCACACGCTTCCTTACACACAGAATTCTCATAAATCATTTATTAATTTAAATAAACATTTTATCTTCCTTTAGATTTGATAAAAATTGCATACAAAGTGTCATTTCGTTCTAGTAATTGCCTGTGTGACAATGCAAGAAAGTTTGTTACTTAAACAATATATTAACCCTTTCCCTGTTGAATGACCATTCAAGGAATAATGATATCATGGACATTTATCAGCAGTTGATTTTTATAGTGAAACCTCTCTATAACGGCCACTAAATTACATCAAGTATTTTGTGTGAAAGGCAGGTGGCTGCTTAAAGCAAGGTGAAAGTAAAACAGAACGCTCATATAGGAGCGTTCTGTTTTACGCACACCTTGCTTTAAGCAGTCTCCTGCCCTAAATACTAACTTTTTAACAAAATTGAGTGGCCGTTATAGATAAGTTTTACTGTATAATGGCATATGTGCACACCAGTTGTTGGTATTGGAAGAACCTGTAGAGACAGATCCATTATAATTTCATCAGCAAACAAAGCAGACCTCAATCAGGCGGCTCCTAATGGAGCCGTCTGATATGGGTCTACTCTGTTTGCAAATGTGTCAGTGTTTGTATAAGGGAATGGGTTAAGCGGATGCAGAGTATGCCAATGCCATCTCTTTGTTTGTGCCAGAAGTTAGTCACAAACTTTGAAGTGTCACGTAAACTTCAAATTATCAAAGATTATTACTATATTTTGCAATGAAAGGCACTCATGTTGAAGCAATATATGGTGCAATTTCTGTTAATGCTGTTTCTTCATCTAGAATATAGTAATGATTATTAATCATTATAATGCAGAAATCAAGTAAACTGGCATTTACAAACATTGGCTATTCCATTATTCCGAGTGCTCGCAGAAAAGCCCTCTGATCAGAACCTGCACGGTTTGTCCCCAGGAGTGTGCTCATTCCTGCTACAATAAGTAACACGTTCTCTCATACTCATGCCTTTAGACGCCTCTGTAAAGTCACTTTTTGAAACCATTGTAATAAATAGAGTATTTGTTCCATCTACGTTTTTCTAGTTGATTTATTGGGTCTAATATTAACCTACGTTTATTCCTGTAACCCGATGCCGTCATGTGTTATTTGTAAGATAATTTCATACATGCATTAAAAAATACTTAATGGATACTGATTCAATTAACTTTACTCCATAGAGACACCTTTTGGCACATTTGCAAACAGAACAGACCCAGGTCAGACATCTCCTGAGGAACGGTCTTACCAGGGTCTGTTCTATTTGCTCTTTTCTGTCAATGGTAAAAAAATCATCTAATTATAATTCATATTCATGACGTCATTATTTCTTACATGGAGTATTCATGGACTGAAGGATTAAACTCCTCTCTGTTTTCATGAGTTTCTGTCAACATATCTCAGTATATACAGTAAAACCTGTCCTGAACTGCCTTTCCCTGTCAACATATCTCAGTAGATACAGTAAAACCTGTCCTCAGCTACCATTCCTTGTCAACATATTTCAGTATATACAGTAAAACCTGTCCTGAGCTGCCTTTCCATGTCAACATATCTCAGTATATACAGTAAAACATGTCCTCAGCTGCCATTCCCTGTCAACATAATCTCAGTAAAACCTGTCCTCAGCTGCCATTCCCTGTCAACATATCTCAGTATATACAGTAAAACCTGTCGTCAGCTGCCATTCATATATTGATAAGTGATCAAAGGAGTCTCAAAAAGCAGTTGGTTCCTTAATGCAGCGCAAACGTAATGCAAAAATCTCCAATATGAGCTTATGGCATTGAATTTGTCCTGCATTAAGCTACCACCTGTATTACAGACCCATACTTCAACATAGTTTAATGGCCGCTTGAGACAGGTTCAAACATAGCTTCTCTGCATTTCTGTCTCTCTGATAGTTGTTATCAGTCCCTGTTATGAAGAACTTTCAGATAACAATATTGCATTTATTGGCAAAGATAATTATACGAGGTAACCGAACGATTGCACAGATAATGGCTCTGACAAATTGGCACGGGGTTGCATATACAGTGGATCTCCTCTAAACCCGGCGTTAAATTTGGTATAAATATCGCAAATACATGTGGAAGCTTAATGTAGGGTGAAGGTCATGCAGAAAGCTCCTCTAGGAGCTATCTGCAAAATTTTCACCCTGCATTAAGCAGCCACCTGTCTGAAAGTATTTAAATTCTTCTGTACTGCATTTCCAATATAGAGAAGTTTTACTGTAATCAGTATGATAGTAGTAATACAAATAATTAAAACTTGTGATTTAATTATAAATAAATCGTTTTTATAATTATCAATATAATGCATCCAGACAAAATGCAAACATTCTAACCGTTTACTCAATACATGCGCCTTTTAAGACAGTTGCAGACTCACCAGAGCAAGATCAGTCTGATCAAAGTATGCGCTGTTTACTTATGAAATAATACAGATATGATTATATAGTTCCTGCTACGGCAAAAGAAAAACAATCCTCTGTTCGTTTGCCATTATATATACCAATTAATTCATAGTCATAGTCATTTGTATTACATGAAAATCCATGGGGTAACGGGTGAAGATAAACAGATTTACCGTGTTCTGTTTGACAGTCACAATGATAAGTTCTTACATGAACGTGACATTGCTAATTAGAAACGAAACAAAACAACAACAGTGAAGAAATGTATATAATCGAAAGGACGCATATGCATGCACAATCAAGGAACTCATATTGGCATCGTTTCCATTTTAAAGCAGGCCTTGAAACCTTTTTTCTTTTCATTTTTGAATAGAATATCTTAAGAAGTAAAGATCCGTCGGCAGCCATTGAACTGGCCAGTAACAGTTCGAATGTATGGCGAACAGCAACAAGCTCTTGTATAGGGATAGATGTTTACTGTGTCTTAGACGTCGCCAACATTAAATATGGCGTATCATTATGAACTGTTTAAAGTTTTAATCCATAACTACGCCTTCTTTCTACTCCTTTGTAAAAAAAAGAGAGCAGACCCAGATCAGGCGACTCCTGTTTTCTTACGAAATAATATTGATATGACTCTCTACAGTTTATGCCATGAAAACTTTTTTCCTGTGTATATGTGTGGTTATAAAAGTTCAGCTAACAAATGTTCATACAGTCATTTTTACATACATATTCATGGAGTAAAGGGTAAACTCTTCATCGAAGCTTTTGTATGTGAGCTTGTGCAGCGAAGTAAGAAACCGACAGAATAATACAACGGACACACAATTATAATAATATTCATATCTACCTCTGTCGTGACCTTGACCTTATCGACCTGAGTTCTATGCGTGTCACACCTTCAAGCTTTTGTATCTGTGTGAAGTCGTGGCAACGGCAGAAACTGTAGATTCTTACCTATGTTATATCATAACCAAGCAGAGCAGACCCTGATCTGGGTATAATCGTACTGCAAATGCGTTATAAGGCGTATGTATGGAGCGTTGGGTTAAAGTTATACCAACCTGTATCATGACATTTACCTTAATGAAATGGTCCCGTGCCATATGTGAAACACACCATCAGGGTATGTTTAACATTAGTAACACCTTTTCGATAATCAGACAAACTACGATTGAGCAAAGCACAGTTATTAGTATTGCATTAATAGGTTTTATGTTAAACATGCGGAAATACTGATTTTCAAGGTATCATCCAGCGAAATTTAATACGCTTCAAACCTGTTCTTTATTCTCTATTTAATGTAATCATTATTTCTGTAGAACACCAGTGGTTAATCTAGATATAATATATCACCTGTTTAATATAGATAGAATATATCATCTGTTTGTTTATACTGTATGATTGTGTGTTCCCGGTGACCATGTTGAAATGATGTATGTTTTGTGTATGTGATTGTAAATGCTGTCCACAGAAGTGGGCCTTATACGAAATGATAATAAAAGTTTGAAAGTTATGGAACAGAAACAGTATAACTAAAGGACGGATAGTAAAGTTATTAACCTTTATCGTGAATTTGACCTTGAATATATCGGACCGGGTTGATATGCGTGACACACCTTATAAGCTTAAGGGTAACAGTACATTTATGTGACATTACATGTATTTGAAAATCGGACAATCTAAAACGGAAACGTAATTGCTAAAAGACGGACAAGTACGAGTAGACACAATGAATAACACATTACGCCCCGTTTGGCGTGTATAGTAGAACCCCCTCCAGTTTATTATAAACATCTGTCTTGGAGACACGTGGCAGTTTAATGCAGGAGCTTTCTACATGAATATCGCCCTGCATTAAGCAGCTACCTGCCTAAACGTATACAATTTCTTCTCTACTAGAATTCCGGTTTAGAGGGGTTTTACTCTGTAAATGGTTCTACATTTTCACCAGTAGCGACAAACATTTAAAGGACAATGCGGTTTCACATGGACTATTTTAAGCTATGGATAGCAATTTTAAGAATACGAGTGTTGAGTTGAAAACTGTCGTAACGACAATATATTGGGTAACAACATTTGCACACAGTTTGGATCCAGATGACTAATTGGTGTCTCATCAGGATCTAAACTGTTTCATGAATATGCGAATCTGAAAAGTTTTGAAATACTGAATTCAACTGTATAGGTGAAATAATGAAGTTACTATAGTCTTGCACTCAATCCTCGAATAACAAATTAGACTGAATATTATCTGCCAGGAAATGAAATGATTTAGCCTTTATCAGATTGTGGCAGTATAAAGCGGCTGCAATTTAAAATAATAGAATTAATAATAAGCGTTCAAAACTCCTGAAAGATATAGTATTTACTTTATAAAGGATAGTCTCCTGTGATGGCTGTGTGAGATTGAAAAGATAATGATACAAAAGAAACATGAAAGAGCTGAAATTCTTTTATTATTCATACAATGATGTTACTGTTACAGAGGTCCAGATAAGAGGTGTAAATTAAAACCTTTTGAAGAATAACTTCTTTATATCTCCATCAAACCCTATGGTGTGACACCACTTTAGAATCTCCTCGAAGAAGCGATTCCAAAGAGTGGTTACAACATAGGGTTTGATGGACAAAGGACGTGTTTAGTATTGAGTACGCATCGTTATCTGTTGCTCTGTATAAATTGGTAGTAAACCTTTCCTCGCCAATTTAGGTTTCATGTAATAGACAGTGGCGTTTATTGCACTCTATTTTTAACGTGAGCGTTTTGGTATGGTCTCCATGTATAACGAATACATCATTTCACTATAATGGCACAAACTTATTTTTGTCTGCAAATAATTTTGCCTACATTAAGTTTCAGAGTGGAAATGTCCGTCAATTTCTTCTATAAAACGTATACAATGTATATCCATTCCTAAGAAATAATGCAGACAAGTCCTTAAATCAGAGCACAACATTACACCATTTTGGCATCAATACCAGTTTAAACTACATTTGAAGATGTTTTCTGATAGTGGTAGGATAAAAATTGAGAGGTTTAGGTTATTTCTGTATTTTTTACTATCTTTTTAATTGTTCTCATCAATATTCATGTGTATGCAAATAAGGTAATTCCTAAGTATAGCCTTTAAACAAAAGCAAAAGGCCTTAGCTTTAATTCGGTATCAGTTTTATACAAACTATTTCTGTGATATTGAATATTTATTTGCGGGTAAATGTCGACTAATAAAATAGGTGTGAACAGTGAAATGAAGGGTTACTATGAAAACAGTTAAAACGTTTCTTAGGGTTAATAGTTTGGTCCTCAAATTAAATATTTTGTTTTTTGAGGATTTTGTCATTATGTTAAACTGCATTTGAAATTGTTTTCTGGTATTATAGCATAAAAAGTGAACAGTTTACATCATTATGTTATTTCTATATTGTTTTTACTGTTTTTAATGTTCTCATTAATATTCATGAGTATGCAAATAAGGCAATTTCAAGGAATATCTAGAAGTAAAAGCACAATGTCTTATCTTCAATTTGGTACAAATTTTATAGGTTTACGCCCACAACTGGCTGTGATATGGACAATATTGCAGGTATGAGCCAGCATTACGAAACCTGAGGGTTGCCATGGAAACGGTTAAACGTTACTTAAAGTTAATGTTTCGGTCCTCAAATTTGATATTTCGTTTTCTGAGGATTTTGTCATCATGTTAAACTGCATTTGAAGGTACAAATATGAGCCATGCAGTTAACACCACATACAGAACAAACAGCCACCGAACAACAACACAAGAAAACACAGCAAATGTACATAACTTCCAAAACCATAAAGAGACGCACAAAGACAAAACAAACATACAATACGGGGAAGATGGAAGTACCGCCTTGGAACGGTCAGTGACAAAAGTCACTGGGGGTTAAACCGGTTTAGGGGCGCCCAACCTCACACTTATTCCACCCCCACCCTAAAAGACAAACAGTGTAAATAAACGTATCCCCTCGCCGACTAATCTACAACAACCGCGATGTTTTCCGATATTTGTAGGATAGAAAAAAGCGAAAGGTTTACGCTATTTCTATACTTTTTTTTACTATTTTAATGTTCTCATTAATATTCATGAGTATGAAAATAAGGTAATTTTAAAAAATAAACTGGAAATAAAAGCACAATGTCTTTATAGGTTTAGGACAAATACTGCCTGTGTAAATAATTTAAACTTGAGTACATTCGCGATTCTGATTCAGTAGGCTTTTCTGAACATGTTGGTACCCATGAAAAAGTCTAGGGGTGCACGGTAGACCCCACTGGCTCCCTGAGTAATGCAATCAAAGAGTACTACCCTCGGCCTGTCATCGCGCAAGCAAAGAAGGAGGCGTAACTACCGACTGTAAAGTGTTCAATAACCAAACATACAATGTGTTGCAATATAAGTAAGTCATAACCTTTCTTCCTAAAAAATTTAATGCGTGTAATAAATAAATAATGAAAATGGACATGACCTCAAATTTTCCTAATTTATATTTACTAATGAGAAGTCAATTTCAATAATAACATTTAGAACAATAGGTTACCTTGCTTTAGAAGTGTATTAGTTATAACTAAATTACGCCTATTAAAATGGTTTAGCAAAGAACAGGCTGGAGCTAAACGAATAAGTTGAGAAATGTAAACCTCATAAGATGTAGAATAACTTCTTTATTTCTCTGCTAAACTCTGTGATGAAACGAAGAGACGATTCTAAAGAGTGGTCACAGCATAGGGTTTGGTATTTAAGTGTGCACCTTTAACTGTTACTCAGCTTAAACGGATTAATATTTTAATATGTTTCAAGTACAGTAAAACCCCGCTAATGTGACCACTTAATAAACAGCCACTGGCGTCGTTTAAAGCAGGTGGTTGCTTAATACAGGACGAAAGTTATGCAGAAAGCTCCTATAGGAGCTTTCTGCATAACTTTCGTCCAGTATTAAGCTACCACCTGCCTCTGCCGCCCAGAAGTATGCCCATTTTTGGTGGTCGCATTAGCGGGGTTTTACTGTATAGTCATATACAAGAAACTACTGCGACTTAAATATACACCGAACAATTAATTCAACCCATTGATTCCCATACATTGTATTAGTGTAGGATCTTATATAGGAGCCTATCAAATTGTTATGATGAGTACTATTTGAGTACAAACGAACTATTTGCTGCTGTAAGCCATTAACACCAATGGGTTCAGTAAACAGTCCAGACACGGATCAGAGGGATCCTTCATGAACCTTCTGATCAGGGTCCACACTGTCTGTCTCTGTCCTCTTAATCCCTTGCCTGTTGCATATTCATGTAAGAAATAATGACGTCATTAATATTAATAAGATTATTTTTATAATGGCATATGAACACATGACATTTTGGCTCAGACAGAAGCTGTAGAATCAGATCTATATTACACCATAAGCAAATAGAGCAGACCCTGATCAGACGGCTCCTGATCAGGGTCTACTCTGTTTGCATATGCGGGAAAATGCGCTTACATAAAGGAAAGGGCTACGGGACATTGAGCACTAATGGGTTATTCAGACAAGGAGCATTATCTCTTAAAGCAATAAATACAGATCCAAAAGATTGCCAATACAAAGTTCGATTAATCTGCATCTGCACATTTGAGATGGTTATTTACATTCCAGTTGAACAACTGCTAATGATCTGGTATTCCAAGTAGACAGTCATTATATTTCCATTCACTGTAATTATAATTTGCAAGGCTTATCTTGATCACATTGCACAACATTAATTTGTCTTATCTTGATTAGCTTCGTTTGTAATTAACTCATATTCAAAATGAATAATTTCCCTGTGCCAATTCAGCCTATTTGAACAACCATATGGTAAATATTAATTCACAGCGAGGCGTGTAGTGTGGAAACAGATCAATCAACATGTTGGATTAGGTTCAGTTCTGTTCGTATCGACAGTTTACATCTGCTCATCATCTACCAGTGAGCATTCCGACTAGGGTTTCGTACTTATGTCGTATCTGATTAGTGTTTCACCATTAGAGAGAAATAATTTCGCCACGCCTACTCCGGCAGTGTTTGAAATAGTTTGTGAAACATCTATATGTGCATCTAAGTTTATCTATATCTCCATGTTTAACAAATTTATGACCTTTTCATATTTTGACTTTTTAAAATCAAAGATAATGAATGATTTGCTTGAATATTGCTGTTTGTACAAAACTGTTTAGATTCAACATCTGCTTGAATCAATCGCAGTATAAAACGATATGAACAGTGGGTTCTTAATACATGTATTAGGAAAACGCTTTTTAAGAATTGGAGCATAGCCCAATCACTGTTGCTGTTGACATGTGACGAAAGTAATACTTCATAGTATCAGATTAATAGAATCAAGCATGGGTTTTGTTAAAGACGGGGGTTTCTATACCCGAGGTTGGTCTGTTCCAGCCGGAAACGAGCTTTAGCGAGTTTCCGATAGGAACAGACCAACCGAGGGTATAGAACCCCCTGGCTTTAACAAATCCCATGCTTGATTATTTTTCTCGCTGAAATACGCCCTAAAACCAAGAAAATTAACGAATTTTGTGATGTACTACTTTACATTGCGTAATACGACTTCCATATCTAATAGCAACAGACCGCAACATAACTTTAGGCGTGACACCAAATTCTTGCATAAAACGTGCTGTTGTAGTCCCGCTAGACCATGTATTAACAAGGCGATTCTCGTGCTCACGCGCTGTTGACCGGTTTTAATTATACCTATTACGGGCCTAAGGTAAACAATGGACGCGAATGCTACAGCGTTTTGGCCTAAGCTAGGTGAACGCCGGGGTGTGAGTATTTCCAGGAGCACCGACAATGAACTGTTTTTAGTGATAGACATATTGAATGAAATTCCGTGTAAACGGTATTTGATACAATCATGAATTGACGTCGAAAAGAAAACAGTGGCCCGGAAATAGCATAAATCGACGAAGTGTCAAAGAAGTGTATAGTTTTGCTGCCGTTGTTTTGCTTGTATTTTGAAGAATTAAATTGATGCAGGAGAGCAGAAAATTGGTTTTATGCAAGAATAGCGTTAATACACGTTTGTTTTCGGGCAATAACAATTGCAGTGTACCTCGGGAATGTTGTTGCCCTCGCCCTTCGGGCTCGGGCTCGCTTCTCAACCGTGCTAGATAAGATGAGTTACTAAAAATAGCCGTACTAGAAATCCTTATCTGGAACACCCCGTGACTAGTGTATTCATACGCGCGATTGGGTAAAATCAATACCAGGGAAGGAATTCTTACAGAAGTATACCAACATTTCTATCGGCAACAACCTTATGAATTGAAATTAATATAAATAATTAGCAGGAATATGAAATTCTATTTATCATATAAACACTTTAAAAGCCTAAATTAATTAACCGAAGACGTTGTTTTGTAGTCACTCAGTCATTTATATTTACGCCAAAACGTAACGTTTGTGTTTGTCATAACAAATGACGTCATTTTGGTGTCACGCCTAAAGTTATGCTGCGGTCTGTTGCTATTAGATATGGAAGTCGTATTACGCAATGTAAAGTAGTCTTCACAAAATTCGTTAATTTAAATAGTTTTAGGGCGTATTTCAGCGAGAAAAATAATCAAGCATGGGTTTTGTTAAAGCCGGGGTGTTCTATACCCTCGGTTGGTCTGTTCCTATCGGAAACTCGCTAAAGCTCGTTTCCGACTGGAACAGACCAACCTCGGGTATAGAAACCCCCGTCTTTAACAAACCCCATGCTTGATTCTATTAGTCTGTCTTTAAACGTTAGAACACAAATGCAGCAGAAATAGTTAACACTCCCATAGCTACAGATAAAGATGTGTATCAAAATACTAAATTCGTCATTTCTCCACCCAAACCTATACTGTCCCCACTCTTTAGAATCGTCTCGAAGAGACGATTCTAAAGAGTAGCCACCGTATATGGTTTGTTGGAGAAATAAATGAGCTATTGTTGAAACTGTTTAAATTTACGCATCATATCTGAACATCTGACCCCCTTCAGTGTGGTGAAAGAAGTCATTTCACAAATACTTGCATCATGGTCAATATCGAGAGGTACATCATGTTATGGTAAAGTTTAGTTGTACGACATTCATACAGAAATTTCAATCCGGTGTGACCTGGGTCTATCGGAAATATTAATGGTACATGTAACATAAGTAATTTCACAAACACCTGCGACATTGCATGGAGGGGATCGCCATTTGTTTTGTTAAATTTTGGCTGTACGACATTCATACAGAAAGGTCAGTCCTGAATGATATGGGTTTATCGGAAATATTGATGGTAATATTAGTAATTTCACAAATGCCTGCACGTCAACTTTCGAAGGGGCCCCATCTGTTTCGGTAGTGTTTGATCGTATAAAAGCTCAATTCGATGTGACCTAGATCCGTCAGAAATATTCACTGAGCTGGCATTTCAGTCCAGTTACGCCTAGATATACAGTTCAACCCCTCTAATGCGACCACCAAACATAGGCACAATTCTGGGTGACAGAGGCAGGTGGCTGTTAATGCAGGACAAAAGTTATGCAGAAAGCTCCTATAGGAGCTTTCTGCATAACTTTCGTCCTGCATTAAGCAACCGCCTGCCTATAAAGGCAGGCATGTTTATTAAAGAAGTGGTAGCATTAGAGGGGTTCTACTATAAGTACATATGCGACGTCACTATCAGAGGCATTAACTGCTTTTCATGTAAGGCACACCTTGACTGGTAATTGAAAACAATAAGATCCAAATAACACGCCGAGTAAATCCGGCGTCTCATCAGGATCCAAGGTGTTTGCCAATTAACAATTAACCCTTTCCCTCATATTGACGACTCTGTAAAACTCACTTTGTGAAACCATTGTGATAAATAGAGCATTTGCTCCTATAGGAGCAAATGCTCTATTTATCAGAATGGTTTCAAACTACAAAAGTCTAAAACAAATCCTTTTCTCTAATCAATGCTCCTTTTCGGTAGATTATTTCAAAAAGGTTGTATCTAAAAATAGCCTATGAGGTAATGGGCTAAGCAAACTGGATATTTAATTTTTTAAACAATGCTTGCAATTATTTTTTCATCTGACATTATTTTAGTAAGGAAAAGGGTTAATACAACTGGAAACGTGTTTATATCTCGAGAGATATACAGTTCCATGTTATGTTTGATATTCTGAAGATAAATGGGCTAAAGGCAGGATAACTGTTGCAGGGAATCATTCTGTAATTATTTTAAGGTGTGTTGACTTTTGATTAAAATTGCGATTTCTACTCCAAACTCTATGCTGTGACCACTCCTTAGAATCGTCTCGAAGACAGCATTGGTTTTTGGTGGAGATATAAAGAAGCTGTTCATGAAACTTTAAAATGAAATATGTTATCTGGGCATCTGTCTCTGTGATGTAACGAACCAAAGGATGACCCCATACGCTGCAGTTTAGCTTATGAACAAAGTCAAACGTATTCTGTAATGGTCGTTCAATCGAAATTATCGTCCAATATTAATATACGCTTCCATCATCTGCGTTTAGGACTTTTCTGTAGTAGTGTTGTTAAAGCCAGTTTACAAAACGGCTAGAGAAATAAATAGGGGCATTTAATACTTAATTATTATTATGACTGGATTTAACTCAAATTAGTTGAACCCAAATCAAATCAAATAATGATGATATCCGATTGACCTTTCTTAGTACTACTATCGTATGTTGAAGTAAGTGAAGGGGCCAATGGTACTACAGCAAAACCCCTCTAAACCGGACGTTACATTTAGTATAAATATCGGTCTTGGAGAGAGGTGGCAGCTTAATGCAGGATGAAAGTCATGCAGAAAGCTTTCTGCATGACTTTCACTCTGCATTAATCAACCACCTGCCTAAAAGTATCTAAATTCTTCTCTACTAGAATTCCGGTTTAGAGAGGTTTTACTGTATTACTGTGGACATGACAATGGTGTTGATATGAACCAACCGGGATCAAATCTACGACATCTCGCCTCGATTGCGAGACTTTCATGTAGTCCCATTGAAAACGTATGACTATGAATATTTCCAACTTTCCAACAACTAACCTTTGTACAGAGAACTCATTTAGTTATCGTCTCTGGAGGATTTCATGTTCTTGAATCTTGAGCACATTATTTTTCATCTGGTCCACTATTTCTAGACAACACTTTATTGTGCTCATTTTATAATCATCCTTCAATCATTTTTTACTCCAATCATAGAGCTCCCAGTGCGATTTCATCTTTCAACATTATAGGAATCTCATTAAAAGGTAATTTGCATTTTACGCCTTGCTTTGAGCCCTGATTACGTGCAGCAGTCAGTATGATCAATATGTTTGATACCAGCTATATCAAGTATCAAAAATAGACAATAGTTCCTTTTATCAAACATATACATGTACTTTAATTGCGTTTAGGATCAATTTACTTTGTCAAACCAGAGTAGTCTGTGCATGCTTATTTCAGTACTTCATCTAATTAAGGTATCCAAGGAAACAACATATGATAGAAATATTGTTAAGCAGAACACTTCTTTAAAAAGCGAGTAGTTTTACATAATTTTCTAAAAGCAACACTCGCATTGACTGGCACAGTAAGAATCGCAAATTGCTTTCCTTGATTCATTTGGATTCAACGTGGCTGTCCGAATTTATTTTTATTTATTTTTTTGTTCTTGGCGGATATTTCTTTCTTGTTGTATTGTTTCGATTTTGAAGAAACTGAATAGACATGAAAATGAAAATCAGATTCTTATTTTACCGAAACATATCGGGGATATGTAATGCATAGATGTATTTCTCGACCATACCGTGCTACCAGGATAAGTACACATGTATAGCATATATAGGAGCCGTCTAATCAGGTTCTGCTCTGTCTGCTTATGGAATTACAACGTATACGAGATCGGATTTTAAAGTTTTCCTTGTTCATATACCATTATTATTATTATTATTATTATACCACATTTATACAGCGCTCTTTTCACGCAGGATATGTGCGTTTAAATATACATTATTTCTTGTAAACATGAATATTCATGGAGGAAAGTGTTAAATTAACCCCATCCCCACACTAGTTAATATTTTGAAAGCCATCGAAACCCCTCATGGGTTATTTTAGATCCAATCTCTTTAAATAAATTTACCTCAAAGGAGCATTTACTAGAGAAAAGGAAATTTGTAGAATTTTGTTGTTTTGAAACCAGTGTGATAAATAGAGCATGTGCTCTTATGGGGCACATGCTCTTTTTATCACATTGGTTTCATAAAGTGGATTTTACAGAGGCGCCAAAAGACGTCAATATGAGGGAATTGGTTAATTATACTTTATTTGATGACAATGCATTAAACAGGACTTCATTCATATCACATACAATAAAGCCTGTCTAATGCGACACCACTTTAAAACATATGGTTACTTAAGGCATGAAGAAGGTATTACAGAATGTTCCAGGAGGAGGCTTCGGCTTAACTTTCGTTCTGCATTAAGCTCCCATCAGACTTAGACCTTATTGTGGTAGTCGCATTCGAAGAGTTTTACATTGTGTGTCCTTTCCGTGCCCGCTAGTATTTGTGAAGGGAAAACAGTGCTGTGTAATGTTTATATTGTTTATTTGGACAATACCAACACCGTACACGTGTATCTGTAATTAAACATATAACATACTTTTACTATAGACAGAACTGTTCCAGAATCTATATATAATATTCACAGACAACATATATTAGTTAGGAGAGATATTTCTTCATGAAATATAAATTTGTTATTTTAACAAATAGAAGCAAGCTGACTATTATTCATATTGTTTTTCTGTTCAGGTACACATGCAAACTTGCGTCTATGAGAGTCTCTCTCTCTCTCTCTCGCAACACATTCATGCAACTGTGAAAACAAGGTCTCTCTCTCTTCTCTCTTCTCTCTTCTCTCTCTCCCTATCTATCTCTCCCTCGCAACACATTCATGCAACTGTGAAAACAAGGTGGCAAAAATGTTTCAGCACCCAAGAATATTAAATTCAACAACTGATCGCGAAAACATGAGACAAGAACAAAGACACGAACAGATGTCAACGTTCGGAGTATCTGTCACTTGGGAATTACTTAACCCATTCCCTCATATTGACGACTTTTGACGACTGTAAAAGTCACTGTGTGAAACCATTGTGATAAATAGAGAATTTATCACAATGGTTCAAACAAACAATTCTAAAAAAATCTCTAGTTAATGCTCCTTTTCGGTATATTTATTCAAAGAGGATGTATCTAAAAATAGCATATGAGGTAATGGGTTAAACACGAATCTAGCCGGCAATAAAAATGCAAGTACAAAGGTCAAACGTGTACTATTCCCGCCAAACGTATAACAACCATACTCAACTAGATTAATCATGATAAAAACTATGGAAACTTATACGAGACCTCACATAAAACAGAAACAATGTAAAACAGTACTTCAGTATTCTAAAGCATCAATGAAAGCTACCTATGTTACATTCTCCCCATCTCTGAACAAAAAATACAGTATAAACTGCTATAAAAAATACGTCTTATCGTGGGTCTGTAAGGCAGGTGGCAGCTTACTTAATGCAGGTCAAAAGCAATACAGAACGTTCCTATATTGTTCTGTATTGCTTTTGTCATGTATTAAGCAGACACGTGCCTTTTAAAACTCCTATGTTCAATAAATAAATGACCGCTTTAGACATGTTCTGTTGTTTTCCTATCATTTTCTTTAAGGAAAAATGTACCTATCCACTATAGTAGTTGCATCCTTACTCATACTGGGTCCATATGTTAATCAGTTATCAATAGCCAGTGAAACGTTAACGCTTAACCCATTACCTCATAGGCTGTTTTTAGATACAACCTCTTTGAATAAATCTACTGAAAAGGAGCATTAACTAGAGAAAAAGGAAAATTTTAGAATTTTGTAGTTTGAAACCATTGTGACAAATAGAGCATTTGCTCCTATAGGAGCAAATGCTCTATTTATCACAACTGTTTCACAAAGTGACTTTTACAGAAATATCATGGAATGGGTTGAATCACCATGTAGTCAAAATATAAATGTTTACCCACTTCTTTTTCTGAGCGTTTCTTCAGCTGTGAACCTAAACAAAATAATTGCATATACATTTACATGTATTGTTAGTATCATATTACCATTAAATGACAACTGATCTGAATAATAAGCGCAATATACGGCGTTTCAAGAGCAAATTAGCTCTCTGGTTTCACCTACAGTTTTTTATTATATTTTATCCCGATGTTGACATTATTTTTCCAGTCAAAGTACTGTCAGTTGCAGTTTTAACCCTTAACTCTATGAATATTCATGTCAAAAATAATGACATCATGATTATGAAATTAGTATAATTAGTTTTATAATGACATTTGTACATAGGAAGTTTTGGTCATGGCAGAAACTGTGGAATCAGATCTATACAATTCCATAATTCCATAAGTTAACTCTTCGCTTGCTATTCACGTCAATATACCTACCTGTAAATAGTGAAGACCCAGATGAGACAGCTCCTGCAGGAGCTGTCTCATCAGGGTCTGCACTATTTACAAGTTGATTGTGCAACCAGTGCACTCCACAGCAGTGATTGCACAGCAAAATACTTGTACACAGTGAATATATATGTATTTATACAACAGAGCATGTGTAAAGAAGGAGAAATGTATTTTAAAATTCAGCAAGAGAAGGGTTAACAGTGTAGACCTTGATTGGTCTACTTTGTTTGCAAATGCGTTAATATTAAAGCGTTAAACAACACCTGGTTCGTTCAGGGCTGATTTAACCACAGGGTCAGTAACAAACAGTCGCGTATCCTGGTGCCACATCTGGGTCCGCGCTGTTTGCAAACGCCGACTTGGTCATAATCATCAGATAAAGGGTATATGACAGCGAATAAAAGTGAGTGATGCACAAAAATTCTCGTAAATGTAATACAGTAAACCCTATTTCTTATAGGAGCCGTCTAATAGGAGCCGTCTGATCTTGGTCTACTTTGTCTACAAATGCGTGAAAACACGTTTTTTATAAGTAGAATGGCCAAGAGGGTTCTCATATGGATTCCTGCTATTTGGAAATGTCAGCTAGGTCTAGTTTGGCATGATAAGGGTTTACACTGTAGACATGTATTAACCCTTTCAGCGCTGAATTAACAGAATGGAATAGCCCATCACTGTTTAACGGTAAAGTTCGTTCAGTATGAGACGGTATAATGTCTGAGAGGAACTTGAATGACAAATATGCAGACCCTGGTCAGAGGGTTCCTCTAGGAACCCTCTGATCTGGGTTTACACTGTTCGACAAATGACAGCCAACTCGTTTTCTGCATTCAAAGTGCTAATTACAGTGCCTTATTATTAATGCAAGCAAGTCACGTTTCGATGTTTGATTGTAATTGCATTCAGTCAACATCCTCAGTTATCACCAATTATGGTAAATGCAAATAGCACGTTTCTGAGCTAATGGACCTTAATCAGGCTCTAGTGATGCTAGTGTGCCATGTTTCAGGCATGAGTAGATGGCTACTTAAAGCAAGGCGAAAGTAAAACAGAACGCTCCTATATATAGGAGCGTTCTGTTTTACTTTCACCTTGCTTTAAGCAGCCACCTGCCTTTAACACAAAATAATTGATGTAATTTAGTGGTCGTTATGGAGAGGTTTTACTGTACTTCTGATTCAAATGTCTGAGAATTATTGACTAAATATCAGACAGTTTGGATCCTGACATGACACTCTAAGTTACCCAACAAATTCCAATACTTTTTTTTAATTTATTTTTTATTTATTCATATGGTATTGAACAACACAATGGTATATGACAGCATGTACATAAATACGGCAATATAATATTGGTTAAACATAACTTTTGTTAGCTCGCAAAGTGTTTTACAGTATTATATGAACAAATTGTATATTATAAGGTGTGTATGTGTGTGTGCGTGTGCTCATGTGTATATTTGTGTGTATATGTGTGTGCGTGCGTGTGTGTGGGATGAGTGTTTTTTGGCAGGATGAATGTTAAAGCGGCAGTCTCTACTAGCAGCTCCTTTTAAATATGCCCAAACATCTTCTTATACGTATGCTGAAAATATCGCAAAGAAACCAGATCGAATAAATGCCGAAGACACGCAAACCGCTCAAGCGTTTGATATCGGAGACGCTGATGTTATTTGCCGATATATTAGTGTTTATTCGGGTTTCTTTGTTCGAAACAAGCCGATGATATTTCATTGTAAACAAGCATTTAAACGTAATGTAACGTTCGTAGAACGTTGGTAATTATGCAAATGAAGCTGACCAGATCATTGTATCTTGGGAAGCGGAGGTATATATATAGCGCAACAAGCATCTCTTGATGTGAGCTTTAAGCTTTGCAGCGACAGGGTTTGTTGTTGCTGAGTAACTCGGTTTGCACGTTACAAATGGTGGCAGCGGTGGGATAAAGACAACTGCCAGACCGGAGTTGCCTTACCCACGGGTCACTCGGTTTGCACGTTACAGTATCGACGAAAACGGCTCATTTTGCACCACAGAGGCATTTTCGATAAACGTTCAATTTGACAATCTTCGTAAGAATAATTGAACATACAAACACCATAATATTTCATGATTTCATTTATACAATGGCGGGGAATTAAAAAATATTTGAATTAAGATTTTCTCAATATGCACCTCATAAAAAGCGCTGTCTCTATACGAAATGCAAACTGTTGCTCCAGATCAATCGTCACGTTTCCAACTGATCTAGGTCAACACTGATAGCGAGTCTTCAGCAGCAGATTGTCTGCAGCTGCTTCAGTCACTATAAACCCTGATCAAACGTTGCTTTTCAAAATCATTAGGTTAAACACACTCGGAACACCTCAGCTATTTTCTACGAAGCAGACTGACGGAATAAGACGAGTAGTTACGAATGGGTTAAACACTGTCGACCATGAACAAAACGTGTTAAGTCAACGCGCTAATTGAGTTTGATAACGTTTCTAAAGCAAGCTCCAAAATCAGGTTTAATTCTGGTTCTTGAATGCATTTGGTAACAAAACATACACAGAAAGCTCCTGCAGGGTTTTTCTGCATTACGCTTGTAGACCCAGAGTAGATCCAGATCAAACGGCTCCTGCAGGAGCTGTCTGACCAGGATCTGCTCTGTTTACTCATGGTATTATATAGATCTTATTCTACAGTTTCTATACAAGCCAAACTGTTCTGTGTTCATATGCCGCGATAAAAAGTAACCTAATTAATATTAATGGTGTTATATTAATATGAATACTGAACAGGTAAAGGGTTAACCCTTTTCCCTGTTCTTTGCTTATTGCAAATTTCAATACCCATTTAATATTCATAGACAAAATAGTTATAATGAAATATGGAAGGTGGAACATTGTAGCCATTTCAGAAAATAAAGACACAGATCATTCAAATTCCATTGGCAAACAAAACAGACCCTGATCAGACGGCTTCTATAGGATCTGTCAGACCGCGGTCTTCTCTGTTTGCAAATTCGCGAAAACACGTTTATATCAATGAAAGGGTTAAGAAACCACCTGCTTTTAAAGACACTTTTATTTATTCATAAAGTGGTGGTGTTAGCGGGTTTTGTTGTACCTGTTTTTTTCCGAATCGCATGAGCAATTGATCAATGATCTGAGCAAATTATTTTTACACAATGTGTTACACACTGCATTTTCAAACTTCAAGCTATAATCAGTTTGTCTACCAAAGTACAATAATGATGTCAAACACTTTGGATCCAGATGAGACGCCGATTTACTCGGCATCCCATCTGGATTCAAATTGTTTGCATAGGGAAATACTCATTTCCTGCCTGTAGCAGACTAATGAAAATCAATTAGTTTGACAAAGCACGCGGCCTTGTACTTAATTACATCTCTCAGTACATGAAAACGCACGGGCAGTTCACCAAAACTCTCTTCCAAGCAAACACAGTTTATATCTTTATAATTCAACCTGATGGGAGGTCTTGTTTATGCGTGCTAACAGTAACTTGAATTTATTGGTTGACTTAATCAAATCTGTAAATTGTCATTACGCAGGTCATTCATTGCCATAGAAACGTATCCGACAATTATAAAATTATATTTTAGTACAACATGCAACCATCACGAGTCGATCCACTGTAGTTAAGTTGGCTGATCGTTTGATTTTGTTTCGCGGGTGCACATGTACCCTTTCCCTCAAATAGACTTCTTCTTGCAAACAAAGTAAACCCTGGTCTGACAGCCCCTGTAGCAGCTGTCTGATCAGGGTCCATGCTTATAAAGCTTTTTAGTTTAGTCTGATTTTGTTCTAAAGCTTTTGATTGGTCAGATTTGAGCAATCAAAAACATGAGAACGAACTCAGACTCAACTAAACAGTTTTATAAGCATGGATACAGGTCTCCTCTGTTTGCTCATGGAATAATATAAATCCGATTCTGAAGTTTCTGTCACATCCAAAACTTCAGTCCATGAAAATATTCATACAGTAATATTTTTAATCAATATTCATGGTGTAAAGGGGTCATGAAGGTCACTATAATGTACTTGAATAGTATGTTATAGGTTGCTTAGAGTTAATCCTGTGACAGGGGTACTAGGTCTGGCTAACCTGGGGTCAGGATAGCGTACCAATACTGATACTGGTAGACAGTAGAACCTGTCATAAGCGGCCATTCATTTAGGGGTATGATGTAGGCAAGTTTGCTTGAATCAGAAATAATGAAAAATGATTTGAGCTCGTTCAATAATTTTGAGTATTTCCTCAAGTGCATTCCATGTTTTAAAACTCACTTTTCTGTAAAAATGGTAAATTATCGTAGATCAAGGAATAAAAAAGATATGGATCCAAAAGTAAAAAAGGTAAATGTATGTTGCAATGTTACGAATTTGTACATGCAAAAACAAGATGAACACTTCACTGAGCTTGAACTTACCCCTTTATTCCATTACTCTTCACTGAGCTTGAACTTACCCCTTTATTCCATTACTCTTCATTGAGCTTGAACTTACCTCTTCTTTATTCCATTACTCTTCACTGAGCTTGAACTTACCCCTTTATTCCATTACTCTTCACTGAGCTTGAACTTACCCCCTTTATTCCATTACTCTTCATGTAAAAAATAATGACATCATCAATATTAATTTGACGAAGTTTTAAATGGTAAATCAACACAGAAAACTTAATGTCATGACAGAAACTTCTGAAGTAATCCATTTGTTCCCACGACCCCATATATGGGACGTAGGCAAACAGTGTAGACTCAGATCAGACGCCGCATAATGCAGCATCTGATCAGAGTATACACTTTTTGCTGATAAGAATTTCAATATAAAACAAAACGAAATTGAAAATTTAGGTCAGTCACCCCTTAGATAAAAAAAAATGGACTAATCTAATATATAAACATGGAAGAATCCACTGGTAGCAAATGGGTTCAGATCTATATCATTCTATAAGCAAACAGAGCCAACACTGATCAGATAGCTCCTATACGAGATTCTGAAATGGGTCTACTCTGTTTGCAAATGTGCAAAAAGTCGTCTATATATCAGAGAAAGCGTTAAACGTGAAACTGGAAAATGGGTTGCATCTGTAATACGTACTGGATCTTGGTTCCAAAGTTATCACACTTCTGAGTCTGAGATCATTCTCAAGTACGTGATTGGTCAGATGCTTGAGAATTGTCTCAAACTCAAGCAACACGTTTTATAACCTCGGGGCTTGGTCGCTCGCAGTCACATTAAGATCAAGGTAATCCAATACTATGACATTATTTTCTCAAAAAGTCCGAACATGTCTGAAGAAAATAAGGATAATCGAAACCTAAGTAGACATTACTTTTTACAGCATTGTTTAAAAATAACATATTTATACTGAACGCTTGAGAGATTTTTCTGAGTCGGAAAATTAAAAAAAAAAAAAGAAGGCAAAAGAGAAAGCGAAGATTTTGAATGTGAGGGTATGTGGTTCGTATTAATACTCGCTGTCAATGTTGCATCTGTGACTGTTTGGATCCAGATGAGACGTAGAGAGACTCATCATTAACCCATTCCCTCATATTGACGTTTTGGTGAAACCAATGTTATAAACAGAGCATTTTCTCCTATAGGAGCAAATGCTCTATTTCTCAAAATGGAATGGTTTCAGACTACAAAATTCTAAAAGTTTCCTTTTCTCTAGTTAATAATCCTTTTCGGTATATTTATTAAAAGAGGTTGTATCTAAAAATAGCCTATGACGACTCTGTAAAAGTCACCTTGTGAAACCATTGTGATAAATAGAGCATTTGCTCCTATAGGAGCAAATGCTCTATTTATCACAATGGTTTCAAACTACAAAATTCTAAAAACAACACTTTTTCTAGAGTTAATGCTCCTTTTCGGTAGGTTTATTCAAAGAGGTTGTATCTAAAAATAGCCTATGAGGGAATGGGCTAAGTGCATATACAGCTTTGAAGACCTTCACGTTCAGTTAAACACTATTGCGTCTTAGAAATGGGTACACTTTTGGACTATTTCCCTAGAGACGCCGACCATGACCCTCTGACATAGTTTTAAACTGAAGCACAAAATGACAATACGTATTACTGTCAATGTCCAGATGAGAACAGAAACCCAGCAAATGCATTCTCTTAATGACACAAATCAAATTACAAGAGTAGTAACGGCGTTTAATGACAGTTACTGACCATCTGAATAAATAGAACTGCACCAGAAGGTAGTGTTCTATATTCCACATTTCCCACTGAGCTCCGTGTTTGTTCGTCTCAGTACTCAAAGTGAGAGTTGTATACAAGAGAAATATTTAAGAAATCTAAATAAAAATGGTTTTATATTTCTCCGCTAAAACCTATTTTGCTGCGTTTCATTAGAATTGTCTCAATTTATTACATATTTCGACGCCATGCACCCATGCCTTCCTGTTTGTTTGTTTATGTATGAAATACTCTGACACTGAACGCATATTTGAAGTATAAAGAACACTACTCGTATTGACACCTTTTGACGCCTCTGTAAAAAGTTAATTTAGGAAACCATTGTAATAAATAGAGTATTTCCTTTATAGGAGCAAATGCTCTATTTATCACAATGGTTTAAAAACTATACAATTCTAAAAGGTTCCCATTTCGTAGTAAACTTTTGGCAGATCTATTCAAAGAGGTTTGGTCTAAATATATGAGGGAATGGGTTATGGTCAGTGTCTATACCGCTTGCCTATGTCTCTTATGCGGTCACTGGCCATGGTTTGGTATACTCTTTTGGCACCGAATAACTTTCGTCTGCAATGTCGTCTGCTTCAGTTTTAGAGTGAACTTTCTTTCAGTTTCTTATCTAAAAACGCCAGTGACGTGTCAGTTTAGATCCTAACGATACGCGGAGTTACTCGAAGTCTCATCTGAATCCAAACTGTTTCGTCCAGTGAGTCGCTTTCAGGTCACTTCAGCGTAAAAACGTTGACGTTTCTACCCATTACTCATACGCTATGAAAGTTTCGTATTACATAATGTAAAGGTTCCTTTAACGTTATTTAATGTTTTACGTTTTTACGGCTAATTACATTACTGGGCCTAACGAGTGTTCGTTTCAGAATAAACTATCTATATGTAGTGTCTAATTGTCCCCAAAAACGGTTTTTTACGATTTCTTAATTGGAAATTAATTATAATTTTTTTTTACATGTCATTGATTTAGGGTTGTCCACTGGTCTGCATATCAGTACATACACGAAGCAATATTGTCTGTGTTAACAGACAGCATGGATCCTGATGATACGCCGAGTTACTCATCTCATCTCGATCCAAGCTGTTTGCGAACATAAGTCTGGGTCCATGCTTATAAAGCTTTTAGTTGAGTCTGAGATCGTTCTCAAGCTTTTGATTGGTCAGATTTGAGCCTTTGGCTCAAATCTGACCAATCAAAAGCTTGAGAACTCAAATCCGACCAATCAAAAGCCTGAGAACGAAACTCAGACTCAACTAAAAGCTTTATAAGCATGGACCCAGGTCGATAATAGCAAAATGCTGTTCAATTCTTATTATGGTACCTACATCGCCAATTCTGTCCTAATGTCCTGGTGTAAAAGACCCAATCGCGCTTTAATTGGAAAGAAAAGTCATCTTGTTCTCAAAGGATTCAAATTCTACTTCCGTATGCTAACCACTCAAGGCTTCTAAAATGATATTGACAACAAAGGACACATGAGTACTTTTTGTCATTAACAAATCTCTTCGGATTCCAAGACAACTGTTTCCGTTTGACAAATTGCTTCCTCTTAAAGATATACGAGCCCAATTCATGCGCCACCTGGCGGGCGCTTATTATTATTTGTTTCCAAACACAATAGTTTGGCTACAGATGAGAATAATATCTGAAATGAGTCCCATGAGCAATGACACTTGAAGGAATAGAATTTGTTATTGGAAATAATGTAGCTTGTTTGAGTTCTATATAGAAATTAATAATCTGAAATTTCATATGGAACTGCATTTTTTGTAAAATTAAAATTGAAATTTCATTTGGGCGTGTATACCTTTAACCCATTCCCTCATATTGACAGCTTTTGACGACTCTGTAAAAGTCACTTTGTGAAACCATTGTCAAAAATAGAGCATTTGCTCCTATAGGAGCAAATGCTCTATTTATCACAATGGTTTCAAACTACACAATTCTAAAGATTTCCTTTTCTCTAGTTAATACTCCTTTTCAGTAGATTTATTCAAAGAGGCTTGATCTAAAAATAGCCTATGAGGTAAAGGGTTAAACTACATGTACTTTTATACCTTGGATGTTCTCTAACCAAGTTTGACAAGTACTTCCATCTCGTGGCTATCCCAATTTGTTGAGAGGGACTACCGCTGTCAGGTCGTAAGTATTTAACCTTGGACTCCATAGATACGTCATTTATGGCATTTACAAATATATAGGAGTCGTCTGACCAGGGTCTGCTGTGTTGACTTTTTGAATTATATAAAATCTGATTCTACATTTTATTAAGGTCAAACCATTTCTTACTCATATGTCATTCTAAATACAGTGGAACTTCTATATTTCGAGCTTCAATGGACCATACAAATTACTTCAAGATAACAGAGGTTCGAGTCATCCGATTTCTTATCTGAACAATTTCTCAATTTCAAAGCTTAATGCAGGTCTATAAAGTAATGATGAAAGTTCCTGTAGGAGCTTTCAGCGTTACTTTAGACATGCATTAAGCTATCACGTGTGTTTTGAGATATGTGTAGTGATACATTTTAAAACAATTCTGTATTGTTAATATTAGAAGGACCGAACTTTTACTTCGAGTTATCCCGAAGTTCGAGTTATCCGAGTTCGAAATATCGAACATCAACTGTATATATGGCTAATTGATGTTCAGGTGCGTACTCAAATACTAATATCGTCATTTCTCAAAAAAACTTTATGTTGTAACCACTCTTTAGAATCGTCTCTCCGAGTGCAGACACAAACACTGATGAGACGTTGAGTACAGACACTGACACTGATAAGACGTTGAGTGCTGACACAAACACTGATAAGACATGGAGTTCATATACTGAAACTGATAAGACGTTGAGTGCTGACACTGACACTGATAAGACATGGAGTTCATATACTGAAACTGATAAGACGTTGATTGCAGGCACAGACACTGATAAGACATGGAGTTCATATACTGAAACTGATAAGACGTTGATTGCAGGCACTGACACTGATAAGACATGGAGTTCATATACTGAAACTGATAAGACGTTGAGTGCTGACACTGACACTGATAAGACATGGAGTTCATATACTGAAACTGATAAGACGTTGATTGCAGGCACTGACACTGATAAGACATGGAGTTCATATACTGACACTGATAAGACGTTGATTGCAGGCACAGACACTTATGAAACGTCGAGTTCAGACACTGAAACTGGTGAGACGTACAAAGCAGGAATTAACACAATTAATTAACTCCCTCGTAGATTAGGTTTAGACCCAACTCCTTTGAATTAATCTACCGAAAAGGAGCATTAACTATACAAAAGGAGAATTTCGATGGGACGCTTATTGCAGACACTGAAGGGAGGTTTATTACAGACACTGAAGCGGGTGGAGTGGGGGGGGGGGGGGGGGGGCAAATGCTGAATATGTTCAATGCTCACCATTCGCAAGAACTGGATGGACATCGAGTGGAGACACTGACGCTTATAAGACGCCGACTTCCAATGCGAATGAGATGTCAAGGACAGACGCGAATGAATCGTCGATTTCTGAGTGGACATTAAGGTTGTATTGGGTTTGCATGTTTTACACGTGGCTATATTCTGTAACTTCCTCTACTTTTTGTATACCGCATTTTTTCTTTAACAAACAACAGTCAGTGATATTTCTATTAATACAATACAGTAGACCCTCTCTGCAGCCGTCATTCAAATGAGTCAAACTCTAGGTTTGTCAGTACTAAGCAACCACCTGCTGTCCTGAAAACTTTCCTTCTTTAAACACATTTTCATGCACTTGCAAACAGAGTAGACCCAGATTAGACAACTCCTGTAGGAGCCGTCTGATCAGGGTCTGTTTTGTTTGCTTATGAACTTATAATATACAGTAAAAGCCCCTCTAACGCGACCACCAAAAAGGGGCATAATTCTGGGTGACAGAGGCAGGTGGTAGCTTAATGCAGGACGAAAGTTATGCAGAAAGCTCCTATAGGAGCTTTCTGCATAACTTTCGTCTTGCATTAAGCAACCACCTGCTTTAAACGACGCCAGTGGCTGCTTATTAAGTGGTCGCATTAGAGGGGTTTCACTGTATATGACACTATAGTATCCATTTATGCCAAATAAACCAATACTGGGTACATATGCCATGGTAAAAAGTCAGGTAATAAATATTGATGATGTCATTATTTCTTACATGAATATTCAAACAGAGAAGGGGTTAAAGACATTCGTACTTGTTCATTAAAGCTTTACCTGTTGGAGGCCCTTTTCACTCGTTTGCATACAGAGAAGACCCAGATTAGATGGGTCCCTTGGGGTCGTCTGACCTGGGTCTGCACTGTTTGTTTACAGAATTCTAGATCATATTCTACAGTTTCTGCTAAAGCCAAAACATCCTGTGTTCATATACCAATAGAAAGCAGCTATGTTTTATTATTTCTTATGAGTACATTGATTGCTATGTTCTATTGTACTTTGCCAATCCTTTAGTGCATCAATTAGTGCCAATCCTTTTCGACTAGGTCACCGTTCGTTTCTTTCAAAGCCACTTAAAGCTTAATTGACCTTAATTGGGAAACTGCTTGAGCTATTCGAAAAGATTCTGCTTCATCAAAGAGCAGCTGAACAATCAAACATCACATCAAAAGAACAGCATTAAGAAATCAAAGTACTGATAGTACTGAAAGTGTCTGTGTTTTTGGAAAGAAAAAGTGTTGAATACAGTAGAACCTCTCTAAACCGGACAAAAATAAACATTAAGGATGGGCGTTAACGACTGCTGTATGCTGAAAATTTCCGTATCGTTGTCAGCCTGCATCAAGCAGCCACCTGTTATGTTTATTTTCTGTTCGATCTAGAGAGGTACTACTGTATTTCGGTGGTTTGTTTGCGAGTTATTTTTTATGTTCCCAGATGTTGAAATCTTATCTGAAGGTAGTTGGTGTTTTGCATGATTTATGTAAATATTTCAAACGCAATTTCCAAATCTGAAGTACAACACATTCAAGGCATAAGTCGATCAGTGTCAAGAAATATTGATCTTCCGAAAAACATTATATAAATATATTGATGTAAATATATACAAAAATAAGTTTGGAATTAGTTAAATATTGGAATCTAACAAACATTACAAGTAGATAATCAAGAATGTTTGTATTGTTTTACATGCTATAATGGTATACTCAGATCTTTTGAACAACTTCAGATCATCTAAAATTGTTCATAGATTTTGAAATGGGAGGAAAACAAAGAGTACATGTAAATGTATTCATGATGGAAATTTTATTGTAGACAATGGCAAGAAAAAGTACAAAACAGCAAATAAACATATATTGCAAGTAAAGCATCTGTTTGAATGTAATAAAAAATGTAATCAAATGTTAAATCGAAACATGGTTGTATTTCCACTTTTACCCGATTTTTGTAAAACCTCTGTTGAACAGCCATTCAGATGTTAATTGACAATTCCTTATGATAGGTAGAACTTGAATGCAAATTGACAACCCTTTTCGTTGCATTAGGCTGTCACTGTAATCATAGGTCATCATGGTTAAAAACAAGTGGCTGTTCAATAAAGGTTATTGAAACATTAAATGGAATCATGAATAGTAACTCTTACATCTAAACTAAATAGCTACACTACATATGATACAGAAACATTGACAGGCAAACCATATTTCAATAATAATGTTCAGATATGCTATAGTTTTCAACTTTAAAGTGGAAGTCCCTACAATGATCGCATATTTTCAAGAATAGCATAACACTTGGTATTTGTTATGCTCTATCATTATTATGAAGGTTCCCAATTTGAACTTATTTCGAAAACCGATTTCATCAATACTGATCATTTTTGTTCTACAACACAATATTATCGGCCTTTTCCGTTAAGTTTTTCCGCATTTTGCCGATGATCACCCGATCCCTCCATTGTTTACGTAATAGCTTTCTCGGAATATACAATATACTACTTTTCAGCATGTAAACAAATGAGTTTTGTATATTTTAAGTGTTTATGAAACGCATCAAATGTAGGGACATCCCGTTTAAGACATTGCAGGGTTTCACAATTTGGAACAAGAGAACCATGATGGTCCTAAATCGCTCACCTGGTTTCTATACACTTATGCATACACTGTATTTCTATGTAAAAATTAGTCGGCTTCAGATTCGGGCCAAAATGAAACCAAGGGCCAAAATTTTAGGCCTGGATGTTACAATTTGAACAATAAAGGAACATTAGGTGATGCTTCATATAAATTTCAAGTCTGGACCTTACAATTTCACAGAAGGAGATTTCACAGAAGCCCTAGCGGGGCCATTTTGGTCCAGGTCTCATAATTTGAACAATCTTAGTAGAAACCATTAGTTGATACTACATACCAATTTTCTAGGCCTTACAGTTTCGGAGTAGAAGATTTTTAAAGACTTACCAATAAACAAGAGGGCCAGAATGGCCCTGAAGCGCTCACCAGACAATCAGAGGAGAAGATTTTCAAAGAGTTCACTATTTGTTTCTACTGAAAACTGCCCACCCCTGGGGCGGTGCCAATTTTGACCCCAGGGCCATAATTTATATAACTTTTGTAGAGGACCTGAACATGATACTATGTGCCAAATATGAAAGCTGAGAGCTTTCCAGTTTCAGAGAAGAAGATTTTCAAAGATTTCACTATTTGTTTCTATTGAAAACTGCCCAACTCTGGTGCGGGGCCAATTTTGATACCCGGGACCATAATTTATATAACTTTTGTATAGGACCTGAACATGATGCTATGTGCCAAATATGAAAGCTGAGAGCTTTCCAGTTTCAGAGAAGAAGATTTTCAAAGATTTCACTATTTGTTTCTACTGAAAACTGCCCACCCCTGGGGCGGTGCCAAATTTGACCCCAGGTCCATAATTTATATAAATTTTGTAGAGGACCTGAACATGATGCTCTGTGACAAATATGAAAGCTGAGAGCTTTCCAGTTTCAGAGGAGAATATTTTCAAAGTTTTCACTATTTGTTTCTATTGAAAACTGCCCACCGCTGGGGCAGGGCAAATTTTGACCCCAGGGCCATAATTTATATAACTTTTGTAGAGGACCTGAAGATGATAATATCTCAAAATATGAAAGCTGAGAGCCTTCAAGTTTCAGAGATGAAGATTTTCAAAGATTTCACTATTTGTTTCTATTGAAAACTGCCCACCCCTGGGGCGGGGCCAATTTTGACCCCAGGGCCATAATTTATATAACTTTTGCAGAGTACCTGAGCATGATGCTTTGTGCCAAATATGAAAGCTGAGAGCTTTCCAGTTTCAGAGATGAAGATTTTCAAAGATTTCACTATTTGTTTCTACTGAAAACTGCCCACCCCTGGGGCGGTGCCAATTTTGACCCCAGGGCCATAATTTATATAACTTTTGTAGAGGACCTGAACATGATACTATGTGCAAAATATGAAAGCTGAAAACCTTCTGGTTTCAGAGGAGAAGATTTTCAAAGTTTTACTATATGTTTCTATTGAAAACAAGACACCCCTAGGGCGGGCCAAATTTCACCCCAGGGCCAATATTTATATAACTTTTGTAGAGGACCTGAACAAGATGCTCTGTAACAAATATGAAAGCTGAGAGCTTTCCAGTTTCAGAGGAGAAGATTTTCAAAGTTTTCACTCTTTGTTTCTATTGAAAACTGCCCACCGCTGGGGGGGGGGGCAATCTTGACCCCAGTGCCATAATTTATATAACTTTTTAGAGGACCTGAGCATGATGCTGTGTGCCAAATATGAAAGCTGAGAGCCTTCCAGTTTCAGAAAAGAAGATTTTCAAAGATTTCACTATTTGTTTCTATTGAATCTGCCCACCCCTGGGGCGGGGCCAATTTTGTCAGCGGGCAATAATTTATATAACTTTTGTAGAGAATCTGAACATGATGCTATGTGCCAAATATGAAAGCTGAGAGCCTTCCAGTTTCAGAGATGAAGATTTTCAAAGATTTCACTATTTGTTTCTACTGAAAACAGCCCACCCCTGGGGCGGGGCCAATTTTGACCCCAGGGCCATAATTTATATAACTTGTAGAGGACCTGAACATGATACTATGTGCCAAATATGAAAGCTAAGAACCTTCTGGTTTCAGAGGAGAAGATTTTCAAAGGTTCAAATTGTTGACGACTGACGACGGACAACGCACGTCGACGGACATCAGGCAATCACAAAAGCTACCCTGAGCACTTTGTGCTTTGGTGAGCTTAAAACTGATGAGCCATGGGGTGGGGCCATTTTTGGCCCTGGGGTCACAATTTGAACAATCTTGGTAGAAAATCAATAGACTATGCTACATACTAAATATCAAAGGTATAGCCCTTACAGTTTTAGAGTAGAAGATTTTTAAAGATTTTCCTATGAAAAACTGATAAGCTCGGGGCAGGGCCAGTTTTAGTCCAGGAATCATAATTTGAACAATCTTTGTAGAGGACTATTAGATGATGCTACATACCAAATATCAAGGCCTTAAGGTTTCATCAGAAGATTTTTAAAGATTTTCCTATGAAAAAAACCATTGTGATAAATAGAGCATTTGCTCCTAAAGGAGCAAATGCTCTATTTATCATAATGGTTTCACAAAGTGACTTTTACTGAGTTGTCAAAAGTCGTCAATATGCGGGAAAGGGTTAAGTGTATGTTGGGCAAATTATTGAAACAAAACCATGTGCTGAAGAAAGAGCAAACAAGTTTTTCAGAAAAATGATGTTGCAGCAACTCAATAGAATTAAGTTACAATCTAGTTACAATCTTTTATCCCATTCCCTGATATGTTATTTTCGATTCAACCTCTATGAACAAATCTACTGAAAAGATGCACTTACAAGAAAAACAGTAGATTTTAAACCATTGTGATAAATAGAGCATTTGCTCCTTTGCTCTATTTATCACAATGGTTTAAAAAAGTGACTTTAACATACATGCATGCATCAAAATGCATCAATATGAGAGAATGGGTTAAGGATGAAGCAAAACTAGTCTTGACATTAAGTAATTAAAATATCTTCCTTTTCAATCTAATTATATATACTATTGCATTAAACATGTTACATATTTATATAAATACACTATATACATTGACATACTATGTTATACAATGATGATCCATGTTATCCCTTGTTCATAAACATACAATGTTTATCAGAAACTATGATCAATTTGAAGTTTTACTTAACCCTTTCCTACATAAATACGCCTTTCTACGCCTCTGTTAAAGTAACTTTTGGAAACTACATGTATTGTGATAAATAGAGCATTAATTGCTCCTTGGGAACAAAATTAATGCTCTATTTTACAATTTATCACAATGGTTTCAGAATTACAAAATTCTAAAAAAATTCTTTTCTCTAGTTGATGCTCCTTTTCAGTAGATTTATTCAAGGAGGTTGGATCTAAAAATAGCCTATGAGGGAATGGGTTAAGAAAAATTCATTCTGGTCCACATTATCAAGCACTTCACTGCCACAGCCTGAATTGTATATTCTGATCTACAGTACTTTAATTAGCAGACAGAGTAGACCTTAGTCAATAAGTTATCATAGGGGCTGTATGATACTGATGTACCCTTTTTGTAAAGACTTAAAAGGGGTGTAAATGTTAAAAGGATAAGGTTACCAAATTTTACTGACATTACATAGCATCATACATTAAAAACAAGATTCAAGGATTGGTGAAGCACCAGGGTCTATAAACCAATGCCCTTTTCAACAAAAATTACTGTGCCTTCATTGGACCCTAGGGGATACACTAGTTAAAGGGACATTCAAAAATGATTAAAAGAGATATTCAGCTCTTATATATATGTATATTGCCATCTGGTTGTCAGTCCTCTTCCTTGTACATGTATACCACTCATGAATACTGTGTTAAATACTCCATAAATACGCAGGGTTGAGCGGTAAATACCGGCCATTCTACACCATTGCAAACAGGGTAGACCCACACCAGATAGCTCCTATACAGAGCTCCAGATAAGATGCACCAATTACATGTTCAGGAATAACTCCTTTATTTCTCCACCAAACCTTATACTATGACCTATCTTCAGAAATCTTCTCGAAGAGACAATTCTATAAAGTGGTCACAGTGTAGGGTTTGGTGGAGAAATGACAATTAAATTAGTATTTGGAAACACACCCTTATCTGTAGCTATATGCCTATAGGAGTTGTCTGATCAGGGTATGTTCTGTTTGCTTATGACATAATATACATCTGGCTCTACAGATTCTGTTATGGCCAAAAATGCCTGTCTTAATAATGCCATTGCAAAAACTCAACTCATTAATATTCATGATGTCATTATTTCTAACATGAATATTTATGGAGTAAAGACTTAACTGCTATGATCAAAATTTGATCACTATGACATGTCAACTGTGGTTTTTAACAAACTGAGCATCATCTTAATGGGGGATGACCAACAAATACTGGCTGCTTGTGTCCAAAGTAGTTCAGAAGGTTCATTCATTTTTGTTGCTCATTTTACAAAACTTCAGCATAGCTTCTGATAGTCCTTTCTGCTTTTTGATATGTCCAAGTTGTTGAAAAGCATCAAGCTTCAGAGTACTGCCCATCTCTCTCAGCATGTCTAACATATATTCTACTTTCCGTTTAGAATCACCATCATACCGTCTTTGACCAAATTGTTTTGCAATTAACTGGTACATGTGAAAAAGTGGTGACTCGAAAGGGACTTGAACCCAGGGCCTTTGACTTACCATGCCAACACTCTACCTACTGTGCTGTCAAGGTCACACAGTCTAAAGCTTTTCAATGTTCCACCACAATCTTTAACCATTTAATGTTCCATCTGGAGATCAGCAAACACTGGCTGCTTGTAGTTCAGTAGATTTTAATAATTCATATATCACAAAGTCAGCACCAGTTGATCAAGCTTTTCATACATGTACTTAGATGAGTATTGGGAAGTCTTGTCTGGATGTTGATAAAAATGTTTCATCGATTCGCTCTTTGTCAATAAAGCAATATTATTCTCCGTTTTTGTGGCAATTAAAGCAACGTGGGCTCTGTTAGAAAACTGGTATGTCAGGTTCATGATTGTTTGGAATCTTGTTGAAATTACTGTCCCCTGCAAATAAAATTATTTTTTATGATTAAAATATATTTCTTAACCCCCTACACCATAAATATTCATATAACAAATAAATACATGTAGAGGTTATTTCATAGGTGACTAGGGCCTCCGCGATATTGGCATGTCACCTTGAGATTGGCTCTAGGGCTTAAACACGAGGGACTACAGGTATATCAAGGTAAGGGACTATATCACTCTGCGGTCCTAGTCACCTGTGTAACAACCTGTTTATTACATTTGTGGATAAAAAGGGATCTACCAGGTGCAATAGTTTCTCAAAGGATTGAAAGAATCAGACGGTAATGACTATTCTGACGTCAGTTGGATAACGTCAAAATGACAGGGTTTTTTTATTATTAAAAATGGGCATTGCAAAGAGCGGCAAGTGTGCACTTTTTATTTACCTGTATGTGTACCGGACATGTAAATAATCTGAATTGAATCGGGCGAGGATTCAGGATTGTCTTTGTAAAAGCCAGGATTTGGGGACTAATCGGTATGTGTATGAGCACTTGGACAACATTTGCATCATTTATAATGATTATAGCAAAATTAGACCTTTTATCGCTTATTGGGGTTCTGTTGCTATAGACAATAGATTTAGAATGTTATCTTGGCAGCTGGCACAAAATCAGTTATTGGCCCCGTCGCTAGGTCTGTATTGGCCTGCTCAGACAACACCACTCCATTTTTCAAATTATATTGGACCATTTTTAACGTAAAAATGTTACTATTTATAGTAACAAATATAATAAATAGAGGTTATTACACGGGATGACTAGGGCCTCAACGTGATATTGTCCCGCCACCTTGATATTGGCCTAAGGGCCTAAGCCTGAGGGTCTATATCAAGTTAAGGGCCAATATCACGCCGCGGTACAAGCCAGCCGTGTAATAACCTGTTTATTACATTTGTAAAACATTGATGAACATTTTAGCAGATCAGATATAGAGCAGACAGTATTTCTCAGCATGAAAACGGTGTTAAAAACTCAACTGAGGGAATGGCGCTATCCTGACATCATTTGGATGACGTCAAATTGACGGTTTTACACTATCCGAACAATGGGCGATGGAACTAGCGACTATAGATGTCACTTTACTGGTATGTGCACGGTGCATTTGAATAAATCTGAATCAAATCCGGCGAGGATCGTGGTTTGGAAATTGGGGCTTATCGGTACATGTACGAGCACTTCGACAACATTTGCAGCATTGGAGTAGAATAAGAATCAGTTATTGGCCCGTCGCTAGGTCCGTACATGCCCGCTCGGAGAATTCCACTTTCGACTGATATTGGACCATTTTGAGTGTTAAAATGATACTATTTATACATGTAGTAACAAATGTAATAATTACATTTATACTGGATATTAACTGAATGTTTATAATGGCACTATGAACAATTCTGTTTTAATCATACTAGAAACTGTAGAATCGTCTAATCTTTATTATTTCATAAGCAAACAAAGCAGACCCTGATCAGAGAGCTCTTATAGACACTGTCTGATATGGATAGATGCTGTTTGCAAAGGCATTAACCCTTTCTCTCAAATAAAATTCATTTGCAAACAGAGTAGACCCAGATCAGGTTCTTCTCTCATTGCTAACCGAATTCAATAGACCTTTTCCTTTACTTTCCAAAATGTCTACAATGTTCCACCTTCCATATTTCATTACTATTTTGTTCATGAATATTCAGTAGGTATTGAAATTTGATATAAACATAGAACTGGGAAAGGGTTAAGAGGTCTATTAATGGTGTATGTATCAGTAAATGACTATAAAACATTTTACATTTAAAATTGTACAGATCATTCACCTTTTTTCACAAGTGCATATTACCAGGATAACAACAATATAGAAAGGCTTTGTACAATCCTTCTTCAGATTTCACTATGTCGATAATTTAAGCCTTTCTCTGTTTAAAATTAAATTTAACCTTTTCCCTCATATAGACACATTTTCACGCATCTGCAAACAGAGTATAGGAGCTGTCTGATCAGGGTCGGCTCCGTTTACTTATGGTGTAATAAAACTTCCAACCAATATAGATCTGATTCAACAGCTTCTGTCTCGGCCAGAATCTCATGTGTTCATATACCATTATAAAAACTAATCTTATTAATATTCATGACATCATTATTTCTTACATGAATACATTGTACACAACAGAGAAAGGGTTATGGATTAATAATGGCATATTGATATTATTAGATCAATTTTTAAAATTGCATTTTAACAAATGACATTTTGGTATAGACAGAAACTGTAGGTAGTGTTTCATAATCGACTGATTGTCTTAATCGATCATCGGATATAATCAGACAGACCACTTCAATTAATCATCGATTATACAATCGAAATGAGAAATTTCAATTTTGAGTACAAATTTAGTAACGAAAATCTTAAAATTGACAATAAAAAACCAACAGGTTTTATGTTTTTGATTTTAATTGCACATCTGAAGATAAATACATACATTACTAATGTAGTAATGTGTTTTCATACATTTTATATCAGAAACAATATAGCTATTTTAGATAAAATATAATAATTTTTTTATTTCTATTAATCGATTATTTGATTTTGTAATCGATTATCTATTAAATGAGCACTTTCGATCAATCATCGGAAATAACTGATCATCGATTAAACACTAACTGTAGGAACATAGAATCTGATCTGTATAACACCATAAACAAACGGAGCAGACCCTGATCAGACAGCTCAAATAGGAGGGCTCCGCGCCATCTGATAAGGGTTTACCTTGTTTACAAATGCGTGAAAATGCGTTTATATGAGGGTAGGGGCTATGCTGAACTGTCAGTGGGGCACTACAACAGATATGTACTAGCGGGTAGGGGCTATGCTGAACTGTCAGTGGGGCACTACAACAGATATGTACTAACTACTCTCATCAGAATCTGTACTGTTTGCCATATACTTATTTATATTATTTCATTCATACCAGACCCTGATCAGATGAGATCCCAGGTCGTTTCGGACCCAATCTGTTTCGGCCTTGGTTGTATTGGCCTTGGTCGTTTCGGCCACAATTGGGGCCAAAACGACCAAGGATTACGTGGAATATATCAGCAATGGACATCAAATTTTATTTAAGCAAAATCTGTTCTTTGTTTCAGAAAATTGACAATTGACAAGAAATAAAGAAAGCGAAGATTGCAATATCCAGTCAGATTGAATAGTTCCTATAATTATGTCAGAAATGTTTGTGTAGTACTATTGCACTTAGTTGTTCCTCAACAAGCCCCATCTGTTTCTACCTTATATGAAGCAAATAAACCCATGAGAATAAAGTGTTTTGCTAAAAAAAATGCTGCAAATACTGCAAATTGCTTAAGTTTGTAATTATATAATGTTTTTGTAAACTCTTATTGAAATATTTTGTTGAATCCACGAAATAGACTAAAATAACGTTTCTCATTATCAAGCAACAAAGCCGAAACGACCAATGCCGAAACGGATTGGGTCCGAAACGACTAAGGACCGAAACGGATTGGGTCCGAAACGTCCCGACTCCCATCATCGGTTTGCAAAAACGTAGAAAGGCATATTTATGGAGGAATGTAGCCGAAGGGGTTTAATTTAAAGTCTCTAGGGGGGTTAATGAGTTAAAACTAAAATATATCGCGAGTATACTCTAAGCAGAGTGATGCGATTAATGAAGATGATGATGATAAAATAGCTCAGGAGGTGCAAATCTTCTTATCTACATGACAGCACGAAGTAAATACAGACATTGTTTTAACTCGGGGATTCACCGATAATCGTGTCACGAGTGATTCTGTTAGATAATTATTTTCTTCTTGAAAGTCATAGCAGAACTATTAATAGATACTATTGTATCTTCATGTACTTACGATATTCGAGCTCGTCCAAAATGCGGGTCTGGTAAAAGAAATTCTGTGTACTCGCTTTGTTGATGGCTGACAAGTCACGTGATATTCAAAATGGCGGCGACCAATTAATCAAAATTAAATTCGTGTATAAGTGTGCATAAAAAACCCGATATAATAAATATCGCCTCATTTGAACAATATTCGTCATTTTTGTTGAAGAAATAATCCAATACAGTAAATGCTTGTCTTAAAACGCGGTCCACATTCGTACTTTTTGTAATAAATTGAGCTAAATACCGAACTACATTGAAAGTTTGAGTAAATCGTTTTGTGAGGCCCGGCTGATTTACTGTCGCAGATTCGGTAGAATTAGTGTCTGTGTTATCACACAGACACTAAAAAGGAAGTGCAAATATGTGAATTTGGATTTATTGATATTTATGCAAGAATTCATGACTTCATGAATATTCATTAACCTCTACTCCATGAATATTCATATAAGAATTAATGATATCATGTATATTAGATTAAATGTTTCAAATGGCATATGAACATAGAAATGTTTGGACATAGCAGAAACTGTAGAACCATATCTATATTATTCCTTAAAGCAAACCGAGCACACCCTGATCAGACGGCTCCGTTTGCAAGGGCATAGAATACATTTATGGAGTTTATTGATTTTTTATGTCTAAGGCATTTTGGTGAAGACAGAAACTTAAAATCAGATCATTACATTACTATTCCATAAGCACAGATGGCAGATACTGATCGGACGACCGTCACGTCTGGGTCTACTCAGGGCCCGAGGTTATAAAACTTCAGAGTCTGAGATCATTCTCAAGTATCTGATTGGTCAGATTCTGAGCAAGCTTAGAATCTGACCAATCAGATGCTTGAGAACGATCTCAGACTCAAGCAAAAAGTTTTATAACCTCGGGGCCTGGTCACAAAAGCACGGAAATGCCTCCATATCAGGTAAAAGGTAAGTCCTGTTCTCCCTTGACACTGTAAATGTAACTTAATGGTAAAAACACAATGCTTAACCCATTTGCGCCCAGTGGATTATTCCATGTTTATATATTGGATTCGTCCATTTTTTTTATCTAAAGGGTCCCTGGCCTAAATTTTCAATTTCGTTTTGTTTTATATTGAAATTCCTATCAGCAAACAGTGTAGACTCTGATCAGACGCCGCATTATGCGGCGTCTGATCAGAGTCTACACTGTTTGCCTACGTCCCATACATGGGATCGTGGGAGCAAATAGGTTAAATACGGAATTATATATGCTTGTATCAAGTGATACAAATGGTTGGTTTCCATTCTTTGTTTGATCATACAGTTGAACTTCGATATCACGAACTTTGAAAGACCTTAACCCTTTACTTCCAAATTACGTAGATCGAGTCAGTCTATTTCTAAATGGGAAACTTTTTCGATGTCAGTGGATTAACCCATTTGCGCCCACGATCCCATATATGGGATATAGGCAAACAGTGTAGACTCTGATCAGAGTCTACACTGTTTGCTTATAGGAATTTCAATATAAAACAAAACGAAAATTTAGGCCAGGCACCCCTTAGATAAAAAATGGACTAATCCGATATATAAGCATGGAAGAATCCACTGGGAGCAAATGGGTTAATATCCTTTGACCTTTGACCCTTTCGCTATCTATAGCGAATCTTTGATTACCTATGCAAAGAGTTTGAATCCAGATGAGACGCCGAGTAACTATTTGAAGCTGTGGTTGTCTTTCTTGACAGAAAATGGAACATAATTGAAAAATAAGAATAGGGATGGACGAAAATATTCGCAGACGACATTATGTAGCAGTGAAAGGGTTAACACTTTCCTTCATATGAACACATTTTCACGTCTTTACAAACAGAGTAGACCCAGATCAGACGGATACAATAGGAAGCGTGTGAACAGCTAATGATATGATATAGATCTGATTCTACAGTTTTTGTCTGAGCAATCCTTCCCTTGGAAATCTTACTTTATAAAAATTCAGTTAATAAATATTCGTGCTGTCCTTTTTTTCTTACGTGAATATTGAACAGGGAAAATGTTTTCACCGCCAATGACGCAAAAATGCACAACGACTAATACTGCAGTCCAAGATCAGACGCCGCGTTAAAAAAGCGGCGTCTGATCAGGGACTTCACTTTTAGTCTCAGTCTCTAGTTCTAGATATGTGGTTTATTCCTTTGAATTGTGTATTTATTTATCTCATTTCCGTGTTTTACCATATGACAAAATATAACAAATTGGATTACAGACGACAATTAGAAATTTGGCGCCGAAAGGATTAAAGCAGATGACTGCTAAGTGCAGCTTAATGCTGTGTGAAAGCGCTCCTCTGGGAACTTTCTGCATGACGTACACCCTGTATTAAGCGGCCACCTGCAAAAAAGTATCTAAATTCTTCTCTACCAGAGTTCCGGTTGAGAGGGGTTTTACTGCGCATACATGTATGCGATTCGTTCAAACATTTGAGAAACTACTGAGTGAATGTCAAACTGCTTTGATCCTGATGAGATGCCGATATATTCAGCGTCTCATTTGAATCCAATCTGTTTATGAGTGACGGTTAGGTCGCGGCCAAGTTTAACCCATTACCTCATAGGCTATTTTTAGATACAACCACTTTGAATAAATCTACCGAAAAGGAGCATTAGCTAGAGAAAAGGAAATGTTTTAGAATTTTGTAGTTTGAAACCATTGTGATAAGTAGAGCATTTGCTCCTATAGGAGCAAATGCTCTATTTATCACAATGGTTTCAACAGGTAACTTTTACAGAGGCGTCAATATCAGGGAATGGGTTAATGCGTTATTTCCGTGAAATTTTGCAATTCTCTCGAGCCGCACTAATAAGGAATGTTCAATCAATCAGTCACATAGAGGCAGTAGACTGTCAGACAGACAGAGTAATAGTCAGTGCCTTTGTGGTCTCAGGGGAGATATGCCACTGGACTATTGAAATGATTATTTCGACAGAATAATATGAACGATCGCATTAATGTCTAGTCTTGTCAATTTTCTCCAGAACCCAATCGTCTTTCTATTATTCTACTTTCCATTTTCAGGCGAAACTGGATTATTTCAGAACACAGTATTCTGTCAATATTGCTGTCAGATTGCAGAGGAATATGAATATGTATGGACAAAATAGTTACAATGAAATATAGAATGTGGAACATTATACATGTAGTCATTTGAGAAACTAAAGAAACAGATCTTTCAAATTACATTAGCAAACAGAGTAGACCCTAATCAGTCGGCTTCTGTGTTTACAAATGCGTGAAAATACGTTGATATGAAGGAAAGGGTTAAGGAGGTGGTAGCTTAATGCAGGACTAAAATCATCAGAAAGTCTGAGCTTTCTGCAATAAAGTCGCTCTTCGTTCGCTCTTCATTAACTTTTTACTCCATAGAAACGCATTTGACACATTTGCAAACAGAGTAGATCCAGATCAGACAACTTCTTCTGGAGTCGCCTAATCAAGATCTGATCGGTTTACTTATGAATTGATACTCCTGTGGTAAAATCTATTTCTTCAGTTTTTGCCGTGATAAAACACCGCTGCTCACTGATACCATTATAAACAAATCATATCTTGCAAAGACCTATGATAACACATGTTTGCTTTATGGAATAATATAGATGTTATCATAGGTCTTTGTATCTTATATCCATACAGTCTGTAGGGCCTACATGTACAGTATAACCCCGCTAATGCGACCACCTAAAAGAGGTATAATTCTGGGTGCTAGATGCAGGTGGTAGCTTAACCCATTCCCTCATATTGACGACTTTTGACGCTTCGGTAAAAGTTACCTTGTGAAACCAATGTGATGAATAGAGCATTTGCTCCTATAGGAGCAAATGCTCTAGCTATTTATCACAATGGTTTCAAACAATAAAATTCTAAAAAAATTCCTTTTCTTTAGTTAATGTTCCTTTTCGGTAGATATATTCAAAGAGCTTGGATCTAAAAATAGCCTATGAGGTAATGGGTTAATGCAGGACAAAAGTAATGCAGAAAGCTCCTATTTTGTCATGCATTAAGCAACCACCTGCTTATAAAGACATCCATGTTTATTTATTAAGTGGTCGCATAAGAGGGGTTCTACTGTATTACTAACAGGCATAATCACGGAGTAAAGAGTTACGTAGCCACCTGCTAATATTAATTAAGTCGTAGTCGTTATAGAAACGTTCTACTGTATTAGGTTCTGCATTGTTCGCAGCAAAAATGTTCAAAATACAGTAAAACATAGCTTAACTCTTACTGAATTTTCCAATGGACTATTCCAGCATTCAAAATGTACAAGTCTACCGTGGATATTCAGGGGGTGTATTATTCAAGTGTATTATGACAATCAGTACAGTCCCTGGTGAGAGTGCTCTCCTAAGAGCCCAGTCCTACCAGGCCTCACGACCCCTTATGACCAGTTTACGATTGCTAGCGACCTCAGGTCGCCGATATTCGTACGAAGGTCGCACGACAAGTCACTGTTTATCGCGGATGGTCTTCAGTAATCGTTGGTAATTGTTTCTTGTCGTGCGACCAATTTCAGTCGGAGAGAGGTTGTTGAATATGTACAACAATCCCAGGGCCCAGTCCCACTAGGCCTACGACCACTTATGACCTGTTTACGATTTCTAGCGATCTCTTGTCGCCGATATTCGTACGAAGGTCGCACGAAAAGTCACGGATAATCGCGGGTGGTCTTCAGTAATCGTTGGTAATCGTTTCTTGTCGTGCAACCAATTTCAGTCGCAGAGAGGTTGTTGATCATGCACAACAACCTCCTTACAATCGAACTGGTCGACGGTATTCTTTAAGAGGTAACCTTAGAGGGTTTTAGATAAGCGTGTGATCGTCGTACGAATGTCTCCAACAATCTTTAAATGGTCGTTGGTGATCTTCCCTACAATCGGACGACTATCAGCGACTATCAGTGGTCTTTAACGATCGCAAGCGCTAATGTTTCTTTAGTTTCTAAAATGGCTATACAATGTTCCACATTTCATTATAACTAGTTTGTCAATGAATATTCAGTGGGTACTGCAATCTGGAGTAAATATAGACCAGGGGACGAGTTAAACACTGATGGTCAGGTCTACTCTGAAAACTTCAGCATTGAAAGGGTTTAACTCATTCTCTCCTAGGCTATTATTAGACCCAACCATTTTTAATTAATCTACCGAAAAGGAGCATTAACTATAGACAAGAAGTGTTTTAGAATTGTGTAGTATTTAAACCATTGTGATAAGTAGAGCATTTGCTCCTACGGAGCAAATGCTCTATTTATCACAATGGTTTCACACTGTGAATTTTATAGAGGCGCAAACATGCGTCACTAGGGGGTAATGTGTTAAGTATGTTGTTGTATGAAGGAGGGGCAAAAAGCGGCGTACCAAGACGTCCACATAAGATGCGTAAATTAAAACATTTTCTTTATTTCTCCACCAATCCAAAACATTTTCTTCATTTTTCCGCCAAAACCTACTATGTTGTGACCACTCTATATTATGTCTAATTGCATTATATATTATTGTACGACAGACCCCCAGCAAAGCTATTGAATAAGTGTCCTGATAACGGTTGTAAGTGGACACTTTTGTACGCACGTGATTCTTGTGGTTAAAACCTATCTACCTAGGATTTGAATTGGGTGAACCAAGGGGAAAACATTTTGTACTCATTTGTGAAATATTCATTTTTATTCATTTTTAATCAAAATTAAAAGTCTACAACGTACTGTCGTACAAGTAATATACATGTACTCATCTTACTACCAAAGTGTCTTCTTACAACCGTTATCAGGACAGTTTGTTCGCATGACCTCAGACAAGTGTCCTCGGCTACGCCTCGGACACGTCATCGGTCATGCGAACAAACTGTCCTGATAACGGTTGTAAGAAGACACTTTGGTAGTAAGACTCGTACTGTATCTATTACTTGTTATCTAACATGGGTTTGGTGGAGAAATGGCAACTTCAGTATTTGAATATGCACCGTATGGTACTAAAGGGAACTAACTAGAGAAATTCCTTTGAATGAATCAAGCATGAATTGCCTACCTTAAATAAAAACGGGAGCTTCCGCAAATTAGAACCGTTTTAATCTATATGGCTGAAGGGTTTGAATACCATTTAACCCTTTCCCTCGTATAAACGTGTTTTCACGCATTTGCAAACAGAGTAGACCCAGATCAGACGGCTCCTAGAGGAGCCGTCTGATCAGGGTCTACTCTATTTGCTAATAGAATTTGAAAGATCTGTGTCTTTACTTTCTAAAATGGCTACAATGCTCCACCTTCCATATTTCAATATAACTATTTTGGCCATGAATATGCAGTAGGTACTGAAAAAGTATATAAACATAGAACAGGGAAAGGGTTAACTCTTTACTCCATGAAAGAAATATTGACGTCATTAATATAAATTAGATTTATTTTTTAAAAAGTTAATTACAAAAAAATAATACACGAATGTTTTTCCGAAGCAGAAGCTGGAAAATCATACATATATTGTATCATAAGCAAACAGAACAGACCCTGATCAGTCGGCTCCTATAAGAGCCGTCTGGTCTGGGTCTGCTCTGTTTGCAAAGGTGTAGAAATGCATATTTATGAAGTAAATGGTTAACTCATTACATGTTCAAAAGTCATGTAAGAAATAATAATGAAACAAACTGTTGAATCAGATGTATACCATGTCCTTAAGCAAATAGTGTAGACCCAGCTCAGACGGCTCCTACAGGATGAGTCTGATCTGTGTCTACTGTTTACAAACGCGTGACAAAGCGTTGATATAATGGCAAATGTAAAATGAAATATAGAGAGAGGGGGAAATACTAGTTCGTCCTTTTATGTCGAAGATGAGCATAGTTACATCTCTGCTAATTTCTGCGTTTAATGTTGTTGGGTTCGAAGATGACTGAAATGTCCAATCGTCGCATGGCACTCCTTCCACAATTCGGACAAGACGGTACGGGTGGAGCTACAGCCGATGCTTCTCTCTCTCCTTTCGCTAAGCCTGCATTGTTTTGCCAGGCAGATACGAGTCTCCCCCCGTGTACCCTTGCTCTCATCTTCACAAAGAGCGTCAGGCACTTCGGTCAAGAGCTAAGTCTTCCCGTGTGTCGGGTTCGATGTGGAACAGCTTGGTGGATACTTTCAGAAAGTCTTTGTACCGCTTTTTCTGACCGCCTCTAGAGCGTGAGCCATTTTCTAGCTCACCGTACAAGAGCTGTTTCGGGATGTGGGTGTCGTCCATTCTTCAAAAATGACCAACCCAACGGAGTTGGTCTGACCGCAGCATGGTGCCGATGCTGTGCATGCTAAAAGACTTAGAACCTCAGTATCTGGGATCTTGTCCTGCCATCTGATGCCTAAATTTTCCGGAGGCATACTGTACGGAAGTGGTTTAGTTTCTTAGTGTGTCTCTGGTATACCGTCCAGGCCTCACTTGCATAGAGTAGGTTGTCAGTACAACTGCTCTGTACACGCTGTGTAATGCCTCGGTAATACCCATACAGTTTTGTTCAGGTGGCCAAAGGCTTGCTTTAGCTATGCGGGAGTTGAAATCGTCGTTAATGTGGACGTCAACAAAGGTACTACTTCTACCCAGAGCCCTCTACACACTGAGAGGTAATATAAAGGACTCAAGACAAAGTGATCATCAACTTCTATATGTAGGGGCAAAATAGTTTAGTTTGTTTCCATTTCTCTAAACAATATATAAAGCAGAAAGGATCAAAGTGTCAAACGGGTTGGTTTTAGATTTCAATCAGGCCCAGATCCATCTGTCTGAAAGTGTTTTTGGAGTATGAAAGGGTGACCTGAGATCTGTGTCATTTTTTCTCCATGTAGACATGAACAGATATGCATAAAAATAGAATGACGAACCTTTGGTCAAATACACTTCTAGTATATACATTAGAACAATAGATAAAGGTACGGGTATATACTCCAATCCTAAAACCGTCATTTCTCCACCAAACCCTATGTTGTGATCTCTCTTTAGAATCGTCTCGACGAGACGATTCTAAAGAGTGGTTACAACATAGGGTTTGGTGGAGAAATAAAGAAGTTATTCTTCAAAATGAAGTTACACATCTTATCTGGACCATGCATGATACCTGCTGGTGTACAGTTTTACATCGACATTAGTTAAAACTTTCCTTCATATACACGTGAACGCATTTTAACACCTTTGCAAACAGAACTGACCCATATCAGACGGCTCATGTAGGAGCCGTCTGATCAGGGCCTGCTCTGTTTGCTTACGACATGATACAGATCTGATTCTAGTTTTTGTCAAAACAAAACATTCCCTTGAAAGTTTTACAGTAATAAATATTCATGATGCCTTATTTCTTATATGAATATTAAACAGGAAAAGGGTTCATGTAAGAAACAATGACATCATGAATATTAATTAGATTACAGTGCTCCCTCTGTACAACGATACCCTTTGGGATACGAATATTGTATGTGTTGTTCAGAGGGAGTTGTTATAGGGAGGGAAAATCAAACATAATTAGCTTGTTTGCAGATCCACAGATATGGTGTATTTCGAGAACTAAAACCGTTATGCCTCAATCAAACCCTATGTTGTGACCACTCTTTAGAATCGTCACAAAGTGACGATTCTAAAGAGTGGTCACAACATAAGGTTTGATGGAGGCATAAAGAAAATGAGATGGAAAAAGGTTGTTTCTGGAGCCTTGTTGTTTCGGAAACAGTGACATGCGTTGTTGTAAGGAGGGAATCGTTATTGAGAGGACCGTTGTAGGGAGGGAGCACTGTACTGGCATATGAACACAGGGCATTTTCAATCAGACAGAAACCATACAATCAGATCAATTATAATTGTATAAGCAAACTGAACAGGCCCTACAGGGGCCGTCTGGTCTGGGTCTACTCTGTTTGCAAGTGCGTGACGAATAGCGAATAGCGCAACCATTGGAAATGCTTTCAGTGTTTACAAGCATGATGCTTTCCACGCTATGTGTGTACAGCAAAACCCCTCAAAACCGGAATTCTAGTGGAGAAGAATTTAGATACTTTTAGGCTGGTGGCTGCTTAATGCAGGGTAAAACTCATACATAATGCTACTAGAGGATATTTATGCATGACTTTCACTCTATATTAAACTGCCACCTGTCTCCGAGACCGATATTTATACTAAATTTAAGGTCCGGTTTTGATAGGTTTTGCTTTATTTCGTTAGGTAATGTACAGATTACCCATTCTACCGGACTACTTTTTCAATATGGTAGGATTATAGGATATGTATGTTTCTGATTGTTAAAGTAGTACTAACTGTAACAAATGATCCAATAAAATAGTAATATGGTTTTTTATCGATCACTTATATATATATATTTATGTTTCCCCTTCCAAGAAAAATGGAGACATATTGTTTTGGTATGGATTCTTCTTCTTCTCGTTATTCTTCTCGTTCTTCTTCTTCTAATTCTTCTCATATAAACCTCGTCCGGGCCAGATTGTTTTGTCTTTTGACCTAGGGATTAGACATTTGGCATGTGGATGCATAATCATGAGACAAAGTGTCGCATACCTTGCTGCCCCTCGTAAGACCTTGACCTTTGACTTGTTCTTTGATCTAGGCCATAGCTATTTGACATGTCTACGAATGTATCATTATGAGACCATGATGACCTGCACTTGACCTTGACTTGTGACAACGATGTTAAACGTGTGTACCTTACATAAGAACACATTGCCTGTACCATAACATTTTTGTCTTTTGATCAATCGCTTAGCCGCTTAGATATTTGACATGTGGATGTTTCATGATGAGGTTCAGTGTCTTGTATCATGATGGCCTTCATGTGACATTAACCATTGGCTTCAAGGTCAAATTTATGTGAGAAACTTTTTTTCCATACCAGAACCTTTTTGTCTTTTGACCAAAGGCTTAAATATTTGACACGCCTCATGTACCGTGGCTATCTGTACGTGACCATGTACCGTGGATATCTGTACGTGACCTAGAGAACAAATTTATATACGGTAGAACCCCGCTAATGCGACCACTTAAACAAACATGGCTGGTTTCATTAGCAGGTGGTTGCTTAATGCAGGACGAAAGTTATGCAGAAAGCTCCTATAGGAGCTTTCTGCATAACTTCCGTCCTGCATTAAGCAACCACCTGCCCTTGCCACTGTGAATTATGTCCCTTTTTGGTGGTCGCATTAGTGGGGTTTTACTGTACGTTAAATAGGAAACTACATGTATTGTCATGCCAGAACAAGTGTCTTGCGACCAAGGGCTTGAATATTTAATTATGTATCTTATATAGGAAATTATTGCGAGTATAAACTTGTTCTTTTACAGAGGCCTTATACATTTGACGTGTGAATGAATCACGATCAGACCAAGTGTATCATACCATGATGGCCTTCATGTGAGATTGACTTCAATGTCAAATTTATGTGGAAAACTATTGCCCGTGCCAAAACTGTTTTGTCTTATGTCCATGGGTATAGCTATTTGACATGTGGGTGTATGGTCATGAGTCGAAGTGTCCGGTGTCATGGGGACCTTCATGTGACATTGACCTGAAATCTAGAAATCAAGTTTATATACATGTACGTTAAAAAGGAAAATATTGTCGAGCCAGATTTGTTTTCTTTTGACCAAGGGCTTAGATATTTGACATGTGGATATATCATCATGAGATGAAGTGTCAGGTACCGTCCACCTTCATGTGACTCTGACCGTAACCTCAAGGTCAATTATATGTACCTTAAATAGGAAACTATTGCTGGGCCTGAACGTATTCGGTTTTTACATAGGCCTTAGACATTTGATATATGAATGTATCATGATGAGGCCAAGTGTATCATACAATGATGATATTAATGTGACATTGACCTTTGTTTTCAAGGTCAAATTTGAAATGAAAGCTACTGTCAGGCCCAATTTTTGTCTTTTTGTCTAACCTTAGATATACAGTAAAACCTCTCTATAACGGCCACTAAATTACATCAAGTATTTTCCTATAATCCCGTATTTCCTGAGGCGTTAGCCGAAGGAAATACGTGGTCTAACCCGGTCATACCAGCCCGTACACCCTGCCAAATTACCGTGTAACGAATGTATTACCAGTCAGAGATCCGATTTACCTAATTAAGAAACGAACAACTCTTATTTTGCTGACATTAGATGTCCACATGACAAAGAAAACATGACGTCATCACATAGCAAATATGACGTCGTCTCAGAGCAATTTCGAAAGAGGAATTGAAACTTCACTTGTAAACATTAACGGACGGTAACACGTTGACATACTGATAAGTTGATAGTGTTAAATTGAGGAACGTATGAGGTACAGTTTTTTACGTTTATTATTGATTATTTGGGCGTAATCCATCCAGAATTATTGGAGTAAGGACGATATGAAATTTCGAATCGACGCTAAAAATAAAAACAAAACGAATGACGTCACGCGTCAAATTTGAATAATTCTGTATTCTCCGTGGAAGCCGCCGAATACGGTACTGTACACCCCGGCAGTTTTTGGCAAACTGACCAATCAAATTCCAAGGATTTACTCTGACTGGTAATAAGAACAGTTACTTCATAACTCTGGAATTGGTTTTTTTAAAGTCAGGAGGTTACGGGCAGTTGCCCTAGAAACATAGAATTTTAAACAAAAATGTCTCCAGAATATTTACATGATCTTGTGAATTATAAACTGTCAATTACAATTTTAGACGCACAAATACTGCTGAAGTATCTCAGCCCAAAACAGACAGATATGGTAAGAAATGGTTTAGATATGCTGCTGCCAAACTATGGAATGAGCTTCCGGATAAATTTCGGAATGCCTTGGTTCCTTTAGTCACTTCCGTGCCCTCATAAATGACTGGCAGGGGGAGAAATGCTCTTGCTCATTATGTGGGGGTCACTTAACCCTTTTCCTTTTCTATGTTTAGTTCAAACCTCAATACATTGTATCTACCGAATTTTCATGGACAAACTAGTTAAAAGGAAATATGGAAGGTAGATTTTTTTAGCCATTGAAACAGATCTTTCAAATTCTATTAGCAATAAGAGCAGATCTTGATCAGACAGATCCTTTAGGAACCCTCTGATCTGGGTCTACTCTGTTTGTTATTGTGTGTAAACACATTTATATGAGGGAAAGGGTTAAGGTCTGAATATGCTTAAGTCTTGTTGGCGGCAGGATGTTGAAAAAAATCTTCTTCTTCATTTCAGCCCATAGTTGGCTTTTTGTACCTTTTCTCCAGGCATGTAATTTCTATATTTGTCTGCTTCTTATCCATTTTTGATCATTTTTTGCATGTGCTGCTTATTTGCTTCCCATATCAGTTATTGACTTTGTGCATGGGCTGTGTCTTAAGTGAGTTGGGTTTTACGTCCGACCAACAGTATTTCAGTTATTTGCAGACGGCACCCGCATGAGACAAGTTCACTGGAATACCCCTGCCGCAGGTACATGGCAAGGGCACCCCACCTAGTCACATTATCCTGACACCGGGCCGACCAGTCCTAGAACTACACCTTTAATGTCGAGCGTAGACAAGGGAGCTACTAGTACCAACTTTTAACGACTTTTGGTCTGTCGCGGCCGGGGATCGAACCCACGACCTTCCGTACCGCAGGCGGATGCTCTACCACTGAGCCACGCGGCCGGCCACGTGTCTTAAAAGTACAGCAAAAAAATTATGTTTAATGCATTCTTAGTCTAGCATTAAATCATCTCTATAGCCTTTACAATGTGCTTTACATCTGCTTTTGTGAAGCTTAGTCAAGGGAAGTAATTCATGCGTCTTTCTGTATTGGATTTTACATGACTTGCCTCCCTTTGGCCATCATATTATTCCTCTATTTTGATAAAACGCTTTTGTTACTCAAAAAAAAAAAAAGGGTCAGTGGTACTTTTCCCCATGGGGTTTATGCTTTGGCATCCTGTATTTTCCATATACATGTACGTAAATTAATTTCGACAAAATTTAAAGGAATTATTGTCCAACTACAGATTCCAGTGAGATGCCAAGGTCCTATAGGCATCAATGAAATGAAAAGACGAAAATGAGAATTTCTGAAATTCTCTTAAAACTCGATTTCATTTTACTCTGATCTGGAATACAAACAAATATGTCTGGTATGTCAGACATTTTGGTAAACATTTCCATGTTCCATTATTTCCAATATTGATCGATTTTCGATTTCCAGAGCAAGGAAAACTGTTGAAAGTTATGCATTTCTTGTGAAAAACATCGTTTTACATTTTTTTCCTCCACTGAGATGCGTAAGTTTTCCTCTGCACCCGTTAATTGAAACTTTAAACAATAATTCATGCAAATTTCGTTGGGACTAAGTGACATTTGTGATAGATACGAAGTTGTGTAGTGAATACATTACGCCCTATGGGAAAAATATCAGTGGCCCTTAAAGTATTTTGTTGTGTGCTTTTAAATGCCTTTTTGTATCGCATTTTTTCTCAAATTTATAGTATATAGAACATGTATTCCTTGATTAAATAATGTGCATGCTTTAATCAGAATCTGCATATATTTTAAACAAGAACTATCTAACAGCTTCTTAACGGTTACTGAAAATCTTATCTTTTATTATTATTACTTTTGTTTTATTTCCATTCTTATATCTTTTTGTATGCATGTGATAAAAATAGGTGCAAAAAGATCACTATATAGAGCTTGTTATTTGTTATGTTCATCAGACTATGTAAATAAAATTTAAATGGTTTTTAAATGTTATATAGTTATGTTAGCCTGCCCATGACAGCCATGGTTTTCTGTTATCAGCATGATTTTAGCAATTTTGGTATAATCATCAGATGACTACCGGTATTTCCACCAAATACCATTCATATTGGACCATTAGTTTTGGAGATTTAGTTTTCCTTATAGCCATATACAAGGAAATTTGGCCCCGCCCCTGCTTTTTCATATATCAACATAATTTAATCAATTTTGATAACGGGTTACCAGGGGATAATTTCTACGAATTCCATTCAAATTGGATCGGTTTTGAAGATTTAAAGAGCCCCGTGTGTCGGAGTATTATACGCCCGAAGTCTGTGCTGTCGCAACATGCACACTATTGGCTGTGTGACAGACGGAGACAGAAATAGAGGATCTGTTGCGAGTTGTCTTTTAAGATCACATGTTCCTAAACGATAAAGTCACTGTGACCTTGACCCCACCGACCTCAAAATCAATAGGGGTCATCTACTAGCCATAACCAACCTTCCTACTAAGTATGAAGACAGCACACTAATTAATACTTACAAAGTTATTGAGCGGACAAAAATGTTTAGGTGGAAGGTCACGTTGACCGACTGACCTCAAAATCAATGACCAACCTTCCTACCAAGTATGAAGACAGCACACCCAATACTTAATTTATTGAGCGGACAATGTTTGAGTTGAAGGTCAGTTACCTTGACCTTTGACCTCAAAATCAATAGGGGTCATCTACTAGCCAGGACCAACCTACCTACAAAGTATGAAGACAACACCCAATACTTACCAAGTTATAGAGCAGACAAGATTTTTTAGTTGGAAGGTCAGTGACTTTGGCCTTTAAATCATTAAGGGTCTACATGAGTATCTATTTTAGCTTGTTGATACATCATCATATAAGGAACCTGCATATCAGTACATGTATCGAGTACTGGAGACTGCTGTATTAATATAAGTCAAGGCTCAACCCTTACAGTGCCGGAAATGGATCACCAATGCCCCTTGCAAACAGTGTAGACCAAGGTGAGAGGGTTCCTAGAGGAGACCTCATCAGGGTCTGCACTGTTCGTCACGTTACTTTCCTTCAAAAATTCACGGAATATTATGGTAAGCTTGGCCATTTTCAATTTTAGGCTATTCCATTTAAATTTTGAAAAGTCACCGCTGAAAGGGCTAATATTTGGGAAAGACCGACATGTAGTAAAAGCGACAATGTTTCGCCCATAATGATGCATAGAAATACAACAACAAAATACAACAACAAAAACACTTCTTGAAAAATCTGGGTTTTATTCAGCATTTTTCATTATTTCTCAAAGGAGTACATAATACACTGTAGTTATCAGTAGTAACCAGTCTTATTTCTACACATTGTAGCACTATCATGATGGTATTAGCACTAGCGGAAGATCTCCCCTAGGTTTTCAAAAGTTTTTTCTTCTTAATCCTTCAATGCACCAAATTCTGACAACAGAATGTTTGCCCATTTAGTTTGGGCTTCTCATTTGCTGTACATTTTTGTAATTATACACCTTGAGATTTGAAAGTAAAGCCATTTTATTATAATAAAACATACAAATAGTTTGCATAAATATCCCAAGATTCAGTGATAAATACACGACTCCCCCGGTGGAATTCAAAGAGGGTCGTGACAAAAAAAAAAACATTGATAAATTCCAACAGCACACCAGGTAAAGACAAGTCCATTACATCAAAAAATGGGAGTTGGTTTGATTTCATTACTTTGTTCCACTCTTCTTGTATCATCAAGCACCTTTATATATCACCTCATTAATCATTAAATCAATAAGGACTTAATCAGAGCATTATTTCAGCAAAGTAACTGCACCCCTCACCCACTTGTTACAAAACCAGAACCATTAACAGCCACCAAAAAACACATACTTGCTCAAGATATATTGTTGCACTGAAATATATTGAGAATTTTGAAGAAAAAAATTATGAACAAATATAGGCTTTTACAATTTAAATTCTCCCCACTTTCTGAAGCTCTGTATTTTTTGGTATTTCACCTGTGTAAGATCAGAGTCTACAATGTAAACAGTGCTAATGCTGATGACAGTCAAACTCATGCTTCATACCAAGTCTGCTTCAAATGTGATTAACAAAAAATGTTTTGAAAAGAACAATGGAATCTTTTCTCAAATGCCTCATTCATCCAGACTCAAAAGCAAGTTCGTATAGATAAATTACTAATATCAAGCCAATATTATAAATGCAGTACTTTCCTGATATCAAATAATTTAACAATATAAAAAAAAACTACAGTAAAACCACAATATAGCGAAAACAAGGAAAGTATTCCTGTCCGCCTTTTTTTTAACTTGGGTGACAGCTTAATACATTCATGTACACATTGGATAATTCTCCATTACCTCCAGTCTGCTATAAGCAGTCCGACTCGCTATTAACCCATTCAGCTCTGGGAATCTTTCATGTACAACAATCATTACCATCTTTATTCTTAAAAAAATGTATAATTTCTCAGAGCTACAGATAAAAGGTGCATACTCAAATAATAAAAATTGTCATTTCTCCACCTCTCCCTACCTACCTTGTGACCGTTCCTTTGAATTGTCTTGGAGAGAAAAGTTTGGTGGAGAAATAAAGCAGTTTTTTCAAGTATTTTAATTTACGCATCTTATCTGGATCTCTCATCTCTTTCAATTTCTTTAGAGAAATGTGATAAAGGTGTCAACCGTTGGGATCCTTATGAGAAGCGGAGTTACCCAACATCTCAACTGGAGTCTAAAGGTTTGCATGTGTAATTCACCCAGGATGGAATGGGTTAAACTCCCGGATTATTCACGAAGAAGTCCTATCGAAGAGGCTCAACTGTATTAGTTCACATAAGCCTACTCTTTCCTTTCCAATATAGTAGTTCTTATAACACATCCAAGGTCACATGCACAAAACATAGACACAGGGTTGTAAACTTTGTAAAGCACTTCCTTTTTACTCCTATGAGCTGTTAAAGGGCACCATGACTTGAACATGTCGTTGGGATAGTGACAGTCTAGTCTGTATAATCAAACATCTCATTGAACTATTGCCACGCAAACAGTGCACACAATCAGAATCTACATCATCTCATCTCGGTTTACATTTGTTGTAAATATTCAAAAGTCCATGGCTACACAAGACAAGACTTGGTTGCCCACATCATGGCATGTCTCACAACTGCTTCCCTATGGGTCAAATCTTTATACTTTGAAGTGACAAAACTTAACCCATTCCCGCATATTGACGCCTTTTGACGCCTCTGTAAAAGTCACTTTGTGAAACCATTCTGATAAATAGAGCATTTGCTCCATAGGAGCAAATGCTCTATTTATCAGAATGGTTTCAATGCTATACAATTCTAAATATTTTCTTTTCTCTAGTAAATGCTCCTTTTGGGTAGACTTTTTCAAAGAGGTTAGATCTAAAAATAGCCTAAGTGGGAATGGGTTAAGCATGCTAAAGAATCCATTGCTGACAATACTAAACAACATAAGTACAGTAAAACCTCTCGTTAACGGCCACTAAATTACATCAAGTATTTTGTGTTAAAGGCAGGTGGCTGCTTAAAGCAAGGTGAAAGCAACTTGTTTTACTTTCACCTTGCTTTAAGCGGCCACCTGCCCTAAATACCAAATAATTAACACAATTTAGTGGCCGTTAAGAGGTTTTACTGTAATGGGCTTTGTAATGGGAAACACAATGACCTATGCAAACAATTTAAATCCAGGAGATATCAAATAATATCCATCCCCTAACCAGAATAAAACATATTTGCATCTCTTCTCATACTTTGTTTTAAAAAATTGGAAAATAATCCATATGAAATTAGAAGAAAAAAATTATAGAGATTACCGAAAAGTATTTCCAAAGCCCTAAAATTGGTTAAAATGAAGACTGCATCAAGATTTGGCTACATGAAGTGGGTCCCATCTTACAAAAGATCTTACGACTACAATTATTAAGAACTGATTGATGACAATCCCTTATATTCACGTAGCTAAAGGAAGCACACTTTCTAGAGTGCAATAGCTAAGCCTAACTTTGTATGACAGAAATTATCAAAGTTCCAACCCTTCTCATGCTGAAAATAATGTTTGCTCAATGATTTGCTGAACTATTCATCGACTTTCAATCCAATCAAACTTTTGACAAAGTATTGACCAAATGTCAAATTTGTTGGAAGCTAATGAGATGTAAAGCTGCTCATCTTCTGATCTGGATCCAAGCTGTTTACAAATGCCAGTCAAGACAAGCTTAGCATGAGAACAGCTTACATGATGACAGTAACAGGAAGATACTATCATGCTTAGCATGAGAACAGCTTACGCTTAGCATGAGAAAAGCTTACATGATAACAGTAACTGCAAGACACTATCTTTCTTAAGATGGGCCCAATGTGACCAATGAAACTCAAATTTTAAAGATGGTACTGAAGATCAGAATTCAGGTAACTGTTGAAGGATTCCAATTTCTTCTATAAATAGGCCTATTTATTTCGAGTCCGTCTTGAAAGATATGACATTTTCCTCATCCATCGCTTTCAGCACTGTGACCTGAAACAAATAATACTACAATTTCAAAGCTGTAGATAACAGATGTAGTAATCATTGAATCCTTTTGCTGCCACACAATGTCTAACATGTCATCTGCAACAATTTTATAATTTTTCAAGTATCTTAATCACAGCATCTCATCTGGATCTAAACTGTTTGCATTAGTATAATTTAGCAATCAGATTCTCCATTGTCAGCCAAAGGATTAAAATCACTATAGTTCTTGCAGCTATTCATTAGAATCACAAATTCCTTGATACACTCTGAATACATATTAATACAATACAAACAAGAACTAGAGGTTTGTTTTTGTCACAAAAACAGACGTCTCCCCCTCCCATCCTCTTTCCAATACACAAGGGTACTGTCTAACTCCAAACTTATCAGGGTTTAATTTTAAGTCATCAGGGGCAATAATTCCAACATTATCAGGGGGAGACAATTAAAACAAGAGGGCCAGAATGGCCCTGAAGCGCTCACCAGACAATCAGAGGAGGAGATTTTCAAAGTTTTCACTATATGTTTCTATAGAAAACTAGCTTGCCCTGGGGCGGGGCTAATTTTGACCCAACAGGCACAATTTATAAAACTTTTGTAGAGGACCTGAACATGATGCTATGTGCCAAATATGAAAGCTGAGAACCTTCCAGCTTCAGACGAGAAGACTTTTCAAAGTTTTCACTATATGTTTCTATTGAAAACTGGCTACCCCTGGGGTGGGGCCACTTTGACCCAAGGGCCTTAATTTATAAAACTTTTATAGAAGACTTGAACATGATGCTATGTGCAAAATATGAAACTTCCAGTTTCAGAGAAGACGATATTCAAAGATATCACTATTTGTTTCTATTGGAAACTGCCCTACCCTGGAGCGAGGCCAATATTGACCCCAGGGCCATAATTTATATAACTTTTGTAGAAGACCTGAACATGATGCTCTGTGCCAAATATGAAAGCTGAGAGCCTTCCAGTTTCAGAGAAGAAAATTTTCAAATATTTCACTATTTGTTTTTATTTAAAACTGCCCACCCCTGGGACGGGGCCAATTTTGACCCCAGGGCCATAATTTATATAACTTTTGTAGAGAACCTGAACATGATGCTCTGAGCCAAATATGAAAGCTGAGAGCCTTCCAGTTTCAGAGCAGAAGATTTTCAAAGATTTCACTATTTGTTTCTTTTGAAAACTGCCCACCCCTGGGGCGGGGCCAATTTTGACCCCGGGGCCATAATTTATATAACTTTTGTAGAGGACCTGGACACGATGCTCTGTGCCAAATATGAAAGCTGAGAACCTTCCAGTTTCAGAGAAGAAGATTTTCAAAGGTTTCACTATTTGTTTCTATTGAAAACTGCCCACCCCTGGGGCGGGGCCAATTTTGACCCCAGGGCCATAATTCAAATAACTTTTGTAAAGGACCTGAACATGATGCTCTGTGCCAAATATGAAGGCTGAGAACCTTCCAGTTTCAGAAGATTTTCAAAGATTTCACTATTTGTTTCTATTGAAAACTGCCCACCCCTGGGGCGGGGCCAATTTTTACCCCGGGGCCATAATTTATATAACTTTTGTAGAGGACCTGAACATGATGCTCTGTGCCAAATATGAAAGCTGAGAGCCTTCCAGTTTCAGAGAAGAAGATTTTCAAAGATTTCACTATTTGTTTCTTTTGAAAACTGCCCAGCCCTGGGGCGGGCCAATTTTGACCCCGGGGCCATAATTTATATAACTTTTGTAGAGGACCTGGACATGATGCTCTGTGCCAAATTTGAAAGCTGAGAAACTTCCAGTTTCAGAGAAGAAGATTTTCAAAGGTTTCACTATTTGTTTCTATTGAAAACTGCCCACCCCTGGGGCGGGGCCAATTTTGACCCCAGGGCCATAATTCAAGTAACTTTTGTAAAGGACCTGAACATGATGCTCTGTGCCAAATATGAAAGCTGAGAAACTTCCAGTTTCAGAGAAGAAGATTTTCAAAGATTTCACTATTTGTTTCTATTGAAAACTGCCCAGCCCTGGGACGGGGCCAATTTTGACCCCGGGGCCATAATTTATATAACTTTTGTAGAGGACCTGAACATGATGCTCTGTGATGAGAGCCTTCCAGAGGACCTAAAGATGATACTATGTGCCAAAGATGAAAGCTGAGAACCCTGTAGATTTAGAGGAGAAGATTTTTAAAGGTTGAAATTGTTGACGACTGACGACGCACGACGGACGCCGACGCACGACGGACATCAGGCGATCACAAAAGCTCACCCTGAGCACTTTGTGCTCTGGTGAGCTAAAAACCGAGTACACAACAACACATGCTGGTCAACATTCCTGTGAAGTTTGGTGATTCTAGTACTAGTGGTTTCAGAGATACACACAACACAAAGTAAAGTTTCTCTTATTTTAAGTCATAAGGGGCAGTAACTCCAAAGTTATCAGGGGGAGACAATTAAAAACCCCAGATGCACAACAACTCATGCTGGTGAACATTCCTGTGAAGTTTGGAGACTCTAGCCCTACTGGTTTCAGAGATACGTGCAGCACAAAATTTCTCTTAATTTTAAGTTATCATATCAGAGGCAATAACTCAAGAATTATCAGGGGGAGACAATTCAAAAAACACAGGTGCACAACAAGTCATGATGGTCAACATTCCTGTGAAGTTTTGTTACTCTAGCCCTAGTGGTTTTAAATATCTGCATGACACAAAGTTTCTCTAATTTAAAGTAATCATATCAGGGGCAATAACTCCAAAGTTATCAAGGGGAGACAATTCAAAAATCCCAGGTGCACAACAACTCATACTGGTCAACATTCCTGTGAAGTTTGGTGACTCTAGCCCTAGTGCTTTCAGAGATATGCACAACACTAAGTAAAGTTTGTCTAATTTTAAGACATCAGGGGCAGTAACTCCAAAGTTAACAAGGGGAGACAATTAAAAATACCCAAGAGCAAAACAACTCATGCCAGTGAACAATCCTGTGAAGTTTGGTGACTCTAGCCCTAATGATTTCAAAGATACGCGCGACGCAAAGTTTGTATAAATTTAAGTGTTCAAATCAGGGGCAATAACTCAAGAATTATCAGGGGGAGACAATTAAACAAGAGTGCCAGTGGGCACAATATACGCCCGTCGAGGTTTTGTTCAACATAAACTGGGGTTAACGTATTTGCTAAATTCAAATTCTAAGTCCAATTTTGCGACCAAGTTTCAAGGTTGTAAATAGGCATACTTTAACAAAAAACCTTAACCAAAAATTCTAAATTAAAAAGTGCCATAATTGTGTCTAAATGCTTGAGATGAAGATGAAGCTTGTGATGGTGAACAAATGTTTCAAGTTTAAAAGCTTTATCTGAAAGGATTATGTAAATAAGTGGACTTTAACCAAAACTTTAACCAAAAATTCCAAGCTAAAAAGCGTCATAATTATGTCAAAATGTTAGACAGCGTTATGTACTCTTGCCTACAGGTGAAGCTTGTGATGGTGAGCAAGTGTTCCAAGTTTAAAAGCTTAATCTAAAAGGGTTATGTAAATAAGTGGACTTTAAAAACCAAAAGTTTAACCTGTGAAGTTTTGTTACTCTAGCCCTAGTGGTTTTAAATATCTGCATGACACAAAGTTTCTCTAATTTAAAGTAATCATATCAGGGGCAATAACTCCAAAGTTATCAAGGGGAGACAATTCAAAAATCCCAGGTGCACAACAACTCATACTGGTCAACATTCCTGTGAAGTTTGGTGACTCTAGCCCTAGTGCTTTCAGAGATATGCACAACACTAAGTAAAGTTTGTCTAATTTTAAGACATCAGGGGCAGTAACTCCAAAGTTAACAAGGGGAGACAATTAAAAATACCCAAGAGCAAAACAACTCATGCCAGTGAACAATCCTGTGAAGTTTGGTGACTCTAGCCCTAATGATTTCAAAGATACGCGCGACGCAAAGTTTGTATAAATTTAAGTGTTCAAATCAGGGGCAATAACTCAAGAATTATCAGGGGGAGACAATTAAACAAGAGTGCCAGTGGGCACAATATACGCCCGTCGAGGTTTTGTTCAACATAAACTGGGGTTAACGTATTTGCTAAATTCAAATTCTAAGTCCAATTTTGCGACCAAGTTTCAAGGTTGTAAATAGGCATACTTTAACAAAAAACCTTAACCAAAAATTCTAAATTAAAAAGTGCCATAATTGTGTCTAAATGCTTGAGATGAAGATGAAGCTTGTGATGGTGAACAAATGTTTCAAGTTTAAAAGCTTTATCTGAAAGGATTATGTAAATAAGTGGACTTTAACCAAAACTTTAACCAAAAATTCCAAGCTAAAAAGCGTCATGGCGGGGGGAATAAATTATGTCAAAATGTTAGACAGCGTTATGTACTCTTGCCTACAGGTGAAGCTTGTGATGGTGAGCAAGTGTTCCAAGTTTAAAAGCTTAATCTAAAAGGGTTATGTAAATAAGTGGACTTTAAAAACCAAAAGTTTAACCAAAATTTCTAAGTTAAAAGGGGGCATAATTCTGTCAAAATGTTGGACAGAGTTATGTACTCTTGCCTACAGGTAAAGCTTGTGATGGTGAACAAGTGTTCCAAGGTTAAAAGCTTTATCTCAAAGGGTTATGTAAATAAATGGACTTTAACAAAGCCTTAACCATAAATTCAAATTCAAAGTTACAAGAGGGCCAGAATGGCCCTGAAGCGCTCACCAGACAACCAGAGGAGAAGATTTTCAAAGTTTCACTATATGTTTCTATAGAAAACTAGCCGGCCCTGGGAAAAACTTGTAGGGGACCTGAACATGATGCTATGTGCCAAATATGAAAGCTGAGAACCTTCCGGTTTCAGATGAGAAGATTTTCAAAGTTTGCACAATATGATTCTATTGAAAACTGCCCACCCCTGGGGCGGGGACAATTTTGACCCCAGGGCCATAATTTATATAACTTTTGTAGAGGACCTGAACATGATGCTATGTGCCAATTATGAAAGCTGAGAAGCTTCTGGTTTCAGAGAAGAAGATTTTCAAAGTTTTACTATATGTTTCTATTGAAAACAAGGCACCCCTGGGGCGGGGTCAATTTTGACCCCAGGGGCATAATTTATATAACTTTTGTAGAGGACCTAAATATGATGCTATGTGCCAAAGATGAAAGTTGAGATCCCTGTAGATTCAGAGGAGAAGATTTTTAAAGGTTCAAATTGTTGACGACGGACGACGAACGACGAACGACAAACGACGAACGACGCACGACGCACGACGCACGCCGACGGACAACAGGCGATCACAAAAGCTCACCCTGAGCACTTTGTGCTCTGGTGAGCTAAAAAAGGGGCATAATTCGGTAAAAATGCTTGACAGAGTTATTTTCTCTTGCCTACAGGTGAAGCTTGTGACGGTGAACAAGTGTTCTAAGTTTAAAAGCTTTATCTCAAAGGGTTATGTAAATAAATGGACTTTAACAAAGCCTTAACCAAAAATTCTAAGTTAAAAAGGGGCATAATTCAGTCAAAATGCTTGACAGAGTTATTTACTCTTGCCTACAGGTGAAGGTTGTGACGGTGCACAAGTGTTCCAAGTTTCAAAGCTTTATCACAAAGTGTTATGTAAATAAGTGGACTTGTTCCACATAAATTGAGGTTAACATTTTTGCTTAACGCAAATGCTAAACGCAAATTCCAAGTCCAATTAAGCGACCTTGACCTTGGATAAATGAGCCGGGACTTGGCAGGCTACTGTAGTATGTCTAGATAAACATTTTGGTTAAATTTGGGAAGGATCCACCAAGCGGAACTTGAGTTAGAGATGTTACAGACAGACAGACCGGTTAACATTTTTGCTAAACGCAAATTCTAAGTCCAATTGTGTGACCTTGACCTTGGATAAACAAACCGGGACTTGGCAGGCTACTGTAGCATGTCTAGATAAACATTGTGGCTAAATTTGAGAAGGATCCACCAAGCGGAACTTGAGTTAGAGATGTTACAGACGGACAGACAGACAGACAACCAGACGGACAGACAGCGCCATTCCATAATACGTCCCGTTTTTTCAAACGGGCGTATAAAAAACATAGGTACACAACAACTCATGCTGGTGAACATTCCTGTGAAGTTTGGTGACTCTAGTACTAGAGGTTTCAGAGATACGCGCTACACTAAGTTTTTCTAATTTTAAGTAATCAGGGGCAATAACTCCAAAGTTATCAGGGGGAGAAAATTAAAAATCCCCAGGTGCACAACAACTCATGCTGGTGAACATTCCTGTGAAGTTTGGTGACTCTAGCCCAACTGGTTTCAGAGATACGCGCAACACAAGTTTGTGACGGACAGACGGACGGACATGCTAACGGATGGGTAGTTGTGTGACTTTTTCCTTTGATCTTTTCTTGTGTGACTAGTCCCACAAGAAAAACTATTTTTGGCTCTAACTTTGGAAAAGAATGATCTGGAAGCTAACCCTAACCCTAACCCTATGTCCCACAACTGGCCAGGTTAATGTCACAAGAAATGGCCAGGTTAATGTCACAAGAGATGGCCAGGTTAATGATTTTACTTGTGGGACTAGTTAGAAAAAGTCACACAACTACCCTTTGGTGAGTGCGGACGGACAGACAGACGGACGGACGGACAGACAGACAACTCTGGCAAAAACAATGTCTCCCCATAAATGGGGGAGACATAATTATCACTAAAGGTGATTAATACCCCCACTAGCACCTTGGTAGAGAACCTTGTGCACTGCACTTGCAGTCAATGTGATCTATCTGTATATGAAGTTTGAAGTCAATACCTTTTATACTTTGAAAGTTATGATCTGGACAAGCCGGCCTGTCGGACAACCGGACAGACACTGACAAACGTACATGGTGACTCCAGTATACCCCCCAAAACTTCGTTTGGGGGGTATAACAAGCAACTTCATAGAATTGAGTTGGGGGGGGGGGGGGAGGGGGGGATTAGGGCTAGAGTACTATATGATAGCCCTGGATCGCTCAACCAAGTTTTACTTGCTTTTGATACATACCGAAACCTTAGATAGATATTTTGACCAACTTTATGAATACATATTGGGCCAAATTACTGCTTTCTACAGCAATCTTTAGTAATAGTGTACATGTTTTGATGCTCAATGAACCACAGCAAGGGGAAATGTGCATTACAAAAAGTATAGACCTAGACCGGCTGCCGAGTCTCCGCTGCGGGATCTGATCCAGTCTACTACTTTTTGCATTAGTTGTAGCTTGTATACAGTTTATTCTGATATAGTGAATCATTACATATCCGGATTGGGTGTTGCATTGGTGACGCTGTTACTGATCGGTTTCTGAAATGTTTGAATCATAATAAGGCCAGTTTTACATTGATTTTTGTATATCAAAGGGGAATAACTCCAAAAAGCTGCACACCATCCGAAAAAGTAATGTATGGGAACAATGCAAAGCCATTAACAAATATTCATGTTGAATTTCACTGAATTCTATCAATCCTTTACAGAGATATGGAATTGGACGGAAAAAATATGTGGTTTTTGCTTATCAAAGGGCAAAAACTCCTAATTGCCACAAATGATGTGGAAAAGTAATATATGGGAATGATGTCCCAGTGACAACAAATATTCATGTCTAGTTTCATTGAATTATGTCAATCCATTAGAGATATAGCATCGGATGGAAAAACTAGAAAAATGTGTCTGTAAGACACAGTGATGCCCCCTTGGTGGTGCTTGCCTAGCTGCACGCAAGTTTCTAAGTCATTTGACCTTGACCTTGGGCTTACGGGCAGCATGGGCTGGGTGTGCAATGAAAGTATGGATGGTGGTTTATGTGTATATGCAATTCCATGCCAATAGCTATAGTGTTTAGTGAGATGTAATCGCCATAACCCCCCCCCCCCCCCCCCCCCCCCCCCCCCCCAAATTTCTCATCAGATTTACATCGATCTCAAAAACGGCCCCGAGTGAAACGAAATCCGTGGAATTCCGCGGAAAATTCTCACCCCTGTATAATGCCCCCTATCCTCAACAGGGGCATAATAAAACGGGACGGAACATTTTGTCCGGTTTAGGGAAGATTCCGGTCTACTGAGGGTCCCTTTCCCTGTTCTCTGTTTATTCCAAATTTCAATATCTACTGAATATTCATGAACAAAAACGTTATAATGAAATATGAAAGGTGGAACAATGTAGTCATTTTAGAAAATAAAGAAACAGATCTTTCAAATTCTATTAGCAAACAGAGCAGACCCTGATCAAATGGCTCGTATAGGAGCTGTCTGATCCAGGTCTACTCTGTTTGAAGATGTGTGACACATCTATATCAGGGAAAGGGTTAAAGAGAATAAATTACACTAGGATAGGAAGAAAGCAAAATATACAATCAACTTTTAGAAGTATTCTGTGTCAAAATCATTTGAAAATAGTATTTATATATAACAAGAGATGTTTGTAAAACATGTATACCCCCCAGACCCCCTGACCTTTGATCTAGTGACCTCAACTATAGAGGTCATCTAGTGGTCATGACTAATCAACACGGCAACTTTGAAGATCCTAAGCCAAACCACTGATCATTTATTGATCTAAAAACATTTCACAAGTTAAGGTCATGGATTGGTGACCTTGACCTTTGACCTAGTGACCTGAACAACTATAGGGGTCATCTAGTGGTCACGACCAACCACCACAGCAAGTTTGAAAAATACGAACCAAACCATTGAGCAGTTATTAATCTGAAACCATTACATCAGTTAAGGTCATGGTGACCTTGACCTTTGACCTAGTGACCACAAAAACAATAGGGGTCATCTAGTTGTCATGACCAACCACCACAGCAAGTTTGAAGATCCTAAGCCAAACCCTTGAGCAGTTATGGATTGGAAACCATTTCACCAGTTAAGGTCATGGTGACCTTGACCTTTGACCTAGTGACCTCAGAAACAATACAGGCCATCTAGTGGTCATGACCAACCACCACAGCAAGTGTGAAGATCCTAAGCCAAACCCTTGAGCAGTTATGGATTGGAAACCATTTCACCAGTTAAGGTCATGGTGACCTTGACCTTTGACCTAGTGACCTCAGAAACAATACAGGCCATCTAGTGGTCATGACCAACCACCACAGCAAGTGTGAAGATCTTAAGCCAAACTCTTGAGCAGTTATTGAATGGAAACCATTTCAGCAATTAAGGTCATGGTGACCTTGACCTTTGATCTAGTGACCTCAAAAACAATAGGGGTCATATAGTGGTCATGACCAACCTCCACAGCAAGTTTGAAGATCCTAAGCCAAACCCTTGCGCAGTTATTGATCGGAAACCATTTCACCAGTTAAGGTCATGGTGACCTTGACCTTTGACCTAGTGACCTCAAAAACAATAGGGGCCATCTAATGGTCATGACCAACCACCTAAGCAAGTTTGAAGATACTAAGCCAAACCCTTGAGCAGTTATTGATCAAAAACCATTTTACCAGTTAAGGTCATGGTGACCTTGACCTTTGACCTAGTGACCTCAAAAACAATAGGGGTCATCTAGTTGTCATGACCAACCACCTAAGCAAGTTTGAAGATCCTAAGCCAAACCCTTGAGCAGTTATTGATCGGAACCCATTTAACCAGTTAAGGTCATGGTGACCTTGACCTTTGACCTAGTGACCTCAAAAACAATAGGGGTCATCTAGTGGTCATGACAAACCACCACAGCAAGTTTGAAGATCCCAAGCCAAACCCTTCAGCAGTTATTGATCGGAAACCATTTAACAAGTTAAGGTCATGGTGACCTTGACCTTTGACCTAGTGACCTCAAAAACAATAGGGGTCATCTAGTGGTCATGACCAACCACCACAGCAAGTTTGAAGATCCTAAGCCAAACCCTTGAGCAGTTATTGATCGGAAACTATTTCACCAGTTAAGGTCATTGTGACCTTGACCTTTGACCTAGTGACCTCAAAAACAATAGGGGTCATCTAGTTGTCATGACCAACCACCTAAGCAAGTTTGAAGATCCTACACCAAGTGGTTTATTAGTTATCATTCGGAAACCATCGATCTACCGACCGACCGACCGACCGACCGACCGACCGACCGACCGACCGACCGACCGACCGACATGTGCAAAGCAATATACCCCCATTTTTTCAAAAGGGGGGTATAATAAATCCTCCAGTATTGTTTAACCCATTCCCGCATATTGACGCCTTTTGACGCCTCTGTAAAAGTCACTTTGTGAAACCGTTCTGATAAATAGAGCATTTGCTCCATAGGAGCAAATGCTCTATTTATCAGAATGGTTTCAATACTATACAATTCTAAATATTTTCTTTTCTCTAGTAAATGCTCCTTTTGGGTAGACTTTTTCAAAAAGGTTAGATCTAAAAATAGTCTAAGTGGGAATGGTTTAATATAAAATGCCACTGGCACTTGCTCACAAGTCCCAGACAACAGGTGAAAACAGTAGTGTGTAATGATTTGGAACTTGTGGTGATGATTCTACTTCATACTTTGTGAAATATTTTTGATATGATGAGTTGACAGCATGACTCTTAATTCTATCTGTTTTAAAGTTTAAGGTTCCTTCAATTAATGGTCTTGATGTTTTAACCAAATCATATTTTATTCAAGGAATGTTCGTAGTGCATCATTCTTTTTTCTTCATCGTAGTCTAATCAAGCAAACTCTTCTTTCCATCTGACAGAATTGCCTTTTTTCTTTCTCATATTTTCTCTTTGACTACTCCTTACCTATTTTTCACTTTCTTTCTTGTAATCTCCACTGTCCATAAAACCAAATTGAAACAGTGGCATATTATCTTTCTTTCATCTATCGTCACAAGTGTAAATAACAGAAAAGTGGTGTTAGTGTGGGAAACCGAGATTTACGACATCTATTTTACGACATACATTTAGAGAACGTTTCATAACGTTTAAAGTAGTGTAAATAAGATCCATTTGGCCAATATTTTTTCTGTGAATATTTTCCCTTAAAATTTTAACTTCCACAAAAGCTTTTACACCAAACCTTAACTGAAATATATGTGTTTTCATGGTTTTTTTGGTAAACGACAGCGATTTTATCACAATACCCCAACTTGGTTAGAGACAATCCTGACCTCGAGGTTATGAAGGAAGTCACATGGTTGGAAGGTGCTCGCAGCTTGCTATACTTAGAACAATGTAATTCGGTCTATGACTATGTTAAGTGTCAAACCCAGAAATAGTTTCTTTTTAGCATTTTTCTTTGACATTGGCGAAAAATGCTTGAACCAACGGCAATTTTAAGATATGTCAACGTAATGGGATTTTCTGCATAAATTGGGAAAAAAGAGGCTTTTGCCAATTGGGAAGTCACTGAAAATCAGCCTCTATTAAAGAAGGAAAAAAGCCCTGGGATGCCGGACGACGGACACATCGCGGTCACAATAGCTCATCCTGAGCCGATGGGTGAGCTAAAAATAAAATGAATATAAAAGAGCACAATTTCTTTTTTTTGCATCAGTCTACATTCTCAGAAAAATTGCCTAATTATGTTGCAACATTTAAAACTTTTAAATAGAAAGTTGTTTAGCTTGGTAACTGAATAATAAAACTAATTACCATTACAGTTTTTTCGCCACCAACAATATCTTGAATCCCTTTACCAATTTCACCTTCCGGCAATTTGAGGTCCTCTCTTACATCTCCATCCTCAGTCATCAAACTTAAAAAGCCATCTTCAACATCCACCACCTGAAAACAGAAACTGTCAATTAACATTGCAGATAAAAACTAGCATTGTTTACGGACAAAATTTTCCACAACTGCAGAAAATCATCAAACTGGAACAGGAATAAAATATGAACAACTAGGCATGGTGCTGATCAATCCTATGAAGTTTAATGAAAATTCAACCAAAGGTTTTGGAGAAACCGTGTGGGCAAAATTTTCCAAAACTCTGCAGAAAATCAAGGCACAACTAGGCATAATGCTGATCAATCCTATGAGATTTCATGAATATCTGATTTAAGGTTTTGGAGAAACCATGCTGATAAACTTAAAAAAAACAAGATGTGTTTGTGAAACACTATGCCCCCTGGATATGATATTTGACCCTAAAGGATGACCTTGATCTTGACATGTCACCCCTCAAACTGTGCAGCTTCATGGGGCGCACATGCATACCACATATCAAGTCTGTATCTCTACTGGTTCAAAAGTTATGGCCAATGTTAAAGTTTGTGACCTTTGACCATGAAGGATATGACCTTGACATGGTACCCCTCAAACTGTGCAGCAAAATGAGAAACACATGTATACCAACTATCAAGTCTGTATCTCTACTAGTTCAAAAGTTATGGCCAATGTTAAAGTCGGTGACCTTTGACCCTGAAAGATGACCTTGACCTTGAAATGTCACCCCCTAAAATGTGCAGCTTCATGAGATACACATGCATACCAAATATTAAGACTTTATCTCTATTGGTTCAAAAGTTAGGGCCAATTTGAAGTTGGTGACCTTTGACCCTGAAGAATGACCTTGACATTTCACCCCTCACACTGTGCAGCTTCATGAGATACACAATCATGCCATATGTCAAGTCTCTATCTGTAGTGGTTCAAAAGTTATGACCAATGTTAAAGTCGGTGATTTGACCCATGTGTTTGACCTCTGACCTTTAAAGATGACCTTGACATGTCACCCCTCAAAATGTGCGGCTTAATGAGATACATATGCGTGCCAAATATCAAGTCACTAGCTGTACTGGCTCAAAAGTTATGACCAATGTTAAAGTTACAGACAAAGAAACAGACAATTTGACCTTTGACCCTGACGTATGACCTTGACCTTGACATTTCACCCCTCAAAATGTGCAGGTTCATGAGATACACAAACATGCCAAATATCAAGTCTCTATCTCTACTGGTCATAAAGTTATGGCCAATGTTAAAGTCGGTGATTTGACCAATATATTTGACCTCTGACCTTGAAGGATGACCTTGACCTTGACATGTCACCCCTCAAAATGCGCGGCTTCATGAGATACATATGCATGCCAAATATCTAGTCTCTATCTGTACTGACTCAAAAGTTATAACCAATGTTATAGTTGCGTTAAAGTTACAGACAAAAAACAGACAATTTGACCTTTGACCCTAAAGATGACCTTGACCTTGACATGTCACCCCTCAAAATGTGCAGCTTCATGAGATACACAAACATGCCAAATATCAAGTCTCTACCTCTACTGGTCCAAAAGTTATGGCCAATGTTAAAGTCGGTAATTTGACCCATATATTTGACCTCTGACCTTGAAGGATGACCTTGACCTTGACATGTCACCCCTCAAAATGTGCGGCTTCATGAGATACATATGCATACCAAATATCAAGTCTCTATCTGTACTGGATCAAAAGTTATGACCAATGTTAAAGTTGCTGACAAACAAACAGACAAACAGACAAACAGACAAACAGACAGACAGACAGACAGACAGACAGGGCAAAAACAATATGCCCCCCAGATCTTATCTGGGGGGCATAAAAATTTGTAAAAATTTCAGTCCCATAACTCTGTTCCAAATGTTTATGGCTATACTATCTGGGCCAAGTTCAATATGAGAATAGTTGATGCATTCTTTGTTTCACATGTTTTGTTTCATGTAACACACTTACTGTAGAAAGTTGTAAGGGGGAGGGCCGTAACTAATGTTGGTCGAACTTGTGGCCCGACCCTTTTTCATGAAATGATAAGTGAAATAAAATATGTTTATACTATAAGTTCAATATCCAGCAAGATTGTTAAAGGAACATCAGTGTTATGGCCCTTGATTTATCCAAATTCGGCCTTTTTAGCATTTTCCGCTCTCTAAGTCAAAAACGTCTCATCCAATCTTCACTAAACCTTATTTATAACAAGAGGGCCAGAATGGCCCTGACATCGCTCACCAGGCAATCAGAGGAGAAGATGTTCAAAGTTTTCACTATATGTTTCTAGAGAAAACTAGCCATCCCTGGGGCAGGCCAATTTTGATCAAAGGGGCATAATTTATACAACTTTTGTAGAGGACCTGAACATGATGCTATGTGCCAAATATGAAAGCTGAGAACCTTCCAGTTTCTGAGGAAAATATTTTCAAATTTGACACTATATGTTTCTATTGCGAACTGGCTACCCCTGGGGCGGGGACAATTTTGACCCCGGGGCATAATTTATATAACTCTTGTAGAGGACCTGAACATGATGTTATGTGTCAATTATGAAAGCTGAGAACCTTCCAGTTTCTGAGGAGAAGATTTTCAATGTTGTCACTATATGTTTCTATTGAGACATGGCTACCCCTGGGGCGGGGCCAATTTTGACCCCTGGGGCTTAATTTATATAACTTTTGTAGAGGACCTGAATATGATCCTATGTGCCAACTATGAAAGCTAAGAACCCTGTAGATTTAGAGGAGAAGATTTTCAAAGTTTTCACTATATGTTTCTATTGAAAACTGGCCACCCCTGGGGCGGGGTCAATTTTGACTCCAGGGGCATAATGTATATAACTTTTGTAGAGGACCTGAACATGATGCTATGTGCCAAATATGAAAGCTGAGAACCTTTCAGTTTCAGAGAAGAATATATTCAAAGTTTTACCATATATTTCTATTGAAAACTGGCTACCCCTGGGGCGGGACCAATTTTGACCCCAGGGGCATAATTTATATAACTTTTGTAGAGGACATGAACATGATGCTATGTGCCAAATATGAAAGCTGAGAACTTTCCAGTTTCAGAGAAGAAGATTTTCAAAGTTTCACTATATGTTTCTATTGAAAACTGACCACCCCTGGGGCGGGTCCAATTTTGACCCCAGGGGCATAATTTATACAAATTTTGTAGAGGACCTGAACATGATGCTATGTGCAAAATATGAAAGCTGAGAACCCTGTAGATTCAGAAAAAAAGATTTTCAAAGTTGTCACTATATGTTTCTATTGAAAACTGGCTACCCCTGGGGCGGGGCCAATTTTGACCCCAGGGGCATAATTTATATAACTTTTGTAGAGGACCTGAACATGATGCTATGTGCCAAATATGAAAGCTGAGAATGCTGTAGATTCAGAGGAGAAGATTTTCAAAGTTGTCACTATATGTTTCTACTGAAATCTGGCTACCCCTGGGGTGGGGCCAATTTTGACCCCAGGGCCATAATTTATATAACTTTTGTAGAGGACCTGAACATGATGCTATGTGCCAAATATGAAAGCTAAGAACCCTGTAGATTCAGAGGAGAAGATTTCCAAAGTTGTCACTATATGTTTCTATTCAAAACTGGCTACCCCTGGGGCGGGGCCAATTTTGACCCTAGGGGCATAATTTATATAACTTTTGTAGAGGACCTGAACATGATGCTATGTGCCAAATATGAAAGCTGAGAACCCTGTAGATTCAGAGGAGAAGATTTTCAAAGTTTTACTATATATTTCAATAGAAAACAAGGCACCCCTGGGGCGGGGCCAATTTTGATCCCAGGGGCAAAATTTATAAAACTTTTGTAGAGGACCTAAAGATGATGCTATGTACCAAAGATGAAAGCTGAGAACCCTGTAGATTCAGAGGAGAAGATTTTTAAAGGTTCAAATTGTTGACGCCCGACGACGGACGACGACGGACGACGGACATCAAGTGATCACAAAAGCTCACCCTGAGCACAAAAGTGCTCTGGTGAGCTAAAAATGTTTATGGCTAAAACAAGAGGGCCATGAGGCCCTGAAGCGCTCACATGAGATAACTCCCGGGGCAGGGCCATTATTAGACTTATTAGATAGTGATATTTTCCATAGAAGGAGATTTGTATTTTAAGAACAATAAATCAATAGTCTATGACATGGTGTTCAGTATTACATTATTTTAAGTGTTTTCCCTTAAATACTTGACTGTTTATAATTTTAAGAGATTAATCACCATCACTGCTAGCTGTGGCAGTTACTGATTCTAGTCAAAACAAATTAAATCAAAGGTTTTTTTGTAGGTAAGCTTCAAAATTATGTTTACAAGATAAAAATTTGTGTACCGAAAATGTACCGGACCGTGGCTCATGTACCGTGTACCGAACCGAACCGTGGGGATAGTGTACCGCTTCATCCCTACCAGGGGCGGGGCCATTTTTGCCCCGGGGGTCATAATTTGAGCAATCTTTGAAGAGGACCATTAGATGATGCTACATACCAAATATCAAAGGTCTAGGCCTTACAGTTTCAGAGAAGAAGATTTTTAAAGGATTTTTCTAAGAAAAACTGATAAGCCCTTGGGTGGGGCCATTTTTGGTCATGATTTGAACAATATTTCGTTCCCCCTAGCCACTGATGCTTCTGACAAAGTTTGGAGCGTTTTCAGAGGAATGTCGTTTGAAAATGTGGCCGGACGACGGACAAATCGCGATCACAATAGCTCATCAGCTCAGGTGAGCTAAAATTACAAGAGGGTCATGATGGCCCTAAATGATGCTACATACCAAATGTCTAGGCCTTACGGTCTCAGAAGATTTTTTAAGATTTTCCCATGAAAAACTGTTAAGCCCCGGGGCGGGGCCATTTTTGGTCCGGGGGTTATAATTTGGACAATCTTTGTAGAGGACCATTAGATGATGCTACATACCAAACATCAAAGATCTAGACCTTATGGTTTCAGAGATGTTTATGTAAAATGTTGACGACGCACATACGCACAACGCTGGACGCCGGAGACAGCCCCCTCACAATACCTCACCTGGCACAAAGAGCCAGGTGTAGTGATGGGAATCGGCTGGATTTTCATAATCGATAATCGGTTCATGCCAACCGACTAAGCTTCGATTATAATCGGAATCGGTAACTGTGTAACAAGTGTAGAGTCTACTATGGAAGCGTTTGAAGATTAAATACTTGTCTTGTTCTAATGTTATTCAAATGTTTTACATGCTTTTTTATGTATAGTTTTGTTGGTGGAAGTTGCAAATAAAATGAATTTTATAAAACTGTGTTACCGGCTGTTTCTACCTGAATTAATGATTTTCTGTACAGATTGCAGATGGCTTAGTGCATCAAGGCTAAAAATATTTATTAAAATGGCGATCTTTTATTGTTTCTCCATCATCTGTCATTTTCTTTTAAAGTCTTGGGTTGGTTTTACAAAACAAATCACTTATTTGTTTTGACATCGTCGTGCCTGGTTTCCATCAGCTCAAATGGTCGCATACAGGTGCTAGAATACTTGTACCCCGTTTTGATATGCTACTTATGATGTATATACGCAATGTAAACCGGGCTAAAGTAATGGGGCGTGTGCAGCCTCACAGGGGTTTTCCCACACGGATACTATAAATAGTAACAGTAGGATGGAGAAAAAGAAAGCGACAATTCAGATATTTAAGGAATATATACGGCAGTTTCTATCGATAACTGATTGACACAATGACTGTTTATAATATAAATCTTTAGATTTCAATAACATCGTATTTTAATGTTCGAAAAAGTACTCGCATTCTTTTTAGAGTGCTTGAAATTTCAACTCTCAATTTTCATTTTCTACTGGCATTTCGTGAGTATGCAAGCGCTAAGTTCAAACCCTGGTTGTTCATTTAATAGCAAATATAGGAATCGTGATATAGTTTTAGTGTTGAAATACTACGAAAATATGATTCAGATTACGAACATACCACGCAATGCATAAGATTACAAATAACCGGTTATTTCCGTGATTCTCCACATTCCGATTCATCGGAAACGGCCAAGTCGCGCTCGAGCGCTTGGTTTGTGGCTGAGCTCGACTTATTTCAGGCCTGGAAAATTCCACTCGTCCGCTCACCATGACGAGTAACTTTCTTGCAGGACGAGAAGAATTTCAAAAATTCTAATAATGAATTTCAGTAAAATAGGACAAAAGCAGCTGGCAGGAAGAGTAAATATTTTAGGATTTTTCCAGCCCTAGATTTTCGATTATAATCGATTATTGGGACACCACTAGCCAGGTGAGCTAAAAATTTGAACAAAAGGCAATAACTCCAATCTGAGTACTGAAGCCAGAGTTATGGCCCTTATACATGACACTTTCTTATCATGCTCTTTCCATGTACATGTAAACAGACACTATTTAAGCACTTATTCCCCATTGTAAACATCTTTTCAAATTGCAAATGGTGGAAGAATGATGTCGAGTGGATCTTTCGATTTTTTCCGAGGGTTGATACTAGGGGTGGGCCGATGCATCGAAATATCGATGCATTGCGATCCCGAGTGTCTCGATAGTATGGATCGATAGTAAAAGTCTCGATCCAATAATTATCGCCGATAGTTAGCACAACTATCGATAGTTACGATACTTTCCATCTTATAAAGTGGGAATTAGCTGTGAAAGATAATTAACCTCAACGCCTCGGACACCCTCGAGTCAAAACTGATAGGTTGTTCACCAATACACACACAGATACATTAAGAGCCTATATAGAAAATGATAACCATAGGCGCGTTCGATTTGTCACTTTCAGAACAAAATCACGTGACAGAAGCACAATTGCAATCGAACACGATCATAAACTGAAGATAGAAAGTTCATCGTGGTTAATATACTCTGTCAAATAGGAACATTAATACGTTATAATTTTTAATTCGCGTCTCCTCTCCTCTTGTTTTCTCGGGAAGGAAATTGTGAAGGCAGTAGAACATGTTCTTCCGAACACTTCTACTCCTGTCACACTTAATCGTACACATTCATTTTTCAACTTCCGATCTGCACTTTTGTGGACGTAGGCATGTTTTGTCATGAATTCTAGACAGGGTTTTGGTCAATTTCCTGTTGAATGCTGTTCTTTCATTTTTTGATCAAATTCGAATGCAAAAGGTGTGAACAAATTTCAACCGAAAGCAGTTAAAACGTTCTAATGAGACGTTCCAGCTAATGGTATTTTGGGTGGTGGGGTAAAATGGCAGAAAGACTGTTGGCCGTTCGGGAGACAAGCTCAGTTGCTCTATACATTCTGATGGTTTCTTTAGTTGTATAAATGAATCCAGGCTTCCTTTTATTATGTATGCTAATGAAAAGCATTCACTTGAAATTAGATTTTTTGTATATGACCACCATCTTTGTTGTTTTAACACACCATTGGATGTACTCACGTTATCTACAGGATTATGAAGTTCTAACAAAAGATTATGGTCTGACAGGCAATAAATTGCTTCTCTACACATGTGGATTACCTGTCAATCTCTACACATGTGGATTACCTGTCAATTAGACTTGAGCTTAATTATCAGCTTGTCTACAAGAGTTAAAATCACAATTGGCAAATCGAGTGTTTTGAAATACTTTTAGTATGTAATTACAGCAATGTTATATCTTACACTTTGCAAATTTGCATTTACAAGTTAATCCCTGTCGTTTTCAAATATTGGCAATAACTATTGCAATAGTATCACAATAGTTTCCAGCAATAGCAATAGTATCGCAATAGTACTTTCAGCAATAGCAATAGTATTGCAATAGTCAAATTTGGACCCAATAGTCACCCCTAGTTGATACAGCTCTTAGAATTTGACGTTATATTATAAAACTAGATCAAGATCAGTTTCCAAACAGTCATAGTTTTCAGATGATGGAGATTAAAACAAGAGTACCGCATACGGTCAGCCTGCATACGTGTACATAATACGCCCACTTGCAAACTTTCTCCGATTCAACATGCCTTATAAGTGTTGACATTTTCTAATCTGTGCTTCAGAACTTGATTTCCATATTAAGGTGATATTATTTTTTAAAACAAGAGGGCCAAGATGGCCCTTAATCGCTCACCTGATTACCATAGATTTAAGATTTTTGCAGGGTAGCCCATGGGTAGGGTCAATATTGAACTTAGGGACAATATATGAACAATGTTGATAGTGGATCATGAGCAGTGGATCATGAGCAGTGGTTCTGCAGAACAAGATTTTCAAAGATTTAGTATATTGATTTTATCAAGACAATGATTCTGACCAATGAAGATTGCGCTAAAAATGTGCTCTCTAAAGTATTTTTCTAAGATTTGACCTAGTGACCTACTTTCTATTCCCACCCAACCCATGATCACACTCAACCTTGATATCACCAAGACAAACACTCTGTGCAAGTTTGAGGAAGACTGGGCTAAAAATGTGGCCACTGTAGTGTAAACTAGATTTCTCTAAGATATGACCCAGTGACCTACTTTTTGACCTCACATAACCCACTTTCAAACTTGTCCAAGATTTTATTAGGACAATCATTCTGACCAATTTTCATGAAGATTTGGTTATAAATGTGACATCTAGGGTGTTCACAAGGTTTTCGTACTATTTGACCTAGTGACCTAGTTTTTAACCCAACATAACCCACTTTCAAACTCGTTTGAGATTTTATCAAGACATTCATTCTGACCAAGTTTCATGAAAATTGGACTAAAATTGTGACCACTAGAGTGTTCACAAGGTTTTTCTACTGTTTGACCTAGTGACCTAGTTTTTAACTCCACTTGACCCACTTTCGAACTCGTCCGAGATTTTATTAAGACATTCATTCTGACCTAGTTTCATGAAGATTGGACTAAAATTGTGACTACTAGAGTGTTCACAAGGTTTTTCTACTGTTTGACCTAGTGACCTAGTTTTTTACCCCACATAACCCATTTTTCAAACTCCTCCGAGATTTTATCAAAACAATCATTCTGACCAAGTTTCATGAAAATTGGGCTAAAAATGTGACCTGTAGAGGGTTCACAAGGTTTTCCTACTATTTGACCTAGTGACCTAGTTTTTAACCCAACTTGACCCACTTTCGAACTCGTCCGAGATTTTATCAAGACATTCATTCTGACCAAGTTTCATGAAGATTAGACTACAATTGTGACCACTAGAGTGTTCACAAGCAAATTGTTGACGACACACGACGCACACCGCACGACGGACGACGGACGACGGACATTCAAGTCTCCCAAAAGCTCACCCTGAGCTTTGCTCAGGTGAGCTAAAAATGAAGTGAATATCTTATTAAACAAGAGGGCCAAGATGGCCCTTAATCGCTCACCTGATTACCATAGATTTAAGATTTTTGCTGGGTAGCCCATGGGTAGGGCCAATATTGACCTTAGGGACAATATTTGAACAATGTTGATAGTGGATCATGAGCAGTAGTTCTGCAGAACAAGATTTTCAAAGATTTAGTATATTGATTTTATCAAGATTGGGCTTAAAATGTACCCTCTAGAGTAATTTTTCTAGGATTTGACCTAGTGACCTACTTTTTATTCCCACCCAACCCATGATCACACTCAACCTTGGTATCACCAAAACAAACACTCTGAGCAAGTTTGAGAAAGACTGGGCTAAAATTGTGACCACTAGAGTGTTCACAAGGTTTTTCTACTGTTTGACCTAGTGACCTAGTTTTTTACCACACGTAACCCACTTTTCAAACTCCTCCGAGATTTTATCAAGACCATCATTCTGACCAAGTTTCATGAAAATTGGGCTAAAAATGTGACCTCTAGAGGGTTCATAAGGTTTTCCTACTATTTGACCTAGTGACCTAGTTTTTAACCCAACTTGACCCACTTTCGAACTCGTCCGAGATTTTATCAAGACATTCATTCTGACCAAGTTTCATGAAGATTGGACTACAATTGTGACCACTAGAGTGTTCACAAGCAAATTGTTGACGACGGACGACGGACGACGCACGACGGACGCCGGACATTCAAGTCTCCCAAAAGCTCACCCTGAGCTTTGCTCAGGTGAGCTAATAAACAAGAGGACCCTGAGGGTCCTGGGGCGCTCACCTGACATTTGTTAAGTGTTGGTTACAACAATGTTACACACAAGTAATGGACAAGATTTTTCTAAAATTTGAAAATATACAAGATATCATCATATTTTAGAATTTTAGAAACTTGCAAGAGGGCCACCTAAAGACCATTCCTGCCAGATATCATTCAAATCTGATTGGTAGTTTCAGAGAAGAAGGTTTTTAAAGTTTTCTATATAAATAAATAAGGAAAGTGGCCCCGCCCCCTGACGGCCATGTTTTTTTAGATATCATCATGAATTTTAGAAACTTGCAAGAGGGCCACCTAAAGACCATTCCTGCCAGATATCGTTCAAATCTGATTGGTAGTTTCAGAGAAGAAGATTTTTAAGTTTTCTATATAAACATATAAGGAAAGTGGCCCCGCCCCCTGGCGGCCATGTTTTTTGAGATATCATCATGAATTTTAGAAACTTGCAAGAGGGCCACCTAAAGACCATTCCTGCCAAATATTGTTTAAATCTGATTGGTAGTTTCAGAGAAAAAGATTTTTAAAGTTTTCTATATAACTATATAAGGAAAGTGACCCGCCCCCTGGCGGCCATGTTTTTTGAGATATCATAATGAATTTTAAAAACTTGCAAGAGGGCCACCTAAAGACCATTCCTGCCAAATATTGTTTAAATCTGATTGGTAGTTTCAGAGAAGAAGATTTTTAGTTTTCTATATAACTATATAAGGAAAGTTTTCAATGTGTAACTACACTTTGAAGTGTGCATGTAATTTCTCAGTCAGTGACCTTAACTTTGACCATGATATTCCATCTCACCAAGATACATCCACATAAAAAATATGGAAGATGTATGTGATATAGCAGGGCTGTCTTTGTAGCATTTTTTGGGCCGAAATAAAGCCCCATTTCCCTCTCTGTGGCATATACTATATATATATGTCTCATTTTTGGTAAGAAGTTTCCTGATTGAGTGAGTTGGGTTTTATGGCACCGCAACACTGTATAGGTTATATGGTGCCGAAACGGGGGGAAAAACTGCCATCCTATTTACATTGAGTTAAAATATGGGGTATGGAGCCAGAAACTTGACTCCCGATGGAGAATCAAATGATGCAGAAACTCTAGTTTATGTTAAACCTTCATAAGTCGCCTCTTACTATCATGCAAAGGGTTCAGCAGTGTTACCAATTCGTGTGCCATAAAGGCATGCCTCAGTGCCCACATGGGGAAAATTTTTCTAAAATATTGTGCAGAGAGTTATGCAATCTGAAAGGCTTATGCAGACAAGGTACACATTACTATTGTAGCTTGAAAAGTTGACCGCATGTCTATGATTGCCAATTCTCTTCATTGCAAATCCAAACTAGCTCATTTAGATATTTAGCTGTATAAACAGCAAGCTTGCTACTTATATAGTTAAATACCTAAATGAGCTAATTTTATGGACTATCGGTGAGGCTTGTGTTGAAAACAAATTAATATTTCTAATTTTCATTTGATAACATTGAAAATATCCATATTGTGCAGAGAGTTATTCAATCTGAAAGGCTTATGCAGACAAGGTACACATTACTATTGTAGCTTGAAAAGTTTATTCGAATACAGCCCCTCCAATAGGCTAAAGAATCACACGGCATAAGGTTATCATTCTGAGCAAGAATCACACGGCATAAGATTATCATTCTGAGCAAGCGTGATCAAGATTAGGCAGAAAATGTGGCTTCTAGAGTGTAGGCAAGATTTTTCTAAGATTTGACCTAGTGACCTACTTTTTCACCCCACACCACCCACAACCGAACTCAAATGAGAGATCATCAAGGTTATCATTCTGAGCAAGTTTGATCAAGATTGGGCTGAAAATGTGGCCTCTAGGGTGTAAACAAGATTTTTCTAAGATTTGACCTAGTGACCTACATTTTGACCCCAGCCCACCCATGATGGATCTCAATTGAGATATCATCAAGGTCATCATTCTGAGCAAGTTTGATGAAGAATAGGCAGAAAATGTGGCTTCTAGAGTGTAAACAAGATTTTTCTAAGATTTGACCTAGTGACCTACTTTTTGACCCAAGCCCACATATGATCAAACTCGATCAAGATATCATCAAGGTTATCATTCTGAGCAAGTTTGATGAAGATTAGGCAGAAATTGTGGCTTCTACAGTGTAAACAAGATTTTTTTAAGATTTGACCTAATGACCTACTTTTTAATCCTGCCCCACCCATGATCGAACTTGATCGAGATATCATCAAGAATATCATCCTGAGCAAGTCTGATCAAGATTGGACTAAAAATGTGACCTCTAGATTGTTCACAAGGTTTTTCAATAATTTGACCCAGTGACCTAGTTTTTAACCGTATGTGACCCACTTTCAAACTCATCCAAGTTTCTATCAAGACAATCATTCTGACTAAGTTTCATGAAGATTGGACTAAAAATGTGACCTCTAGAGTGTTCACAAAGATTTTGAATAATTTGACCTAGTGACCTAGTTTTTGACCCCACATGACCCACTTTCGAACTCATCCGAGATTTTTTCAAGACAATCATTCTGACCAAGTTTCATGAAGATTTGGCTACAAATGTGACCTCTAGAGTGTTCACAAGCCAAATGTTGACGACGCACGACGCACGACGCACGACGACGGACGCCGGACGGAGCACCATGACAATAGCTCACTTGAGCAAGCTCAGGTGAGCTAAAAAGTTAAATAAAAAATATCCTCATATTTGCAGATTTTTGAAAAGTGCAACGGCCATAACTCTGTAAAGACAAACTGAATGAACCTCAAAATAAACTCAGCTTCAGATTTTGTTGCTTAAAACATTTCTTTTAAGTTTCATTTGTATCATTTTAATAGTTTTCCCAGAAAACAAGAGACAAACTAAAAGCTGACCGACAAACAAAGCAACGAACACACAAAGTTCAAGGACCATAACTTTAGAATAAAATGACTTACCAAAAACCCCGCAATATGTGAAAATTCATATTAAGGTTTAACCATATAAAAAAATTGAAGTAAATATCATTTCAAATGAAAAAGTTATGGCCATCCTCATATATATTTGCATAGATTTGCATTATTTCTTTTAAGTGCAAGGGTCATAACTCCGTAACGGCATATCAAATAAACCTCAGAATTGACTTAGCTTCAGGTCTTGATGCATTAAACATGTGTGTGAAGTTTCATTAATATCTGTCAGTTTTTCCAGAAAACAGCGGACAAACTATATGCATATATTTCCATTATTTTTTAAGTAAAAGGGCAATAACTCTGAAACGAAAAATCAAATGAACCTCAGAATCGACTCAGCTTCAGATCTTGATGCATTAAACATTTGTGTGAAGTTTCATTAATATCTCTCAAATGGTTTTCCCAGAAAACAGTGGACAAACTATATGCATATATTTCCATTATTTTTTAAGTAAAAGGGCCATAACTCTGAAATGAAATATCAAATGAACCTTAGAATCGACTCAGCTTCAGATCATGATGCATTAAACATTTGTGTGAAGTTTAATTAATATCTCTCAAATAGTTTTCCCAGAAAACAGCAGACAAACTATTTGCATGTATTTGCATTATTTCTTAAGGACAAGGGTCATAACTCTGAAACGAAAAATCAAATGATCCTCAGAATCAACTCAGCTTCAGATCTTGATGCATTAAACATTTGTGTGAAGTTTCATTAATATCTCTCAAAAAGTTTTCCCAGAAAACAGCGGACAAACTATTTGCATGTATTTACATTATTTTTTAAGTAAAAGGGCCATAACTCCGAAACGACAAATCAAATGAACCTCAGAATCGACTCAGCTTCAGATCTTGATGCATTAAACATTTGTGTGAAGTTTCATTAATATCTCTCATATAGTTTTCCCAGAAAACAGCGGACAAACTATTTGCATTTTTTAAGGACAAGGGCCATAACTCTGAAACGAAAAATCAAATGAACTTCAGAATCAACTCATCTTCAGCTCTTGATACATTAAACATTTGTGTGAAGTTTTATTAATATCTGTCAAACAGTTTTCCGAGAAAACTGCGAACAAACAAAATGTTGAAGGACGAACGAACGAACGGACGGACAGGGCCACGCCAATATACGACCACCTTTATTAGGTGGGCGTATAAAAAGCATTCATGAAAGAAACTACAAATCAGGCTTGAGTTTTGACAGATCAGATTCAACGGTAATAATAAAACTCGGACCGAATCTCATCTGAAAGTGAATGGTTTAAGTTGAAGCAGTAATTCGCGGCTATTAATTCTTTATTTTAGTTGATCTTGTACAAACGTATTTATTAAATTTTCAACGAAAGATGCCATTACAACAAGGCAGTCCAAAGGACAGCTATATCCCCCACCGCCGCCACCTAAATTAAGATATTGACCGTAAGGTGATACAATGGGTTTTAACGTGGTTGACATTCAACCTTCCAGTTGTTAAGAAAATAGGACGCGGAAACAAATATAATGGAAACTGAAGGTAAGAACACAACTTTCAAATGTGACCTTGACCGTGAGACGACATGACTGCCACGTGTTCTGCACATCATCTCAATTCGGTTAATATTTGACTCAAGTTTTATGAAAATCCTTCAAATGGTTTAGAAGATATGGAGCGGACACGAAATGTAATGGAAATTGAAGATTAAATCACTTGGCCTTCAAATGTGACCTTGACCTTGAGCCGACATGACTGCCACATATGTTCTACACATTGTCTCAACGTGGTTAACATTTGAGGCAAGTTTCTTGAAAATCCTTCAAGGGGTATAGGAGATAACGAAACTATAATGGAAATTGAAGGTAAGAACACTTGATCTTCAAATGTGACCTTGACCTTGAGCCGACATGACTGGCACATGTGTTCTGCACATCGTCTCAATTTAGCTAACATTTAACTTAACTTTTATGAAAATCCTTCAAAGGCTTTAGAAGATATGGAGCGGACACGAAAATGTAAAAGAAATTAAAGGTTAGAACACTTGACCTTCAAACGTGACCTTGACCTTGAGCCAACATGACTGCCGCATGGGTTCTGAACATCGTCTCATATCATTTAATATTTGACTCAAGTTTTATGAAAATCCTTCAAAGGGTTTAGAAGATATGGAGCGGACACGAAACTGTAATGGCAACTGAAGGTTTAAACACTTGACCTTCAAATGTGACCTTGAACTTGAGCCGACATGACTGCCACATGTGTTCTGCACATCATCTCAATTCGGTTAATATTTGACTCAAGTTTTATGAAAATCCTTCAAATGGTTTAGAAGATATGGAGCGGACACGAAATGTAATGGAAATTGAAGATTAAATCACTTGGCCTTCAAATGTGACCTTGACCTTGAGCCGACATGACTGCCACATATGTTCTGCACATTGTCTCAACGTGGTTAACAATTGAGGCAAGTTTCTTGAAAATCCTTCAAGGGGTATAGGAGATAACGAAACTATAATGGAAATTGAAGGTAAGAACACTTGATCTTCAAATGTGACCTTGATCTTGAGCCGACATGACTGGCACATGTGTTCTGCACATCGTCTCAATTTAGCTAACATTTAACTAAACTTTTATGAAAATCCTTCATAGGGTTTAGAAGATATGGAGCAGACACGAAACTGTAATGGCAACTGAAGGTTTAAACACTTGACCTTCAAATGTGACCTTGAACTTGAGCCGACATGACTGCCACATGTGTTCTGCACATCGTCTTAATTTGGTTAACATTTGACTCAAGTTTAATGAAAATCCTTCAAAGGGTTTAGAAGATATGGAGCGGACACAAAAATGCAATGGAAATTGAAGGTTAAAACCCTTGACCTTCAAATGTGACCTTGACCTTGAGCCGACATATCTGCCACATGTTCTGCACATCGTCTCAACTTGGTTAACATTTGAGGCAAGTTTCTTGAAAATCCTTCAAGGAGTATAGGAGATATGGAGCGGACACGAAACTGTTACGGACAGACGGACGGACGGACAGACAGACGAAGGCCATTCCTATAACCCCCCTCCGCTATGAGGTGGGGGATAATTAAATGTCAAGTAATGACTCTAAGTTTGCATTTTCGCTAATGTGATTGCAAACAGGCCAGAGCCATTTTCACAGTTAATCGATTCCTACGCATTAGCGTTAAGACCGAGAAAACATAATTATAGCTATTAGCTGTTTGGGACAAACTTTCTAACATTCAAAACAGGAAAAACGTTAAAAACAAGAATGTTATATCTGATCTTTTTCAATATATAGACTAGAGTTTGTTTTTGTAGACATCTGTAAACACTAGTTTTCCCTGTAAATTTCATATTTGAAAAAAATCCAAACTTCTGTCAAAACTGTTGCAGCCCATATTCCAATCCACATGACCATCCTCACATATAGCTGGTTCATATGTAAAAGTTTGAATGAAACTCTTACATAGTATAGGAGGAGTTAGCTGCACAAGACTTTTTCGCTATTAATCTATATAAGGAAAAACTCCAAAGGGTCATAACTTCTGTCAAAATTGTTGCAGCCAAAATTCCAAACTACATGACCATCCTCGCATATAGCTAGTTCATATGTAAAGTTTGAAGTAAATCCCTCAAATTGTGTAGGAGGAGTTAGCTGCACAAGATTTTTTTCGCTATATATTCTATATAAGGAAAAACTAAAAAGGGCCATAATTTCAATCAAAATTGTTGCAGCCAAAATTCCAAATCACATGACCATCCTCACATATAGCTGGTTCATATTTAAAATCCCTCAAATAATGTAGAGGAGTTAGCTGCACAAGATTTTTTCGCTATATATTCTATATAAGGAAAAAAGTGTTGGAGGAGTTAGCTGCACAAGATTTTTTTGCTATAAGGAAAAACTACAAAGGGCCATAACTTCTGTCAAAATTGTTGCAGCCAAAATTCCAAACCACATGACCATCCTCACATATAGCTGGTTCATATGTAAACGTTTGAAGTAAATCCCTCAAATAGTGTAGGAGGAGTTAGCTGCACAAGATTTTTTCGCTATATATTCTATATAAGGAAAAACTACAAAGGGCCATAACTTCTGTCAAAATTGTTGCAGCCAAAATTCCAAACCACATGACCATCCTCACATATCTGGTTCATATGTTAAAGTTTGAAGGAAATCCCTCTAATAGTGTAGGAGGAGTTAGCTGCACAAGAATTTTAACAGACAGACGGACGGACAGACAGCACAACATCAATATGTCTCCCTCCCCTAAAGTGGGGAGACACAATAAAGAAGGCATTTTGCTGGGACTCGCAAATCTAAACATTTATCAAAGGAAACATATTAACCAAGAACGTTCTATCAAATCTTTACTGTATTTGACCTAGTGACCTAGTTTTTGACCCCACATGACCCACCTTCAAACTTGTCCAAGAATTTATCAAAACAACCATTCTGATAAAAGTTTCATGAAGATTGAGCTGAAAATGTGACCTCAAGAGTGTTCACAAAGTTTTTCCACTATCTGACCCATGTTACCCACTTTCAAACTCATCTGATCTTTTATTAATACAATCATTCTGATAAAGTTTCATGAAGATTCGGCTGAAAATATGACCTCTAGAGTGTTGACACGGTTTTTCTATTTGACCTAGTGACCTAGTTTTTTATCCAACATGACCCACTTTAAAACTCGTCTGAGATTTTATTAAGACAATCATTCTGACCAAGTTTCATGAAGACTCCAATGTGACCTCTAGAGTATTCACAAGGTTTTCCTACTACACTGGAGACCGGTTACAACGCGGGTCTGCGGGGACATAAAATTCAACCCACGTTATATACGGAACCGCGTTGTAACCGCGTTGTAACGGGTTTTTTTTTTTATCTGGGTACTTACATAAACTTACATAAACCCCAATCATCCTAAAACTAATTTCGAACGAAACTGACTTGTTTACTTTATTTCCCCGCCCACTCACGTACTGGAAAGGTTCAACGTAATTATACAAAATTACAAATTAAATCGAGTATGATTTCAAGCAACCAAGTATATTTCATAAAACAAGCCTGTTGACGGAATGTAATTGCCTCTGGGCCTGTCAAACCCCTAATCCGATTAAACGGTTCTGCTCTGTAAAACATGGCTGTCACTGTTTTCAGAAAATGAAAGGTCACATGTGATGTCGCGTGTGATTATATTTCATTTGATTGGTCAAAGGGTACACACCTTTTTCTGTATTAGCATATATTGTTACCTCCAACCCCGCACTGAGTTAGGGGTTTAGATTTCTAATGATGTTTGTTTTTCATAATTAAAGTGCGAACTTTTGTCGCTTTGACAGTGAAAAAATTCAGTACACGCGCATCTCAATTATACACACAATTAATTTGTAACGAAAGTTATGCAGTTAAGATTTTACTGGTTCCCGTGTTATTCAGGCATCATGTGCATGGTACGCGCCGGTAATCAGCTGTGTGTATTACATTCATGGCGGCATATATACGAGTTGATAGTTGTCAGTTTTTCACACGTAAGGCCTAAAAAAAAATAGGGTTGTTTCTGGTTACATGCCCCCCAAAAAGTTGGGTCGGTAGGTCGGGAACTTTTTTTTTTTTTTTTCTTTTTTTTTTGGGGTCAGCAGTATGCTAAAAATCGAACTGATACCTAAATACGAATATATATTCATAGTAGGCATAGTCTTATATGAACAAGGGCATGTTGTATTGCTATGCAAGACATGAGTCCCCCACCGGACTGAAAAAAAAACCCTCCGCTCTCCCCACCCCACCCACCCATGGTGTGGTTGACCATGGTATATACATGACCACCTGAATGGTATTAGTACCTACTTTCATACATTAAATCAGTAAATAAAAAGTTATTGTCCCGCCAAGAAAATATGAAAAAGGGGAGTAACTCCAAAAATATTGATGCTAGAGTTATTGCCCTTGTGCATGAAACTACACCTCATTATGCTTGTTCCATATGAGAAGTTTCAAATCAATTGAACCAGTACATAAAGAGTTATTAACTGGACAAGAAAATATGTAAAATGGGAATAACTCCAAAAATATAGATGCTAGAGTTATGGCCCTTGTGCATGACATTACCCCTCATCATGCTTGTTCCATATGTGAAGTTTCAAATCAATTGAACCAGTAGATAAAGAGTTATTGTCCGGACAAAAACTATGAAAAAGGGGAATAACTCCAAAAATATTGATGCTAGAGTTATGGCCCTTGTGCATGACACTACTCCTGATCATGCTTCTTCAATGTGTGAAGTTATAATGAATTTGGCCTAACTTTGTAGGAGATATTGCCCGGACACGAAGCGTGACAGACAGACTGACAAGAAAATATGAAAAAGGGGAATAACTCCAAAAATATCGATGCTAGAGTTATGACCCTTGTGTATGACACTACTCCTCATCATGATTGTTCCATATGTGAAGTTTCAAATCAATTGAACCAGTAGATAAAGAGTTATTGTCCGGACAAAAAAATATGTAAAAGGGGAATAACTCCAAAAATATTGATGCTAGAGTTATGGCCCTTGTGCATGACACTAGTCCTCATCATGCTCCTTCCATGTGTGAAGTTATAATGAATTTGGCATAACTTTGTAGGAGATATGGCCCGGACACGAAGCGTGACAGACGGACGGACAAGAAAATATGAAAAAGGGGAATAACTCCAAAAATATTGATGCTAGAGTTCTGGCCCTTGTGTATGACACTACCCCTCATCATGATTGTTCCATATGTGAAGTTTCAAATCAATTGAACCAGTAGATAAAGAGTTATTGTCCGGACAAAAAAATATGTAAAAGGGGAATAACTCCAAAAATATTGATGCTAGAGTTATGGCCCTTGTGCATGACACTAGTCCTCATCATGCTCCTTCAATGTGTGAAGTTATAATGAATTTGGCATAACTTTGTAGGAGATATGGCCCGGACACGAAGCGTGACAGACGGACGGACAAGAAAATATGAAAAAGGGGAATAACTCCAAAAATATTGATGCTAGAGTTCTGGCCCTTGTGTATGACACTACCCCTCATCATGATTGTTCCATATGTGAAGTTTCAAATCAATTGAACCAGTAGATAAAGAGTTATTGTCCGGACAAAAAAATATGTAAAAGGGGAATAACTCCAAAAATATTGATGCTAGAGTTATGGCCCTTGTGCATGACACTAGCCCTCATCATGCTCCTTCAATGTGTGAAGTTATAATGAATTTGGCATAACTTTGTAGGAGATATGGCCCGGACACGAAGCGTGACAGACGGACGGACGGACGGACAGACGGACAGACGGACGGACGGACGGACGGAATCGAGCAAACCTATAGTCCCCCAACCGGTAACCGGTGGGGGACTAATAATCATCAATATTCATCAAGTAACGGTTAATCTGTGGTATGGACCTATTGGCATTTAGCACCGCACTGTAAAACTCCACTATTTACCAAATCGTATTTTCTACAAGGAATGTACTGTACGTAGTTTAACCAAGTAAACTCTTCTCTCAATTTCTGACAGAATTGCCTTTTTTCTTCCTTATATTTTCTCTTCGACGACTCCTTACATTTCCCTTTCTTTCTTGTCATCTCCACTGCCCGTAAACCCAAATTGAAACTGGCATATATCGTCGCATGTGTACATAACAGAAAAGTGGTGTTAGTGTGGGAAACCAAGATTTACGACATCTATTTTACGACATACATTTAGGGAACGTTTCATAATGTTTCAAGTGGTGTCATTAAGAATCATTTGGCTAATATTTTTTCTGTTAATATATTCCCTTAAAATATAAATTTCCACAAAAACATTTTTTACACGAAACCTTAACTGAAATAAAAGCATTAGAATAACTAGCGATTTTTCGAAAAGGACAGTGTTTTATCACAATACCCTAACTTAATTTGAGACAATCCTGACCTCGACGTTATGAAGGAAGTCACATGGTTGCAAGGTGCTCGCAGCTTTCTCTGCTTAGTACAATGATAAAAACAAAACAATATTAGAGCGACAGAAGGATAAAATGAGTGGAAAAACTTATAAAATTAATGGAATTTTTCTAGAATCGATTATTTCGCACTGGACCATTTGGACCGGTTGAATATTTAACGACTGGACCTGACCTGCACTATACTAGAAATGTCGCTCGGTCTATGGTTACTTACAGTAGTGTCAAACTCTGATGTATCTTTTTAGCGTTTTCTTTGACTGTGGCGAAAAAATGTTTGACCGCTGGAAATGTTGAGATATGTCAACATAATGGGAATTTCTCCATCGGTTTTTTCTTTGAAATTCTTTCACAAAAAGTTGGATAAAAAGAGGCTTTTTCCAATTGGGAAGTCCTCGAAAATCGTCTCTCACCAAACTCGTAATAATCACAAGAGACAGAACCGCGGAAATTTCTGGATGCAATAAAAACAAGAGGGCCAAGATGGCCCTTAATCGCTCACCTGATTACCATAGATTTAAGATTTTTGCAGGGTAGCCCATGGGTAGGGTCAATATTGAACTTAGGGACAATATATGAACAATGTTGATAGTGGATCATGAGCAGTGGATCATGAGCAGTGGTTCTGCAGAACAAGATTTTCAAAGATTTAGTATATTGATTTTATCAAGACAATGATTCTGACCAATGAAGATTGGGCTAAAAATGTGCTCTCTAAAGTATTTTTTCTAAGATTTGACCTAGTGACCTACTTTCTATTCCCACCCAACCCATGATCACACTTGTGAACTCGAACTCGTATGAGATTTTATCAAGACAATCATTCTAACCAACTTTTATGAAGATTGGACTAAAATTGTGACCACTAGAGTGTTCAAAAGCAAATTGTTGACGACAGACATTCAAGTCTGCCAAAAGCTCACCCTGCGAGGGGGGGGGGGGGTTAATTCTGCAATGTCCAGTAGTTCGCGACACCAACTACTAATGTTTAAATGATGATGGACCCCCAACCGACCGCCCGACAGGGTGATCCAGTAAACCCCCTCAAACAAGTTTGCAGGGGTATAATAACCACAATTTTTCACAAAGTCAAGAGACTCAACTCCAGGGGTGTGAAAATTTTTCAAAAGCTACTCGCCCTGCAGGACTAGTGACCACTGAAATCCACTCGCCCTTATGCAACTTTCACTTGCCCTTGATTTTTCATACATATGTACTCTTTAACAACTGGTGTGATCTATATCATATGAAGTTGATTATGAACAGAAATAAAAATTGAAAGTATATATCTTTATTGCAAAAAAGTAAGCCTGTTTAAACTTCAAATCAATAAGTCATGCAGGATCAGTGCAACTTTGTATGATCTATTAAATCAGTTTAATGTTCAGCAAATGGTTGGATTCCAAACTATTTTCAACCAAACAGTCATCAAAACGTGGCATAAACACATCAATTGCTTTCAGGTATGAACCTAATTAATTGCTTTCAGGTATGAACCTAATTACTGTAATTAACACACCCTACGCTAGCCTATAATACTATACAATTGCCAGTTTGACGAAACCATTTTTTTTTATAAAGTCTAGTTTGATGAACCGGTAGTTTGACGAAACCACCATACTCCCTTTAGCCCATTCAAACTCATTGAACCAATTTTCTTGATCTCATACTTTATCATACTATTTCAATGGTTCTTTCTGTCTTTTCTCTTTCTTTTTCCTTTTTGTCATCATCTCCAACCCATGCTTCCCCACCGGAGAACAATTGAAAGCTTGTTTGTTTAGACATTTTGACATATTGCGGGTAAATCTTACGGTGCTTCTGTTTTTTTCGGCCTCTAAACTTTTTACTCGTTTTAATTAGGTACGAAAGTGTTGAAGGTTTAAATCAAGAATTTTTCACAGTTTAACAGATTATTGTACTGAAAAACGATATAAAGCTGTTATGTATATTTTAATTTCATAACATGATTGAGTATTTGAACGACCACTTGATCTATTTAACACAAATAAACTTCCTTAGGGCGAAACATTTCTACTTGGGCCAAATATGTCTTGCTAAGTAACAGGTGCGCTTCAATCGGAATGCCTCCAAATTCTTTGTAGGTATTATTCAGTGTGAGACAGGGTGGAAATTCTGTCATCAATCTGACATTTGCAAAGACTTTTCGGGCGGTTTAATTTGCAATTTAAGGTATTTTACTCAAGGTTATCAATTGGGAAAATGTCAGATCCAAAAATCCACTCGCCCTATGGGGCGAGCATATGTTTTAAAGCACTCGACCGACTCCAAAACCTACTCGCATTGGCGAGTGGAATTTTACACCCCTGAACTGGAACAACACTTTTATCAGCATCAAAAACTCCATTCAGCAGTTTGATTTCAGTATTCCCTCCCTATCCAGTACTAATTTTGGAAGTGTATATAACCAATGACTCCCAATAAAGAGAAGGCATGATCAGTTTTTCTTAGATATCAATACATACCGTATACTCCTTGCGATTCACATTTGGAACATTCATGTTGTGTGTAGATGGGCAAATATCTTCATACTTTTTACCGTTGAAGATATCAATTCCTACTAAATGAACCTGAAAAATAAAAAGCTTGCTTAACTCTTCAAAGTATCCAAAATGTAATGTTTCTCCTAGACTGAGGAATCATATAATTTTTTGTATATGGAACGGCACTTTTATGTGCAGAAATTAGATTAACTGCTTAGTATGTAGCAAACTAGAAATTTTTGTCACAAAAACAGATGTCTCTCTCTCACATACACACACACAACACACACACACACACACACACACACACACCTCACACTGCGACTTGTTGTCACCTTTCTGTACATCAGAACTCGACTGGACAAGATGTGTGAGACAGACATAGACAAACAACTCTAACAAAAACAATATGTAAAGTGAAATACAGTCCACTCTCGTTATGGCGAACTCGCTTGATACGAATTTCTCGTTGTCACAAAATTTTTGTAAAGTCCCAACTGTTCTTCCTAAATATTCTATATCAATATGAAATTAAGTTTTTAGACGAATTCGAACTGACATATTTTTGATAAGTTAGTCATTTTCCATCCCCAAAGTGTCTGTTTGCATGTAATTATCGGTGTTTGTATCGAATTCACACCTCTCCCTGAGTGAGTTGGAGGCGTGAAATTGGACCTTTTGATCTGTTGCAGACAATGTACACCTGGTGAACGCGACTCGGGTAATTACAGTGTTTGTTCGTAAACTGATGTCTGATAATGATTCAAACTGTGGAACAATGCCAAAATGGGCAATATCCTAGAATTGCCAATTCATGCAGTTTAACATTGAATTCAATTTGTTGCTTGAGTAATATACGTGCCACAGTTAGATACCGAAACAGCTCAGGGCGAATCGTGTAAAATGAGGCAAATGTTTTGATATGTCTGGTTTCCTGAATATGGCTGTTCTCTTACATGTATCAGAAGAGTGCGAATCGGCAACCAGTCAATTGTTCAATCTAGGATGCGCCATTGCGGGATTCGCCCCCTTTTTTACCAAATGGCGCATAATTAATACCATTGTGGGCACAACGGGCCCATTTCAAAAACAAATTTGCTTTTTTCTGTATTGTTGGTTCTTTGTGTTTCTTGGTGTCCTTTTCTGATCTAAATGCATACACATAGACTGGCACACAATCTGTTCGGCTGCATTGGCTTGTACCGTAGTAAAATTCGATGACCATTCTGTGTTGGCATGGACTCAACTTTGTTACTAAATATAGAATCTAGCCAGCATCGAAAAGATGTTGGAATTTCAGACTATTTTTCTGCGCCTTTGTCTAAATACTGAAGTCAGTGAATCAGAGACAAATAAATATTCATCCACAATCAAAAGTGACACTTCTCATTGTAATAGTTCATATGAAAAACTGTCTCGAGTTAAGGAAGTTTCAGTCTACCGGTTTAGTGATGAACGTTTAAAGAAATACTGGAGAGTTTTTATCATGTTGATTAGATTGTTCCAGTCATTATATACAGTCTTTATCAAAAGAGAATCAAAGATTGTCTTCCAGTCTGACAAGGGTAAAACTAGAACTTCCACTAAAGGTGATGAATACCCCCACTAGCACATTTGACAGAGATGGGGATTATAGAAATAAAGCTCCCGACCGCTAAATTTTCATTTTTTAAATTACGAAAAGGGAGATCATTCATTCAGGCATACAGCGACAAATCAAAACCTTTATCACAGGTGCAGAACTTCAGATGGTGTTCAACAGTACTGCAAAATTTAACAAGAGCACCCCATATGGTACATAATACGCCCACTTGCAAACATTCTCTGATTCAATATGCCTTATAAGTGTTGACATTTTCTAATCTGTGCATCAGATCTTAATTTCAATATTAACCCTTTCCCTGTTCTGTATTTAGGCCAAATTTCAATACCTACCGAATAGTCATTGAAAAATAGTTATAAATAAATATGGAAGGTGAAACATTGTAGACATTTTAGAAAGTAAAGAACCAAATATATCAAATTCTATTAGCAAACAGAGCAGACCCTGATCAGACGGCTCCTCTAGGAGCCGTCTGATCTGGGTCTTCTCTGTTTGCAAATGCGTGAAAACACGTTTATATGAGGGAAAGGGTTTAAGGTGATATTATTTTTAAAAAAGTTGAAGTGAATATCTTATTAAATAAAAAAGTTACGGCTAATCCTCACATTTGCAGATTTTCGTAAAGTGCAAGGGCCATAACTCTGTAAAGATAAGCTGAATGAACCTCAAAAATATTTTAGCTTCAGATTTTGTTGCATAACACAATTGTGTGAAGTTTCATCAATATCCTTTTATAGTTTTTCCAGAAAACAACATACAAACTAAAAGTTGACCGACAAACAAAGCAACAAACACACAAAGTTCAAGGACCATAACTTTAGAATAAAATGACATATCAAAAACCTGCAATAAATGTGAAAATCCATATTAAGCTTATATCATAGAAAAAACTGAAGTAAATATCATTTAAAACAAGAGGGCCTGAAAGGCCCTGACATCGCTCACCAGACAATCAGAGGAGAAGATTTTCAAAGTTTTCACTATGTGTTTCTATAGAAAATATAGCCAGCCCTGGCGAGGGCCAATTTTGACCCAAGGGGCATAATTTATATAGCTTTTGTAGAGGACCTCAAGTGAATAGAAATTAAAGAAAAATGTAAATGTAAACATATTATAACAATGTAAATCTAAAGAAGGTCATATAAAAAAAAGTATGTATAGCATCTCCTTGGGCAAAATGGTTGAATTTCAGAAAGAATAAATTAATCTATACTTATGTTCAAAATTTCAGATATTTTCATTATACATTCTACATGAGTTCATATTATTATGCATATCTTAACTTATTTTTAACCCTTCCCCTGTTCGATGTTTATTCAAAATTTCAATACCTACTGAATATTCATGGACAAAATAGTTATAATGAAAAATAGAAAGTGTAGCCTTTTTAGAAAGTAATGAAAAACATCTTTCAAATTCCATTAACAAACAGTGTAGGCCCTAATCAGACAGCTGCTAAAGGAGCCGCCTGATCTGGGTCTGCTCTGCTTGCAAATGCATGAAAAGGCATTTATATGAGGGAAAGGGTTAAGTAAACATATTATAAGTATATTGTATATTGTACACAAAATGGAAATAATTTAATGCAATTTGCACTATATAATATCATAAGTAAACAGAGCAGACTGATCATATGGCTACTAAATGGGCCATCTAATCTGGGTCTACTCTGTTTGCAATGGTGTAGAAATGCATAATTATGGAGTAAAGGGTTAATTGTCTGTGCAATAGGCCAGATCTAAAAATATCAGTTGTCTACCCAGAAGGGAGGCAATCCAGTTGTTATCAAAAGTGCAAAGGGAGACCTAGCACAGTTTGGATTCTGATCTGATGCATATGTAACTTCAAGTTACATATGTGTCAGATCAGAATCCAATATTGTACTTCATAATTGTTTTGTACAAGAGAGTTAATTGTAGGATTGACATGTATTAAAACAATGTGAACAATCTTAGACAAGCAGACAACAATTCTGAAGCAGATAAAGAATGCTACAGCATAGAACACTTGACTTGTATTCAGCTGAACTTCACAAAAGATATACTGATAAGACTCTATATTGATATCTGAGAGCTTAATGGAGGACAAAGATATGCAAAGAGAATTTTAAGAATTATCCACTTAGTTTTCTCAATCTAAAATGAGTGTTTGTTATTTATTTGGCAAAACACAATTTCTACTCTACTGATCAGACTAAGGGTAAACTTGCATAAACACTGGTAGGTCAGTCTCCCCTCACTACTGCCTGACCTTATGGCCTTTATGAGTAAAGATAAGATGCTTAAAAGTGCAGTCAGCTTCAAGTTTGCTAGAAAACTGGCCACCCCGGGGTGTAGCCAGTTTTGACCCCAGGGGCATAATTTATATAACTTTTGTAGAGGACCTCAACATGATGCTATGTGCCAAATATGAAAGCTGAGAACCTTCCAGTTTCAGAGAAGAAGATTTTCAAAATTTTACTATATATTTCAATAGAAAACAAGGCACCCCTGGGGCGGGGCCAATTTTGACTCTAGGGGCATAATTTATATAACTTTTGTAGGGGACCTACAGATGATGCTATGTACCAAAGATGAAAGCTGAGAACCCTGTAGATTCAGAGGAGAAGATTTTTAAAGGTTAAAATTGTTGACGCCCGACGACGCACGACGCACGACGCACGACGCACGACGGACGACGACGGACGACGGACATCAGGCGATCACAAAAGCTCACCCTGAGCACAAAAGTGCTCTGGTGAGCTAATGAAAAGTTACGGCCATCCTCATATTTGCATTATTTTTTTTATTAAAGTGCAAGGGCCATAACTCCAAAACGACAAATCAAATGAACCTCAGAATCAAATCAGCTTCAGGTGTTGATGCATTAAACATTTGTGTGAAGTTTCATTAATATCTGTCAAATAGGTTTCCCAGAAAACAACGGACAAACTATTTGTATATATTTGCATTATTTTTTAAGTGCAAGGGCCGTAACTACGAAACAACAAATCAAATAAACCTTAGAATCGACTCAACTTCAGATGTTGTTGCAATAAACATTTGTGTGAAGTTCCATAAATACCTGTCAATTAGTTTCCCCAGAAAACAGGACAAACTTTTTGCATGTATTTGCATTATTTTTTAAGTACAAGGGCCACAACTCTGAAAAATAAAACGAATCTCGGAATCGACTCAGCTTCAGATCTTGATGTATTATACATTTGTGTGAAGTTTCATTAATATCTGTCAAATAGTTTTCCCAGAAAACAGCGGACAAACAAAATGTTGACGGTCGAACGAACGAACAAACGGACGGACAGGGCCACGCCAATATACGACCACCTTTATTAGGTGGGCGTATAAAAAGTTCTGTTGAGGTATGACATTTATTAAATCAAGCCAGATTTTGACATAAATAACAAAGGGCAATAACTCCCAAAAATACTGAAGATGAACGTTATGATCCGGACGAGCCAGATTTGAGAAAAATAGCAACGGGCAATAACTCCAAAAATACTGCAGACAGAGTTACGAACCATGTGCACTGCACTTGCAGTCAAAGTGATATATCTATATATGAAGTTTGAAGTCAATAGCTTTTATACTTTGGGAGTTATGATCCGGACAAGCCGGCCGGACGGACATTCGAACGGACTGCGTGTATGTGGCTATTCTTTTGCTCGAAAGTCACATTAACTGAAAATAAGCCACATAAAACAAATGAGAACAAAAGATCTTTTGTTCTCATATAAATATTTAGTCACATAAACAGGAATTGTTAGCGCGGACGAACAGATGGACAGACATGGTTACTCCAGTATAACCCCCCCCCCCCCCCCCAAAAACATCATTTGTGGGGGTATAAATATTGGCTATAGAATCAGCCTAAAAAAGCCCCCATGACTGTACATACAATTTACCTTAGCATGCCCATGTTTGCCCGTCTTGGATGTGGACATCTCCACAATTTTGCAAGCCCGATCTTTTATACACACAAAACCATTTTTCCTGAGGGCTGAGCACTGCATGGGATATGTTTTTGAAGCCCCAGATTCTCCAGTTCCTTCGAAGGTATCGTCACACATCTTGATTGCTTGTCCCTGAATCATAAACATTTTTCAACTGCAAATTTGTTTAAAGCAATTATAAACTAGATGCCTTTAGACAGCATTGTCATGTTGTTACCTATTATAGTTTTTGTATTATGCTCCGGACAAATTTTAAGTATGAAAAATAACAAAAGTGCAATAACTCCTGAATTATGCAAATGAGAGTGATGGTTCTTGTGCACTGCACTTCTCCTCATCAAGATCAATCTACCTATAAAGTTTCATGTTCATATATATTACAGTTTTTGTGTTATGTTCCACACAAAGTTCAGACGGACGGATGGACAAAGCATCCACTATACATGTATGCCCCCCACCATCAAACACCTTTGTTGGTAGTGATGGGAATCAGCTGGATTTTCATAATCGATAATCGTTTCATGCCAACCGACTAAGCTTCGATTATAATCGGAATTGGTTACTGTGTAACAAGTGTAGAATCTACTGTGTAATACAGAAACGTTTTGAATGGAAGCCTTTGAAGATTAATTACAGTGATGTCTCGTTAATCCGGAAAACTCGCGATCCGGACGAAAGTCGAGGGGAACGGATTTTTTGTGCAGTAAATTGACTCGTTACATCCGGAAATTCGCGTTCCGGAACCGGACATAGATATCCGGTAACCAATCTATGTATTTACCTGTATTTGTGACTCGTTAATCCGGCCGGGTCCGTAGCCCCGCGGCTTAATTGCCCACCCGACACGTAACAATAGTGCATCGCGGAGGTGCGAATTCTTGTGTTTACAATCACGAGCATGGGTAAAACAACCCCCGACTGTGTGCAAACTGTTTAATTGGTTTGATATTCTTTGCTGTTCTTTAATGTTCCTTATTGAGATGAACACTCGCCCAATTAACTCGTTACGTTAAAACCGCGCCGCCATCGTTAAACTGTTAATCACCTTAAATCATTTGCTAATTCAGAAATTACACGGCTATATTAATTGGAGATTCCCGCTAGGAATTCCCTAAGATTCTAACTCACACGTGAGCTGGCTGGTTCCCGACTTCCGCCTTACAAGTACATGTACGCGGATGGAATATTCGGGAAACCAGTCATGTCAAACATGGAGACCAACGTCGATTTTACAAAGTTTGTCCGCAGGCAAATTCGATAATCCACATTGCATTACTCAAATGAGAGAACTGGCACTTATGGATAGGGTGCAAAAAGCATTTAGAACGACAAACAAGGCAATTAATTTGATATGACTTGCGATTATTACGGGCATATGGCATATGCACACATGAACGTTACACGAAGACTTCTTGATGCGAAAGTAAATGTTTATGATTGAGTTGATATTTTGCAGCATACAACGGCGATTCGTTTATCCGGAAAATTCGTTAATCCGGAAATTTCGCCGGGAACGAACGTTTCCGGATTAACGAGACATCACTGTACTTGTCTTGTTCTAATGTTATTCAAATGTTTCACATGCTGCTTTTGTGTATTGTTTTGTTTGTGGAAGTTGCAAATAAAATAAATTTTATAAAACTGTGTTACCGGCTGTTTCTACCTGAATTTATGATTTTCGGAAGATCTACAGCCTGCAGACGGATTCGTATATCAATGTTAAAAATATTTATTAAATGGCGATCTTTTTTTGTTTCTCCATCATCTGTCATTTTCTTTTACAAAACAAATCACATAAATTTGATTTGTCATCGTCGTGTCTGGTTTCCATCACATAAAATGGTCGTATACAGTTGCTGAGCGATACTGGTACCCCGTTTTGATATGCCACTTATGATGTATACGCAATGTAAACCGGGCTAAAGTAATGGGGCGCGTGCAGTTTCAAGGGGGTTTTCCCACGTGGATACTATAAATAGTAACAGTAGGATGGAGAAAAAGAAAGGGACAAATCGGATATTTAAGGAATATAAAGGGCAGTTTCTATCGGAAACTGATTGATACAATGACTGTTTATGATATAAATCTTTAGATCTCAATAACATCGTATTTTAATGTTCGAAAAAGCACTGCATTCTTTTTCCGGTGCTTGAAATTTCAACTCTCAATTGTCATTTTCTACTGGCAGTTCGTGAGTATGCGAGCACTAAGTTCAAACCCTGGTTGTTCATTTAATAGCAAATATAGGAATGGTGATATAGTTTTAGTGTTGAAATACCAAGAAAATATGAAAAATTAATGCATAAGATTACAAATAACTCAGGTTATTTCCGTCTTCCGATTAATCGGAAACAGCCAAGTCGCACTCGAGTGCTTGGTTTGTGGCTGAGCTCGACTGATTTTCAATTATAATCGATTATCGGGACACCACTAGTTGTTGGGAAGCAAAAAAACAACAACAAACAAGAGGGCCAGAATGGCCCTGAAGCGCTCACCAGACAATCAGAGGAGAAGATTTTCAAAGTTTTCACTATATGTTTCTCTAGAAAACTAGCATTCCCTGGGGCTGGCCAATTTTGACCCCAGGGAAATAATTTAGAAAAATTTGTAGGGGACCTGAACATGATGCTATGAGCCAAATATGAAAGCTGAGATTAACCTTCCAGTTTCAGACGAGAAGATTTTCAAAGTTTTCTCAATGTTTCTAATGAAAACTGCCCACCCCTGTGGCGGGGCCAATTTTGACCCCAGGGACATAATTTATATAACTTTTGTAGAGGACCCAAACATGATGCTCTGTGCCAACTATGAAAGCTGAGAGCCTTCCAATTTCAGAGAAGATTTTCAAAGATTTCACTATTTGTTTCTATTGAAAACTGTCCACCCCTGGGGCGGGGCCAATTTTGACCCCAGGGCCATAACTTATATAACATTTGTAGAGGAACTGAACATGATGCTATGTGCCAAATATGAAAGCGGAGAACCTTCCAGTTTCAGAGGAGAAGACTTTCAAAGTTTTCATTATTTGTTTCTATTGAAAACTGCCCTGTAACCACTGGGGAGTGGCCAATTTTGACCCCAGGGCCATAATTTATACAAATTTTGTAGAGGAACTGAACATGATGCTCTGTGACAAATATGAAAGCTGAGAACCTTCGAGTTTCAGAGTAGAAGATTTTCAAAGTTTTCACAGTTTTACTATATATGTTTCTATTGAAAACAAGGCACCCCTGGGGCAGGGCCAATTTTGACCCCAGGGGCATAATTTATATAATTTTTGTAGAGGACCTAAAGATGATGCTATGTGCCAAAGATGAAAGCTGAGAACCCTGTAGATTCAGAGGAGAAGATTTTTAAAGGTTCAAATTGTTGACTGACGACGCACACCGCACGACACACACCGACGGACGACGGACATCAGGCAATCACAAAAGCTCACCCAGAGCACTTTGTGCTCTGGTGAGCTAAAAACAGTAGGTGTAAAGAAAGAAATTAGAAATAAATCCAAACTAATGTAGAAGTAACTATAAACTTATATATGGTCTAATAGCGATACTACGAATCGGGACTGGGTCGGCCCGATTTTTCGCAGTTTCGCATTAATGCACCTTTAGGATACAAAATAAATTTCCACAAACCTCTTCTCGGTTTCGTAGTGAATGCAAACACATACCATACATCGATCTCGTATTGGTCATTATATATAATGATATTGTCGCACTTTGCTGTTGCATAATAGATATTTCTGTATATGTTTGTGTTATATTTTGTTTGTGTTATATTTAATATATGTTATGCCTTGTTTGACAGTCTACTCGCATTCTCGCTTACTACAGTGTACATTAATGATTTTGTATCACACGCCCCATGCAAGAGGTGGTCAAATTATAATGTGTAATGTCATATGCTAGTGTATAACGGGTTATGTAAAAAACACGAACCGCGCAATGCCAGCTAACAAAACTCTAGATAGGAGGGAGTAAACGAAACATTTCCAAAGATTTTGTTCATTCTTTTTCACTAGGAGTGGGAGGTATTATCGGTATACCGGTATATTGTGATATGCTTGAAAACGTATCGGTACGGCCAGAGAATACAGGTACGCTCGAGAATTTCCGTAAGAAGTTCGTTTATTTCCGGTAACTTATAATTTTTACAGTTTCTCTCATTTTAGCTCTTTATAGAACTTTGTCGCAGCCTCTGTAATAGTCTGTACAGTACAGCGTTTGATTACTTCCCCTGACTGGTCCCCGGTGTTTGTAAACGCTTTCCGATATTGATCGAGCCAGGTACCACGCTTTCCCATAACATACAAAATGGCCGACAATTCGAAATCGTTAGAAATCCGAAAGGAAATGCGGTGGTGTTTCGGGTTATTAAAATCAAAGTAACAAACAAAATTGTGGAAGATGTTGCTGGTTGTTCCCAGTGCAATACCAAAGTTAAATATTCAGGTATTTCAACTCTTTTAAAGACGCATTTGCGAAGACAACACAGGGTTTTCAAGAGAAATCAATCGACATACGAACTTCCACTGTCAATGTGGTCAACGACATTGAGCGAAAATCATTTGATCAGCAATCCACTTTAGTAATTTGACCTCGGCTTATAACGGGTATAAACTAGAACTATCACTAAAGGTGATGAATACCCCCACATGGCAGCCTTGATTGCAAATCCAAGTTTTGAACATGTAACAGGACCAAATAACAAAAATACCCAAAGTTCAAATAGAGAAAATTCTGTAATTTATGCCAAGTATCAAGTGAATCAGGTTGAAATTGAAGGAGGAGTTCAAAGTACCAGATTTTGCCTGCCAATTTCAAGGCCAAAGGTCAAGGTCAAGGTCACAGAGACCTGAAATTTGTGTCTTGCACATCTACTACTCCTGAGTAACATTTATGCCAAGTATCAAGTAAATCAGGTTGAAAGTGAAGGAGGAGTTCGCCGTACAAGATTTTGCCTGCCAATTTTAAGACCAATTTCAAGGCCAAAGGTCAAGGTCACAGAGATTTTAAATTTGTGTCTTGCACATCTACTACTCCTGAGTAACATTTATGCCAAGTATTAAGTGAATCAGGTTGAAAGTGAAGGAGGAGTTCAAAGTACAAGATTTTGCCTGCCAATTTTAAGACCAATTTCAAGGCCAACGGTCAAGGTCACAGAGACCTGAAATTTGTGTCTTGCACATAAACTACTCCTGAGTAACATTTATGCCAAGTATCAAGTGAATCAGGTTGAAATTGAAGGAGGAGTTCAAAGTTGAGATTTGTCATTTATGCCAATGCCGATACCGCTGCTGGCTGTGGTAAATATTTGGGGATGTTCTCAAAACATTTTTGTGTAATACCTAGGTTTATGACTCATTGTATTAATTATTGTTTTAACTAGTGTAACTTTACTCTTTAAGTTATAAAATGTAGAAGATTATACATTTTTTCATATATTAACTTAAGTGACAATATATTTTTTAAATGAAAATCATTAAAACATGTACACATCAATACACTTTTAAACGACGACCATGCACGCATTTATCGTGCGCATTATAAAGCTTACCATACTGAGTAAGGCCAATGAAAATGGTATTGGTTTCTGGTACACTTCTTTAAAGACGGAAAAATGCTGTCCGCTTTTCTTAGGAAGATGCATTGTTAATGTTGACTTTATAAGGTCATATCGACATCACCCAACTTGTATATTTCCTATAGCTTAGCAGATGGTAGCTTAAAGCAGGCTTAATCTAAAGTAGAATGCTCCTTTGTGAACATTCTACTTTCCTTTCTGTCTGCTTTAAGCATCCATCTGTCTTTAATACTGAAAACAAGCTATGGAGTAAAGCTGTAAAAACATGTAACTGCTGTTGTAATGATTAAACTTCTCGAATAGAAGCTTACTATATTTGCTTTTATACTCACCATATGAACAAGAGGGCCATGATGACCCTGATATCGCTTACCAGACAATCAGAGGCGTTCAAAATGTTCAAGTTTTATTTTTATATGTTTATATACGAGGGTTGTTTGAAAGTTTCGGGACAAGTGCTGTAATTTTTTTATTTGTTAATATTTTTCAATGAAATTTTCATAAAAGATAGCTGCAAGTGCATGCTATTGATTTATTGCCATAATCAAACATAGGTACAAGCAACACGCGATATATTGTCACCATAGCAACGTCACTTTGACGTGAGCAGGGCACCTTGGCGTCACCATGCAAAAGTATTAATGTTTGTATGGCCAGTTATGGCATAATAAGTGCTTTAATATGGTTCTGACGATGATATACATTACAGCGCCAGACTGCACTATGTCAACGACGTCATTTCCGGTTGTTACGATATAAACAAGTCAGTTTTTTAATGAACAGATGTAGCATGAATCCGGAACAAAGATATTCTGCAAAATTGTGTGTCTTGATGGGAAAAAGTAGATTGAAGACATTGTCATTGATCAAATCTGCATATGGAACGCCTCATACCGCATCTGCAACAAAGGAAGTACTTGCTGAGAGAGGAATTGACATAATTGCGCAGCGGCCATACTCCCAAGACCTTGCACTGTGCGATGTTCGGTTATTCCCCACAATCAGGTGTGACTTGCGAGGCTGCCGTGTCAACGACGTCGATGGCCTGCCGATTGTTGTCAGAGCGTGCATTTGAAAAATTCCATCAGAAGACTTCAAAAATTGTTTCATTTCTTATGTAAATAGACACCAGAAGTGTATAAAGTACGCTGGGGAATATTTTGAGAAAATCTGAGCGTTTCAGACCTATATAAAGACAAACCTTTATTGAGAAAAAGAGAAGTACCTAGTTATAGTCTACTTTCAGTCCGAATGACCGCTCAGCCGACTGTAGTACATTTACTCCCCTGGTCATTGAGTAATTCGCCCAGGGGCATAATTTATATAAATTTCGTAGAGGACCTACAGGTGATGCTATGTGCCAAAGATGAAAGTTGATAACCTTGTAGATTCAGAGGAGAAAATGTTAAAGGTTCAGATTGTTGACGATTGACGACACACACCGATAGGCGATGGACATCAAGCGACCACAAAAGCTCACCCTGAGCACTTTGTGCTCTGGTGAGCTAAAACTGTATGTGAACCTAAATTTACTTTCGATATGGCCTTTACTATCAAATGTATCAATAGGGTTTGAGAAAGTCCCTCATTTTCGGTGGAAAATTGTCGTTATAAGTATCGGATTCGGCATCGGTATAGTTGACAAATCTCAACTACAAGCTTTTGCCTGCCAATATCATGACCAATTTCAAGGCCAAGGGTCAAGGTCAAGGTCACAGAGATCTGAAATTTGTGTCTTGCACATCTACTACTCCTGAGTAACATTTATGCCAAGTATCAAATGAATCAGGTTGAAAGTGAAGGAGGAGTTTGCAGTACAAGATTTTGCTTGCCAATTTTAAGACCAATTTCAAGGCCAAAGGTCAAGGTCACAGAGATTTTAAATTTGTGTCTTGCACATCTACTGCTCCTGAGTAACATTTATGCCAAGTATCAAGTGAATCAGGTTGAAATTGAAGGAGGAGTTCAAAGTACAAGATTTTGCCTGCCAATTTCAAGACCAATTTCAAGACCAAAGGTCAAGGTCACAGAGACCTGAAATTTGTGTCTTGCACATCTACTACTCCTGAGTAACATTTATGCCAAGTATCAAGTGAATCAGGTTGAAATTGAAGGAGGAGTTCAAAGTACAAGATTTTGCCTGCCAATTTCAAGACCAATTTCAAGGCCAAAGGTCAAGGTCAAGGTCACAGAGACCTGAAATTTGTGTCTTGCACATCTACTACTCCTGAGTAACATTCATGCCAAGTATCAAGTGAATCAGGTTGAAAGTGAAGGAGGAGTTCAAAGTACAAGCTTTTGCCTGCCAATTTCAAGACCAATTTCCAGGCCCAAGGTCAAGGTCACAGAGACCTGAAATTTGTGTCTTACACATCTACTACTCCTGAGTAACATTTATGCCAAGTATCAAGTGAATCAGGTTGAATGTGAAGGAGGAGTTCAAAGTACAAGCTTTTGCCTGCCAATTTCAAGACCAATTTCAAGGCCAAAGGTCAAGGTCACAGAGACCTGAAATTTGTGTCTTGTACATCTACTACTCCTGATTAACAATTATGCCAAGTGTCAAGTGAATCGGGTTGAAACTGAAGGAGGAGTTCGCCGTACAAGATTTTGCAGACAGACCGACCGACGACCGACCGACAGGCTGATTCCAGTATACTCCCCTCAAACTGTGTTTGTGGGGGTATAATAAATATAGCCAAACCCTGATAAAGCTTTGAAAATTAAAAAATTGCCAAGTTTATTGTGAAAGATATGAGGCCATATTCTTTAGTTGAGTCGAAGGAATTTAGAGACATTGAGAATGCACTTTAGCTGTAGTGCATAAGGTCTACAAGGAGGTGTTTACAACTTTGCAATATAAAATATTTTTGTGACTGTCCATTTGCTCAACACATTTTGATAATCTTATTCTTATGACAGTTGGTGGAAGTTACAAAACTTTTTTTTATCTTACAACAGTTACATTTTGGGGGAAACATCATCAGTTTATGAGACTTTTTACAACATTCAAGTGAACATAATAACTAGTCAACATGATGTCTAGTTAGTTCTGAACATTTATTGATGATATTTCATTCCAGTGTGTTAATACTATGGCTAATTTTTTTTTTTAATGTAGACAGCGGCTTCTTCAATGATGATCAGGGAAAAGGTATATTGTGATATATCGCGATATGCCATACCCGTATCGTGATATATCGCGATACGCTTTCTCTGGCAATACCCATCCCTATTTTTCACCAAATCATATTCTGTGACTACTCTTTCGAATGTGAAGTGACAACCTCGATTTTGGTGACAGAATAAGGATTTTAGTACTTAAATGCTCCCTTTAACTAGAGACCCAAACTAGACATTTCTAGGTTACGGGTTATGTAAACAAGAGGACCCTGAGGGTCCTGGGGCGCTCACCTGACATTTGTTAAGTGTTGGTTACAACAATGTTACACACAAGTAATGGACAAGATTTTTCTAAAATTTGAAAATATACAAGATATCATCATATTTTAGAATTTTAGAAACTTGCAAGAGGGCCACCTAAAGACCATTGGACTATCGGTGAGGCTTGTGTTGAAAACAAATTAATATTTCTAATTTTCATTTGATAACATTGAAAATATCCATATTGTGCAGAGAGTTATTCAATCTGAAAGGCTTATGCAGACAATGTACACATTACTATTGTAGCTTGAAAAGTTTATTCGAATACAGCCCCTCCAATAGGCTAAAGAATCACACGGCATAAGGTTATCATTCTGAGCAAGAATCACACGGCATAAGATTATCATTCTGAGCAAGCGTGATCAAGATTAGGCAGAAAATGTGGCTTCTAGAGTGTAGGCAAGATTTTTCTAAGATTTGACCTAGTGACCTACTTTTTCACCCCACACCACCCACAACCGAACTCAAATGAGAGATCATCAAGGTTATCATTCTGAGCAAGTTTGATCAAGATTGGGCTGAAAATGTGGCCTCTAGGGTGTAAACAAGATTTTTCTAAGATTTGACCTAGTGACCTACATTTTGACCCCAGCCCACCCATGATGGATCTCAATTGAGATATCATCAAGGTCATCATTCTGAGCAAGTTTGATGAAGAATAGGCAGAAAATGTGGCTTCTAGAGTGTAAACAAGATTTTTCTAAGATTTGACCTAGTGACCTACTTTTTGACCCAAGCCCACATATGATCAAACTCGATCAAGATATCATCAAGGTTATCATTCTGAGCAAGTTTGATGAAGATTAGGCAGAAATTGTGGCTTCTACAGTGTAAACAAGATTTTTTTAAGATTTGACCTAATGACCTACTTTTTAATCCTGCCCCACCCATGATCGAACTTGATCGAGATATCATCAAGAATATCATCCTGAGCAAGTCTGATCAAGATTGGACTAAAAATGTGACCTCTAGATTGTTCACAAGGTTTTTCAATAATTTGACCCAGTGACCTAGTTTTTAACCGTATGTGACCCACTTTCAAACTCATCCAAGTTTCTATCAAGACAATCATTCTGACTAAGTTTCATGAAGATTGGACTAAAAATGTGACCTCTAGAGTGTTCACAAAGATTTTGAATAATTTGACCTAGTGACCTAGTTTTTGACCCCACATGACCCACTTTCGAACTCATCCGAGATTTTTTCAAGACAATCATTCTGACCAAGTTTCATGAAGATTTGGCTACAAATGTGACCTCTAGAGTGTTCACAAGCCAAATGTTGACGACGCACGACGCACGACGACGGACGCCGGACGGAGCACCATGACAATAGCTCACTTGAGCAAGCTCAGGTGAGCTAAAAACAAGAAACAAATCAGTACGTTCATATTTTTATTCAGGAATAAAACAAGATGTGTTTGTGAAACACTATGCCCCCTCATATATTTGACCTTTGACCTTGAAGGATGACCTTGACCTTGACATGTCACCCCTCAAAATGTGCAGCCTCATGAGATACACAAGCATGCCAAATATCAAGTCTCTATCTCTACTGGTCCAAAAGTTATGGCCAATGTTAAAGTCGGTGATTTGACCCATATCTTTGACCTCTGACCTTGAAGGATGACCTTGACCTTGACACGTCACCCCTCAAAATGTGCGGCTTTATGAGATACATATGTATGCCAAATATCAAGTCTCTATCTATACTGGCTCAAAAGTTATGACCAATGTTAAAGTTGCTGACAAACAAACAGACAAACGGACAAACAGACAAACAAACAGACAGGGCAAAAACAATATGCCCCCGACTATCGTCAATGGGGGCATAAAAAATGCATAGAAAATGGTGATATCATTAATATGCGTGTAGAAGCAGTGTAGACACAGGTTTGATGACCAGTTTTATATGCTATGGGACAGTGACATGTAGTCACTCTATTTCATATTGTTACAAACAAACATGCCTGTATGCTAATCATTTATAACACGATGTGTGTGAAAACGTACTTGTGCATAATTGCACAATACAAACTTTAATCATTTGCGACATTTGATATGTAGTCAGTCCAATCCTGTCACAAACAAACATGTTTGGGTGCTGATCATAACACGTTACGTGTTAAAGCGTATCGGGCAGGCCAGATGTGTTAACAATGGATAATTATGCTGACTGGAGTGACGAATGTCTCTCAGAAGTGTGAAAACATCGCACAGGTGAGATTCATAAAAATGCATCTTGTTGCTACTGTTATTGTGTTTAAGGGACTACGAAAACCTCTCGCAATAATGTGTTTTTCGTAGTTTCGTACTTTTGCATGTTTTTGCAATTGAAACAAGAACAAAATCGGCCGGGACCTGCGGTGTTTTTCATACACTCATAAGTGTCATTATATGATTTGAAATTCCCCCACTTTAAAACTTGTAAACAAGGCAGCCATGTTGGTATTTTTGACAAGACTGGTTCCTGAATAAGCATATTAAATTAAACACGTACCAGTGTAGCAGAAATCGGAACCAGACTGAGATTTGCATATTGCTGGGTCAATAACAAAATGTGTACTTCCCTGATTGGTTAACATACCAAATGTATGTAACACATTCTCCTTTTAATTTTTGGCAGCTATTGTGTATTGACCGAGTGAAGTGTAGATTTTTATTAGGCCTGTCGAAGTGGGGATATACGACAAGCGGAAAGGACCTGGGGTAGTGGGGAGAACACTGTACAGAATAAATTGTGGTTAGGAGTCATATTGAAACAGATACATCTGACATTTTATCCATTTTATACCACAGACAATCTGCGAAAAAAGTCGCCACCAAACATGTTCGCCAATTTATTTTTTTGTCGCCGTATTGTCTTATTTAGCGCAATGGGCGCCGATGGCGAAGCCTAGCGCTAGCCCTGACAATGCTATATTCAACACGATACTGGACCATGACTGGCTTGAGCCATTTAAATTCTCAAGCCATTTTGGAAGAAATTGACAGTTTCACATCTCTTAAACTTTTCATACATATTCTTTGTTTCTGCTAGGCTCCTTCGATATATTATATTGTCATCGCTACCACCGCCCCATATTGAATTATTAAAGTTTAAAAGTGACATTTCTTTCAACAGACAAATTTTACTTACAATAAAGCTGTCATATATGTTGTTATTGTAATCAAACGTAAATGAGTCCAAATGTCCTAATTTTTAGGCATGTTACATTTATTTGGGAGATTAATTAAATACCAGCAGTTCGCGTATTAACTCATTTATTGTTTTCAAAATGTTGCAATTGAACACTACATGCAAATTAATTCAATGTACCAACGCCTTTTTTTTGCGACAACTTCCTCAACAGTATTCCCTGTTCAATAGCAAAAATAGATATGAAATTCCAAGACTGGTATCCATAGGTCAGTCACCACGTGGTGTTGTAAGGGCTAGCTAGTATTGGGGGAAATATCGTGAAGAGCATCTATGTATAAGCACAATTATAGATGAACCCGACGTGACCTATGTGTGTTTTTTTCTTCTACTTTCTCTTTCCCTTTCCATTTTGCAGAAAAAATAAAATAATTTTCCTACCTACCGACACACTTCTAAAATCTAGGGTCGGTAAAGGGCAAACTAACAAAATTTTATTTAATTGTGGGCCTAAGGAAATAGATTTTTTGAACTGCCCTATATGCATCACAAAGACAACTGCATCATAATTCTATATTGGGATTTCCACAACAAATTCGAAAGGGAAGTGCTGGTAAGGATTTTCTCAAATAATAGCCTGGGTCCCCACGGTACCGGTGTACTTAATTAACTCAACATGCATACAAAGAAAATATAATTTAATTGAAAAATAATCAGCAAGCCGCTCCTTCACTTGTCTCTAATCTTTCAAATTATCTCAAATACCAGATTATTTCTTTTATATTAGATACTAAGTCTGACAAATGTCAAAATAAAGCGATCATATTGAATGAAGTAAGGGGACCAACTCCATGTAACCAGTGCAATGGTAAAAAGTGTCGTAGTATGGAAAGTCGTGTTGACACTGCTTTAAATGTACATTTTCACATATGCTCAAAGTCACACATAACATATTATATCCGTTAATCTTTTTTTCAAGTTCCAAAAAGTTCAATCTAACAGGAAAATTAACTAACAGTAGTATCAAAATATCTCAAAATGGAAGTTAACTGTTTTTACAGTGTAGGCACTTTAACTCATTACTTCTACGAATGACAGGGACTCTAGAACACGTTTTCATGAACATGAAATCGCTCCATTATAGCATGAAAAATAATTTCACAATAGAATAGCAGAATTTACTAGTGCTTGACAAAGTTAACAATTGGCAGGTGGCGAGATTTATATTTACATGTGTATGGTCGATATACTATTTATCGGTGAATACCGGATATCGGTGATTTTAAAAATATTCCGACTACGCACGCGTGCGCAACTAACCGGTGTCTACTTCCGCTGAGCCTTGTTTACCTTGGTTTGCGCTATCTGTCAAGAGAGAAATTTGAGTCAAAATGTCATTGTTACGGGTGAGTATCAATATTTTTTTTGCTTTTTCATACAAATTTATTTAAAAAAACAATGTTTCAATTCATGCATTTCAGAAATATTTTGTATTAACTTGGAAAACAAGATTTGTTTCATTGCCGTCTGCAAATGTGAACCGCAGCCGCCCACTTCCGATCCGAAGAAACTACTGGGTTAAACTTCTTACCAATATTTCGTTTTGTATAGCGAGTTTCAAAAAGTGATGAAAATTGCTCAAAAAAGTAAAAATAAAGTTGTAAGAATGATGTCTTCATCCGACAGTTAAAAAGAACTGCACTTTTTTCTTCTTTACATTTTCAGCTCCCATTACATAATAAAAGGAAGAGGAGAGTCTATGACCCTAAGTTGTTGACTTTGGCGTATAGAGATGTAGTTGAAAGTGGTACATCAGTTTGCAAGGCTGCAAAGAAGTTTTGTGTTCCAGAGAGTACCTTACGAGACAGAACACTTGGCAATCAACCAGTTCCCACAACAGAAATATTTCCTACTAACCCTGGGCCACCACCCAAGCTCTCTACTGAAGAGGAAAGTCAGCTTGTCAACCACGTTACATACATGGCAAGTATTGGATATGGCTATTCCAGGAAGGAATTTTTGACCTTGGCAACAGACTTTGCAGTGAGTCTCCATAAAAAGAAGGATACAGACCCTGCATTTGCACAGTCTTGGTTTGACAGTTTTAAAAAGAGAAATCCAGAATTAGCATTATCTAAGCCTCAAAAGTTATCAGTGGTTCGGGCCAAATGTACATCAGAGAGTGTGCTAAATAATTATTTCTCTGCTCTGGAAGATGTGATGGACAAAAATGGTTTGATTGACAAACCTGAAAAACTCTGGAACATTGATGAGACTGGCATTGTTATGGAGCACAACCCAACTCATGTTCTGTGTGAGAAGGGGACCACTCCACAATGTATAACTTCAAGCCGAGGTAAAAACATCACAATCATTGCCAGTGGAAGTGCAGTAGGAACACGCCTTCCTCCATATTATGTTTTCCCTGGTAAGAGGTGGAACAATGATCTGCTAGCCGGAGCTTGTCCTGGTTCAGCAGGCACTATGAGTGACAGTGGATGGTCCAACTCTACAGTGTTTATTGACTACCTTGAGGAACATTTTCTCAAGCATGTCTCCACAACTGGATCACCATTGTTGATTATGTTTGATGGTCATAAGTCACATGTGAACTTAACACTTACAGAATGGGGTAAAGCAGCTCATAACATTATATTTTATGTTTTACCTCCGCATACCTCCCATGTTACCCAACCACTTGATGTTGGGTGCTTTGGACCACTGAAAAATGCATACTATAGTGAGTGTCAGGCATTTCTAAGGAGAAACCCAGGTATGACAATTAATCGCTACAATGTTGCAAGTATTTCTAGCAAAGCGTACAACAAAGCACTGAGCCCTGACAACTTGATTTCGTCATTCCGTAAGACAGGCATTTACCCTCTTGAAAGAAAACAGATAGATAAAATCAAAACTGCTCCATCTATAATTTACCAGCAGGCTGATAATGAAACTCTGGTTGCTGAAAGCCAGTCAACTGTGAAAATAAGCAGTTTCCTTGATGGAAAGAAAATTACAAACATAACTGAGAACCCTAAAAAGAGGAAGTCCCACCCATCTGTTACTGGCAATTTGATGTCTCCCTCAAAGGCACAAATTCTGAAAAAAATCCATATTGACATGGATAAACCTTCCAAGTCACAAAGATCAGAAAAAAACCAAAAATCAGTCATGTCTCCAAAGCCTTGTACATCAAAAGTTAAATCATGTCCTATACGTGCACTTTCAGTAGAAGACAGTGACAGCGATATATCAGAGTCCATCCTTACTGATAGTCAGGAATCTGTATGTTGTGTCTAATAAATTCAGACCAGATACCCTCAACCTTGAATACATACTTGAATTTATTCAATGGGGACAGTGTGACAAATGTGTACATTGGACCCATCTCAAATTTTGCACCAAAGTCAAGTGCTTAAGACGGGGCTCAACATTCTTGTGTCCCCACTGCAATTAAAAACAGACACTATATTGATAGTTTTTTATCAGTTTTTGTTTTTAGAACAGTTAAATTTTGAAATTTTCAACTTTGAAATGATTACTGTACATAGCGATTGATTAATATTGGTTGGAAGTTTAACCCAGTACATGACAAACAACTGCTACATATGACGTCATATGACCTTTGGGGGATTTTTACTTGTACACCGATATTTAGTGTATTGGAGAAACAATGGTGTTGGCCAAATGCATTTCAATAAGTGGACAGCATGCTTCCCAACTCTCACGATTTCGTCGGGAGTCTCCCGATTCAGAAGACAAATCCCGATCAACCCGATCATTTGACTAAAAACCCGATTTGAAAAAAATAATCGAAATTGGGTGTATTGAAAATTTGAAATCTTTAGCAGAGGTCAGAAAATATTTTGTTTGCTCTTCAGAATTACCCTCATGAACGTGTCAAAGGATTAGCCCCAGGTGGTCCAGATGGTATCCCTACTATTAGAGTTTTCACAGATAGCCACTCAACCGTAAACGTTTGATAACAAACAGCGCTTTAATCATCCATTTGTTTATACCAGAAATTGGTCATGATGTCGTAATCGGTCATGATGTCGTAATTGGCTATCCTAGTGATGCACATTCCAACATTGTTTGGTAACTTGGACAAAGACTTTATTCAATTATAACAGAAATTCTATTTTCATAATTAAGATATAAGACATAGAAAAATGCTTCTCTGCTTCCATGTTACTGACTGCTGTGCTTGGCCTCGTTGTTTTAATGGGCAGAAACACTTCGAAATCAAAGCCCACTTGACTGATCTTCATGGAGTTAATTTGTGCACAAAGTTGCTTTTTCATGAATATAATTAATGATAAGGACACTAAAGATGTAATTAAAAACACCATGAAATATTTTCTACCATTTCATACCCTAGAAAAATAATCACAATATAAATTTGAAATGTCATTGGTTTTCGCGAAGATTGTTGATATGGGCTAAAACACGGACCCTTGACCTTTTCGGATTTAAACATTTCTTTGACTGCTAAATGTTTGCAGTAACTAACTTGAACTGACTAAAGTTTAACTACTAACTCATAACCCCCTGAATGTTCAAAAGGACAATGCAAGTTCCCAATTAGCCTAGTCCTTTTGTGTGTGTTTGATAATGAATTGCATAATTACAAACAATGCAGACCCATATCCAGGGGGCTTATGTATTTGTCATTTGGTGTGGTTCAACTCTGTTTGCATAAGTATACTTTTTATTCACAGGTACTCTGCATATGCCTCACTGGGGTTCAATGGATTAAGTCAGTATATCTTTTGTTTTGTTATATTGAAAAAATAAATATTATAATTATTCTTTGGTGCCTGGTTTGGAGAAACAAAATTATGTAACAAATTTAAACAATATTAAAAAAAGAAGCTGTGCTGTTTCCTTCATTTACAACACTATAAATAAATGTAGTATAACAAAATCAATGAAAAATGTCGCGACGCGAAAATCTCCCTCTTGAAACCCCAAATCTCCCTCTTAGAAATCATGAAAACCCCTCTTGAGAGTCAAAAAAAGTTGGGAAGCATGGGACAGCATGGACTTAATTTGTGAGGATTTTCTACAAATGACTTGTGTTACATGTTTAGGAGGTAAGTGCACATAAAACAGCAGATATAGATTGTTTCTTTTGTACTTTGTGTTAACTGAAATTCCGGTCTGAAATTAACGTCACCGATATCTAGTATCACCAGGATACACCAGTATCGTGAGGCCATCAGTACCATGGGGTGTTACATACTTATATAAGACATCGTAATAGGGTTCTCAAATAGGGCCAATACTGGTAATAGTAGAAATGGCATTTTTTTCTCTCAAAACCTATGTCATGTAAAATTACGTTTCTTGTGTATTGCTGATTTTTGATAGATGTCCATCTGCTTATCAACACATTTAGTATAAGGTAAGCGTATGACGTCATAGCGCGAGCATACGAGGAAATTTTCCCGAAAACGTGAGATGTTCGAAAACAGGTGGGGTTCGAAAATACCTCCGATGACTGTAAATCCCATATGACAAAGCAACCGAACTTCAGTAAGAAATGTCCACTCAGGAAGCCTATGTATGAATGGGTGTTTTACATGCGAACAGGCAAATAAAAGAATATTTGAAAAGTAGAACGACTCGAAGGTGGCCAAAAAACGGAAGATGTCGCGCCAGTCTCGAGTTGTGCAATCGAGACCGATCGGAATGCCATGACAGCGGAAACGGTTGCCAAACAGTCCAATTACCCAAAGTCAGAACTGTGTGGGGTAAAGTTGTATCACATGTTATGTGTACTAAATCTTCATTTTCAAAATGGTTATTAGCGAATTAAAAGTTTTTTTGCGTCTTTTAAATTACTCACGTGCGTGTCTTCAGGGTTGTAGTAAAAGGAAAGGATCGAGGCATGCGCACCCACGTTCGATAGGGGGCGCTACAAACAGTCGGGTTACAGGTTTCCGGAAGAAATGGCGGGTCGCACTAAAACGCTGACAAATAGCAAATTATACGATCAATAGGAAACTGCTAGCCATAAAGACAAATCAAAGTACTGAGGTACTGATGATGGTTATCTTCAAATATAGTTCTATATTTTTTTTGGTGTCTGAACGTAGTAAAATATTTGTTTATTATAAATGTAAATAGATCCATTAATTTGAGCTGAAGCAGTGGTGTTAGACATCTTTATGTTGGTAAACAGAATGGGCCCTAAGCAGACAGCAGTCTGATTTTGGTCAGCTTTGTTAGCCGAATCTTTTACCGGGGTTTAAATTTTAAAATCATTGCTGTTGTGCGAAAATTATCTCTATGAATATTCATGGTGTTATAAAAAAAAATTACACGAAAAATACAGATACTCCGTTAATATTTATTTTGAATCTTTTATCTTTTTTATCTGAACTTTGGCAAGAAAACATTGCATTGTAAAAAGAACAGCAGATAGTCACTCATTCAAAGTCTCTAAACCACATTGAAAGTAGAGAACGAGCACCTATAACTAACACGTTGTTCAAGAACTCTTATGAAAGGAACTGGACTTCGGATCCTTTGTTTTAAAAAACACAAGAAAAAGTGAGTGTAAAAATTATGAGGGTTTTTTAGGGGAAGGCCGAAACAGAAAAATACTAATCCAATCTAGTACTATAAATAGAAATGTCTAATTACACAATGTCACCGGTACTCCACAAATTGAAAAACCAACAGACCACATGAGAAGACAACTTTCCTTCCTTCTTCACGTTTTCCCATCTCTCTGAAAATGCTTGAGCAGATATCTGGATTACTTTCGGGCCAGCAGATAGCTCAGTTTCTTTTGTTTTCTTGCTTCGGATGATGAAAGTTTAGATCGGCGAAAGTCACTGCTTTCGGTTT